>JAQMYJ010000018.1:11236490-11271732 GCA_030014305.1 Clarias laeviceps | reverse complement strand
TGGGTGTGTTTAGGTGTTGGTGAATTACAAACTGTGCTGGTCACTGGCCCTCCAGGACTGGATTTGGAGACCCCTGCCATACACTAATAAATTTAAAAAAATTTGTAAATTGTATGCATTTATGATGAGCGTGAATTTTACCCTTAATTACATTTTTGCTTGTTGAGGAGGAAAATGCTGTAAGGTCCAGAAGAATTGGTCATTTGGTTATTTATATACAATAACAAATTCAAAACTCGTTTTATATGCTATTAACAGAGGCTCACAGTCCATTGATAATCTTGGAAAGAGGCCGGCTTACATTCAGCCAGTATGAGCAGCAAATCAGTGCACGGCGGGATTTCATTCGTCGAGTCCCTAAAGAAGCAAAACCTGAGAAAAAAGTGAGATACTTCTTACGCTGTTGCCTCTTTTACTAATATTCTCTTACAGTATTTATAAAAGAGATAAAGATATAAACAGTTATCAAAGTGTTTCTTGTGTTCCCTTGTGTTTGCCTTAACATAAGAGATGGCAGTATATTAATTTGCCAAAGTATTTTTTGTATGTAAAGAAATAAAGGCTTGTGGACCTACAGTATATATTATTCCTTGAAACCATTCCTGTTTCCAGCTTTCAGCACATTGCTGTATAAGGTAATTTAAATGACTATTACAGTATGAGCCTGGTTCTAATGCAGCAAATAACAACTGTCTTTGATCATCAGCTGGAGTTTGTGAGAAAGCGTTACCACAAGGATGTGCTAAACAACCCTGTGCTGATGTTAAATTTTTGTCCGGATTTGTTGTCCGAGCCTCTGGAGCTGCAGCAGGCCAGCCGAGAGCTTCTGTTCCTCATCAACTGCAGTGGGAACATGACACAGCACAGCATCAACAAGATCAAGGTGCAAAATAAATCGTTCCCTTTCTGGAAGACTTCTTTATCTCAACTTATAAATCTAGCTGTTGTCAATGTTTTCCAAGTTTGAAAATGTTGTTGTTTGCTACTGTCACATACTTATGTCCTCCCTTAAACAGGAAGGTATGCTGGTGGCCATTAAGAGCCTTCCAAGTAGTGCAGTGGTAAACATTGCTGTCTTCGGCACTGTTGTAAAGCCTCTATATACCTCCAGCAAGCCCTGCGCTGATGTAAGTGTGCATTTCTTCCATTTAATCATAAACAAAGAACATAAGTATTAATATCACTGTAGCAGATGGCTGTTCGAAATTACTGTCTGGAAATTTTATCTCCGGTTATGATCCTGAGCTTTTTAGAATAAGGTTTTGTCTCTATTTTTACAACCATACAGTGATAATTTTCTCAACTCCATGTAACACTTATAGGCAGCTCATAACAATAAACAGGTGGCTCGAAATATTAGTGGTTTGCTTATTATTACCAGGAGCACATAAACTTTATTGACAGACCTAAAGACACTTTAGACGTTACCTTCAGCAAAGCTAATGACTACTGAGTGGTGTAGTGTGTGTGTGTATGTGTGGGTGTGTGTAGGGGTGATGTGATGGTTACTTATCTGCAGGCAACCTTTTATGCTGATAAGAATCCATGTTCTTGTTGGTACAGCAGGTTGCCATGGCAGTGCAGTATCAGGTTTTAGCTGCTCCAGGGTTAAAGATACAAGCAGCCATATGGTGACCTATTTGACATTTCGCATCATGTATTAGCCAAAGCAAATCAGGCTTTGACTGTACTGTCGAAAACTTTTGCATGCAAAATGAACCCACCCTAGAAACCTGCAGTTATTAAAAGATTGATTGAAATTATATGATAAAATTGATCACTACTGATTTACAAGTGATTTACCAGTATAAATATTGCTGGCTGTACTGATGTTTTGTAAATGAGGCTGCACTGAGATGTACTGTAGGTAAACTACTTGTTTTATGACTTTTTTAGACTTTACGCTTTGTCAAATTACAATTTACAGAGTTCTACAGTGATAAAGAAGTATTCCAAGTCAATAAAAAAGAATAGAGATGTGATGTGATGTAGTTTAATGTCTGGCCAATTGAAAAAAGCTGATCTCATGGCCAATAGAGACCAGATCTCAAGAGAATTGTCGTTTGGGTGGCTGGGGATTTTCATGATCTTCAATGCCTTTGTCATGCACCTTGTCAGGTAAACGGGGAAGGTTCCATTTCCTGAGCCAGCAGGTGTTGTTGTTGGTCAGGACGTTCTCAGTAGTACAGGTATAAAATGACCTGAGTATTCTGTGGCTCAGAACGAACAAAACCTTTCAGGATGCCTAAAGTTGAAGAGACATTAAGATGCCTTTTTGACGGGTGCTTTGACCAGTTGAGGTCCTTTGAAGCTGTTGACTCTCTTTACCCCATTTATAGTGAGAGACTGTTGTGATTTTACCTGTTTTCTACTGTTGCACACAATTACAGTGGAACCTCGGATTGCGAGTAACCTGGTTTTTGCGAGTGTTCTGCAAGACAAGCAAAACTTTGTAATAATTTTGCCTTGTTAAACGAGCGAGACTTGATTTTCCACTACCAAGTATCATTGAGTATGTGGCATGAAGCATGCGCTTCTTGTTTTGACACCGAGCATAACGTGATCACAACTGAGCCATTAGTTCTTCTCTCTCGCTCGCTGCGGAATTGTGGGTAGTCATCTCCCATGCACGCATGTCTCAGTGGACATGTGCCACTTGTATATATAATAATATTGTGATCACATGTGTGCGCAAACAGCATCTTTTATTTTGTGTGTGTGTGAAAGTTGTCCTCTCAAATAAGAGGGGAGGGAGGGCTACTCTGTTAGACGAGAGGAGGGAGGGAGTCAACAAACACTAATGGAAACACTTATCTGTCTGGATTTTTTTACTTCATATTCTGTGTCGTGTTTTTGCCTGCGAATTTGGCCGAAGGTGTAGAATAAGCAGAGTAATCCTGTACTTGAGTAAAAGTAGAGAAAAGTGTGAGAAAAGTTACTTGTGATCCTTAGGAAAAGGAAAGATGTGCTCACCTTTGAAGCCTTTTTCAAAGTAAAAATCTCTCTCTTTCTCTATCTCTCCTTCCCAAGTCATGCAATTAGCCATAATAGTAGGTTGTGAAATTCCTGTGTCCCATGACATTGACATTAATGGGTTCAACCTGAGCAACGAATGTGTTCAGCTCATTGCCAAGAGAGATGGAGGAGTTCAGTGTTAATATTCTTCATGAGAACTTTTCTTAAAATCCCAAAGTTAATGTGAAAACCATGGCCAGATCAATTCCTCCAACTGAACTGGTATTCCTGATATATGCAGTTTTGTACAGTATAATCAAAAACAAAAGGTAAGAATCGATATGTTATGGTTGAAACATGATTAGACAATAATTAGTTTATTTGTTTGTTTATAGATGATCAGGATTGATAATATATCCTTGCAAAATGTCAGAAAAAAGACTTGTTTCAATTAGCATTAGAAATCAATGAAACTATAGCAGCGAACTCTTAGTATAATGTAAGGGATAAATTACAATAAATATATATGAATAAATCCTCTTCACTCTCTTTTTTTTCCAAAGATTATTATGGCCCAGGTATTAGATTTTATACAGAAGCTACACGCAGAGCTGGTTGGCAGTAACCTCCTGGGGGCGCTCTCCTGGGTGTACCACCAGCCCATTCATCGTAACTGCCCTCGACAGCTCTTCATCCTCAATGATGGCTCACTCGGCAACATTGGACAAGTTCTGGAACTAGTCAGAAGGAATACCTGTAATGCCAGGTAACATCTAAAATACAAATATCTTCCACACCAAGTAATTAAACAATAACCTCCTGCAAGAACTCAGATAAACTCAAATAAACATGTTACACTTTCACCAGCCAAGTTACACCTGGAGACTCATGTATGCACAGAAATGTACACGACCTGGACTAGGTAATTGAGTAAAATATTCATAACAAGACATTAGGATCCATGTCTAAGTGTTTTCAGTGCAACGTACAAAATGTGCTTAGTATCACTATACTTATAAGCTGTCTGTAAAAACAAATGGGCAATGGGAAATAGAATATTGTGCAGTTTTATTAGATTTTATCTTAATTTATGGAAGCAGTTCATTTTTGTAGACTGTTTCACCAAAACTCTTGCGGACATTTATTTGTATCACACACATATAAAACTGAGGAAATTATGCATTTGGTGAAGATACACAAATCTGTATGTTTTTTACAGGTTCTTAGTACTCAAAGTGGTATTTATTGTACTGTTACATTAGTGTTATATTATTTGTTCGGTGACAGTTTTTTAGTGGGGATTTGTCTGTCTCATAGCAGAGCCAGTTATTGATAAGCACTCAGAACATTTATTAGCTTACAACCCAAACAGACTTGAGCTGAATTCTAAGCAGCCTGTATGGCTTTTACTTCTGCTCTCCTTGGACATTTAATTAGAGAAATGGCCAGTTTATTCCCAGAGGAATACTAAAGACTTAACTCTTTCCAGGGCTTTCATTTTCACTCTGGAGGGAGGAAGTCAAATAAGGGTTTATAAACATTTGCAGTAAGGGGGAACGCAGCATCTTAATACACCTATGCACCCTTTATGCATCTTTATACATCTGTGTTATACCAGTTCTGGAAACCCAACGGATCCCATCACATGTTTTTACCCTTTAATTTAAAAAGTATGCATGGGGTTCCAATGTGTGTGTGTGTGTGTGTAGATGTTTTGGACTAGGTCTAGGTTCAAGGGCCTGTAGGAGGCTCCTTAACGGTGTTGCCAAGCTGACTGGAGGAAAAGCAGAATTTCTCAGTGATGATGAAAGGCTGCAGCCAAAGGTGAGAGACCACAGTTGCCATCTAGTGGAGAGACACAACAGAAAGAGGGTGTATAAATTGTCATTTTAAATCAAATTCTAAAAATATATCATTCTACTACTGCTGTTGAAGAGATGTAATTTGGACAAATTTTTACTTATTTGAAACTGTTCATGTGTTGTTGTGATGAAAATGATGTTCAGTTACTTATTATCATTATACATACTTTCAATTTAATTACATTTTATTTATATAGCACTTTTAACAGTGGTCATTGAAAAGCAGCTTTACAGAATCAAAAAAATTAGGAAAATTAGTATAAAATATGTGATGAAGTATGTATAAATCAGAATTATCAGTATAAAAAACTTTCAATGGTATAAAAAAGATTTTTGGATATTTTGGATGCCTTCAGCATTGTTTTACAATGTAGAAAAAAATAAAAACCATGAAACACCATGGAATTATATTGTGTGGCTAAACTTTTGACTGATAATGTATTTTGAAAAAACAAAAACAAAAAAAAAACATCCAGCTATCCTTATGAGAAATGCATTAGACAGAATGATACAGTCTTACAATTTGTCAACACTGATCATTTTCAATCCTCTTGTTAACTTAAAAATATAAACAAAACATAAATATAAACAAAAAATATAAAATATAATTTGAACTTTTTCTATACTTCAAAAGGACAAATTATGCCAGGGAGCTGGGGATTCCACTGTTTTAATTAAACAGTCAGCATTGTGAGATAATTGTTTAATAAGACATGAAACTGCTGTTCTTTTTTTATAAGACAAATGCTCTTTTGTAGCTGATAAAATGTCTGAAGAAGGCTCTGGAACCTGCACTGACAGATGTGCGCATTGACTGGTACGTGCCAGACAACATGGAGGCGCTCCTCTCACCTAATGAGATCCCTGCGCTCTACCCAGGGAACCGTTTGATTGGCTACTGCACACTCTACGATGTTTCTGCTTTCAAAGTTAAGAAGAATGATGTAAGTGTAAATGAGACAGAGAAGGAGAGAGTAGGAAGTGTGACAGATTATCTCGGTGGATGTAAGAGACTGTATTTTGAAGGTGTTCGTCCGGAATTTCCCTCATAATTTAAAAACACAGAGACAACATTTCACTGTGAAATTTATTTCCTTAGGCATGGTTAAGATTTTTGGTCACATAATTTTATCCTTTATACTGTATATTTGTGTCAAAGGTGTATAAGACTCATTTTGTTTGACTTATGAACAAATCTGACTTACGAATGTGTTCCTGGAACCTGATAAGTAGGGGACAACTCTTGTTAAGTAGGGGACAACCTGTTATTTATTGCATGGAAAAATGCTGTTTTTATTATTATAAACAATTCTAGCATTTATTGAAAATATTGACTCTTTGCATAAACTTAATGTAACTGTCAATAAAAGCGTTTGACACTTATGAAATGCTTATAATTACAGTATACTTCAGTATACCATAGTAACATCTGACAAAAAGATTTAAAAATACTAAAGCAGCAGTCTGAAAATTTATATTTATGTTATTCCCAAAACTTTTGGCCATGGCTGTATGCCCAGTATGCTAGATTACAGTCTAGAATGAATTTAACTTTATAGAATGAACTATTACTATTTAATTTTTTGTTTGAGAAATTGAGGAAAGTACAGTATTTTGTGTTTATACTCTCATACTGGAAAATGTGTTATTGTACCCAGATTAAAAAAATAAAAGCTTTGTGTGTATGTGTGCATGTAGATAAAGAATCAGGCCCACAGGCCATTGCCATATGGTTCATTTGGGTCAGTGTTTGAGCTATCTCATGGATCCTCTGAGCTGCTGCACCCACTGGTGCCCATGACTGAAAGAGAGGGACGAGGAGAACCAGGGCATGAAGAAGACACTGAGGATATGCTTAGAGAAAATTCACAAGAAATTTCCTCTGAGTTTTCCTGTGCTTTACCCACAGACAACATTGGCAACTCAGGTGAGACATACTTGTATACACATACATCTTGAACTCTGATAACATGCATTATTGGTAGAGTGGAGTTCTACTTTAATCAACTTTCACTATTTCCACTATTTGATCTTATTTTTAAAGCGACAAAATACACACTGTACATAAAACAACATGATGTATTTCTTTTTACATGTAATCTGTTATGATCAAAATAACCATTACCAAAAACGACAATTCCTAGTAATGATTTTATATCAAAGTAGAACAACAAGGAACATGCAAAAATAAAATACCTACTTGTGCAAATTAATTCTTAATGAAAGCATGTCGACAAAAATTCTATTATTCTTATAAATTAATTACTAGTTGATCAAATGATAAAAATGTCTGGTTATTTTTGTTTGATTATAAGCTGCTGATGACTACGCTTCAAGTGATGTGCGCTGGCGGATTGAGCAGACGTCATATGTGCAGGAACAGTACACGCTAACACGATGCTCTCTGGGCAGTGAGAGAGGTGTGTTTTCATCTTTCTCTCCTCCAGCTGGGTGCCTCTCTCTGGGCATGGACGCTGCATCACTTCCTCATGGCCTGGAGAGAGTGCAGCCTCAACACAGCCAGAGTCTCTCACGCTGGGACACATCATGGAAACAAAACCTAGCCTCATTGGAGGCAGAGTCCGGCAAGGTGAGAAACAAAGGAAGGGTATTCTGTGTGACTTATATGGTTGGCTATTGTGTAAAAATTCTGGAAAATAATCCTTATGTTGGATTTCAGATGTTTTAATGGCTAAATATTAGGGTAAATTTAAGATGCCATAATCAGCATGTTTAGTCATCTCCATGTATATATCAGATATGCAGTTTTGGATGTAGACCATTAATAGATGTTTGCATGTAGTTGTCTAATTATATAATTTTGTTACATCCTCAGAATATTCAAAATATCTATTGGCAATAATCAGTGGAGAAACACTCATGAATTTATGTATTATTTTGAACATTTTTATTCAATCAGTTAACATTTGCAACAAAAAAAATTTGCAAAAAATATGCATGATCAGGGTTGGGGTAGATCCAGATCCTATCTTAAGAACAAAAAGCAGGAGGCATGGGTACAGGTATTTGGTTAAATTTGATGTAATTAAAATATGTTCTTAATTAATTGTTCCTGTTATCTGAATGAATGTGGTCAGTTAGTAGTATTAATGTAATCCAGATACAGTATCTGAAAAGTATTCATACCCTTTGACCTTTTGTCCATTACAACAACAGACGTAAATATATTTTATTGGGATTTTATGATATAGAGAAAGTGTGGCATGCATTTGTATTTAGCTCCCTTCACTCTGATACCCCTAACTAAACTCCAGTGAAACAAATTGCCTTGAATTGAATTAGTAAATAGGGTGCACCTTTGTGTAATTGTTCTGCTGGAATTTGAACCTCATTGCCACACTTAAAATATATATATAAATATGGAAAAAATATTTATAATTTTCCTTCCAATTCACAATTATGTGCCACTTTGTATTGGTCTATCACATAAAATGTGATAAAAGTCATAAAAAGTGAAAAGGTTTAAGGGGTATGAATACTGAATAAGGCACTGTACAGTATATCAAGCAATCCCACAAGGACATTTCTAATAAGAAGATATGTTGCTGTTTTACAAGTGCAGTGATTGTGCATGTGTGCATGTTTAGGCTGGCCGCCTGTTAGATGTTGAGGGAGGCATGGGCAGGCACAAGGCTTTAGCTCGTGCTGCACTGGCTGGCCGCAGTTTTTCCTCACCACAGGGGGACCTGGACATGCACCGACTGCGAAGGGCACTGGAGAGAGTCTCGTTCGAGCAGACAGTAGGGGGCAGGCTGGAGGAGAGTGATACAGAGACACAAAATATTCCACAAGGAGCCCTATCTCAAACAGACTCCAGTGAGACACACACACACACGTATACACAGATTACAGAGTATTTTATATAAAACCTAGTCACGTAATAAAACATAAAGCACAAAGAAAAAAATTTCCTGATACAGCTTGGTTTAGGTCTTAAGAATTGCAACAGTTAAATGTTAGAGCACATGTTTCTAAGTAATTAGTAATTGAGTACACATTATATTTACATATCTCTTCTAAATTCTTGTCTTTTGATGAATGTCTTGCTCATTCTGCCTCATTTTACCCTCCAGATGGTCTTCTTTTCCCAGCATCACCACTGGACTGGGATGGTTTCACTGATCCTGAATCCCTATTTGCTGCTGCTCCTGTAAGCATCTGTTAAATACCAATATAGAGTTTTCAAGCAATAACACATAAAACATGTAGCCATAGTAATTAATTCAAAATCAGGTTGTGCAAGTTCCATGCCGGTCAGTGATCCATGGCCTGCTGGGATCGAGGCCAATGTCCTGGGAGGTCAGCATGGACCTATGTGTCCTCTGGAGTTCCGAAGAAGCACCACAGGACACCTGGGATGAGATTGTTCACCATCTTGCAGCACGCTCTGTCATCCGAGATTTTGAGAGCTTGGCAGAGAAGGAGACAGACATAGAGCATGGTGAGAGAAATCAGAGAGAACTGTGGGGGGTAGATGTCAAACAGCTGAGCAATAATGCAATAAATACTTACATTTTTGATAATGTAATGAAATGACTATTAAAGTTTAAATTCACATAAAAATTGTTCACTATGTTTTTTGCCTCGTGCACAATATACTGAATGAGCAGGACAGAAACAGTGTAATTTTTTTTGGTTTGTAGTAAACCATGTGCCTGATATAAACATATCAAAGTGTAGTAGGTAGGAAATGGCAGATAAAAGAATATCAGAAATTTCTGAAAAAAAAAACTGTTATTATACTGCACTAAATTTATCCAGTTTCAGTTAATTTCTAGGACCAATGCAACATAAGCATTGCTCTGTTTATTTATTGTCACTAATAATTGTCACTCTTAACCTGTTCTAATCCAAGAGATTAATGAGAGATTTCTGCAATTACTTAAATTTGTTTTTGTACTGCAGGTTCATCAAAGCGATACAGAATGAAAGCCATCCAGACGAGCAAGAGCTGTGGAATCATCTCCATGTACACGACATTGAGAACCACTGATGCCACTCCCAGGAAAATGTTTTCGGACTCCACAGACATAAGAAAAATGGGTAACCACGCTTGCACACATATCATACTAACCTACATAACATATGAACAACAGCCATGTGCCCACACATGCAAAACACTCTGTACCACTCGGCATGATTGCTTGATCACGAGAGGTGAAAGTTGATGTAAATTCGCCACTGTTGGACCCTTGAGCAGGTCCTTCACTTTTAACTGCTCAGTTCCAATTGGGCATCTTGACCATGTAAGAAAATGGCACTGAACCAACAGGTTCCTCTCCAGGGGCCAGTGGCACATGGATGGACCCTAAACCCCACTTACAATAAACTAAATGTAAAATTATTAAACATATTTCTGCATATTTCAGGCTTTTGCCAAAAAGTCTAAATCATGGTTAAAATGATTGAGATGGTCTACAAAAAGGTTTAAGGTCTTACTGTACATTTCATTGTAATCTTAACATATAAAAAGGCAAAATAGGTTTGACTGCATTTAGGATACTATTACTTGATTTTATTTTTTATTTTTTTGCAGACTAATGACATTACCTTGACAGCATTAAGTTGAGAGGGTTAATAGAATATGCTATCAGGTAAACAGTAATGGTACTGATTTTTTTCTTAATGTTATACATGTAATACAAAAAAGTTTATACAACATGGAAGTGACCAATTTTGCTACCCTAACCATTTCAGCCATTTTTGGAGAGATGATGATGTGCCCAAAAATGGACATTTTTAGCAATATATTGTCTCTCTTCAAACAATTATGATTAAAAATGAAAATTATTCATATTTTTTTTATAAATATTGATACAAAAAAAGGTAAAAGCTTCTAAAGGGATATGATCTGTAAAAAAATGTTGCTTAAATTAAAACATTCCGTGCAAAATTAAGCGTTTCCCCCTCCAAAAAAAATCTGAAGTGTCCATAACCATGTCAAATTCATGTTGCAATATCAATTGCAATTTTGAATTAGATTGCACACCTACTGTAGGTGAGACAGTTTTGAAAGCATGTGGCATTCCACTATTAAAGTAGATGTGTTGTAAAAGCGTTGGTGTCAAGACTGATGAGTGGCATAGGTGTTAATGTTTTTTGTTGTTGTTTTTATGCATAACATTGATACAGTGATACATTTATAATCAACATTGATACATTTATAGTCATTCTTTAGTGCATTAATATTTATAATATGATAACAAAATGATACTTTACTAAAAATGCTCCATCATGTGTGTTTATAAAGTCATTCTGGACCTAATGTTGTATAAATATATAAATGTAGTTTGCATTAAAATCCAGTTGAGTTCATAAAGTGGGGGTGAGGGCATGGAGGGGCACCAATGCAGCAAACAACTCGTCTAGGGTGCCAACAGACCGAGAGCTGGCCCTGGGTGGTGTTGGTGTTGATGTGGTCATGTTTACACTCTCGTCGCCGGGTTACAATTGTGTTGAAAAGTTATCAAAATGTTTGACTATAACATTCAGTATTCATTTGTGTTTTTTCTTAGCGGTATGTATTTGTGTTACTGGTTTGTGTTGTGTAAGGTGTGCATTTTGGAAGCAGACACACAGCTGGTAGCAGGAGACAGAGAGCATACTCTGTAGGTCGTAGGCCATCCAGCAGAGACAGTGAGGAGATAGACGACCCACACACCTCAACAGGTAATAATGCACGCGTCCTTCCAACACTTCCTGTTGTTTTCCACTGTTTTGTTTTTACGCACCGTTTATGTTGGCTTTTTGGTGGGGCACACATAAGGAGAAATGTGAATGGAAGATGGAGAAAAAAATGTTAAAAAGGAATTTTTTGATAATTAGAGAGAAATAGCAAGAAATGCAAAGAACAGAAAATTAAAACCCTTATAAGGAATTACTGAAACTGGCAGGTTTGGGTAATGTCCTGGAAAAAAAACTGTCATATTCATTGTTTTGCTGGTATTTTTCTATCAGAGAAATATGTTTTATTAACATCTAAGTTAAAATGTACAGTATAAATCGCTTTGTCTTTTTGTGTCAGGTGTTGTTCCTGGCAGTCCATCTGCTGTCTCATCCCGTTCTCAACGTTCAGTGGAAAGCAAGTCTATGGAGAGTTTCTTCAGCTCCAGGTCTAAAATTTTCATTCAGATCTGTACTATATTCTAATCATATAAGATTCCTAAAGATTAGGAAATTGGCAATTTCTCATTGACTGCTTAAGATGTTTAGAGCTCTGAATGTCTTTGCTCCTTCCTGATCTACTGAAACAGCTTGTTTTAAGTAAGTCAGTCCTAGTGTTAATCCTCAGCTGGTAGTTGATGAGTCCCTAAAACTCCTAAATAGGAATTTTTGAACTTTTACGTTGTGGATAACATTATGTTTCAGACTCAGCAGTCCTCACAGATAGTATATTCAATATATGTAAGACTTTGAATTCCCTTATTCATATCACTTATTGGTGAAAATCTGTTTTTTTTTGTTGTCTTTTTGTCTGTCTGTGGTTTTATTTAAAAAAAATTCATTCAGATTAAAAACTGCTTGTTTAATTTGTTCTCTTACTCGATCCACTGTTTAAGTATTAGGTACATTTTAACAAATTATATATACAGTACTATATTTATAAATACAGTGGAACCTCGGATTACGAGTAACGCGGTTTGCGAGTGTTCCGCAAGACAAGCAAAGATTTTTATTTTATTTATTTTTTTTACTTGAAAAACGAGCATTGTCTTGGTTTACGAGCACCTGTTTTTCTCTCTCTTGCGCTGCGGAATTGTGGGTAATCGTCTCCCCTGCTGGGTCTTAGTGCTAATCTCTTACTGGTATAATCAACATCCGTGTGCGCGTGTACTGTTGTGTGTGTGTGCGCGCGCGTAATTTGACACCGAGCTCCTTCACTCACAACAACAACACACACACACACACACACACACACACACTCTCTCTCGCCATTACAGCCCCCCTCCTCCTCTTGCCTTCCCACAGATACAGCGCCAGACACACACTCTCTGCCTTACACAGAAACTCTGCTCTGTCGCGATTCTTTTCAACGGTAATGTGCCGGTTCATTTGTTTTGTTTTTTTACTTTACAGCAGTGACACAAACAGAAACACTTATCTGACGGGATTTATTTTTACTTTTTTTAAAGGTAAAGTGCTGGTTAATTTGTTTTATTTTTACTTTATATTTTGTATTAATCATTTTTATGTATTTATTTTTTTGGGCTGTAGAACGAATAATTTGAGTTTCCATTATGTCTTATGGGAAAATTTTATTTGGTTTACGAGTGTTTTGCAATACGAGCCCGTTTCCTGAACGAATTATGCTTGTAATCCGAGGTTCTACTGTAATTGAATGTTGTTTCATGGCATGGTGGTGTAGTGGTTAGCACTGTTGCCTTGCACCTCCAGGGTCCGGTTTCGATTCCTGGCCAGGCTCTATTCCCATCTCTGTGTGCATGGAGTTTGCATGTTCTCCCTGTGCCTGGTGTACTCCGACTTCCTCCCACATTCCAAAGACCTAAGTTAGGCTAACTGGCGTTCCCAAATTGCCCATAGTGTGTGAATGAGTGTATTTGTGTGCCCTGCGATGGATTGACACCCTGTCCAGGGTGTACCCTGCCTTGTGCCCTAGGTCTCCTTGGATAGGCTCCAGGCCACCCGCAACCCTGAATACAGGATAAAGCGGTATAGAAGATGAGTGAGTGAGTGAGTGAGTGAATGTTGTTTTACGGCATGGTCGCCTTGCACCTCTAGTATCCGGGTTCAAATTATGCCTTAAGTCTGTGTGGAGTTTGCATGCTTGGTGGGTTTCCTCCCACAGTCAAAAGACATGCAGATAAGGTTAATTGGTGTTTCCAAATTGCCCGTTGCGTGTGAGTCTGTGTATGTGTTTGCCCTGCGATGGACTGGCCCCCACCTGTGCGTTAAGTCTCCTGGGATAGGCACCAGGCCCCCTGGGATCCTGTTTAGGGGATAAATTGGTATAGATGATGAGTGAGTGAGAGAGAGATGTTTTTTCATTAATATGCTTTAATTTTGCAAGAGTATCTGATGAAAATGTATTTAATGTGGGCTGTGAAAAGGGAAAGACTAAAATCCTGTCTGACTCAATGTGTGTGTGTATGTTGGCAGATTTAATCTAGGCAGACTGAGGCCTAGCCACAGCTCAGGAAGGCAAACACCTCTAAAACCTCAGTGCCTGTCTGCAGAATCTGAAACACAGACAGACTCACAGTCTCCTGACTACCTGCCCCTGGTGAGAATACTATCCTCCTATACATATTTTTTGCCCATGCAGTTATAGTTATCACTTCAGTATGCAATGATTCTCACTAGGTTAGACCAAACTTGACCTGAAACTAATTTATACTTTTTGCAGCATACCTTTTAATAGGGTTAATGGCAGTTGTATTGGCGTCGAGCTGTACTACACTGTAGTACTGTTACCATTGGCCATTATTTATTGCACTTGGCAGTATGAAGTAATTTCTGAAAAGAAAATGTCTGTAAAGTTTAAATAAATAGAAGCAAGCAGAACTTAAATATGGAATATTAATTTATAATGTTTTATGTAGCCACACATCCATCCACTTTTAGTGTTAGTAGATTTGCCTTTAAGACTAACCAGCAAAGATAGCCATTAATGTAGCAGGAACATGACCCCCCAAATTGAGGTTTCTTCAATTTTACATTCAGCTGATTTAGAAGAACTTGTGCTACACCCATGATACAAATTCCCGTCTTTGTGTCACCTGTTTTTTAGTTGCATTTGCAGCTTGCTTCCGGTGCCTTCTTGCTGTCCGAGTCGTTCTCTGAGTGCATTAAGATCCCCCTGGATCGTCTCAAGCGAGCATCTCCCTACCTGATCCACCGCAGCAGCTTGAGCCCCCCTTATCACTGCATCTCACCCTTCTCCACTCGCCACATCGCCTCACACAAGTCAGATGGCCAGAGTCCAACACGTCCACCTCCTGCAAGCTCAGGACGACCATTATACAGTGATCCCCTTTACGTTCTTCCAGAACCCTTGAGCACAGAGGAGGGCTCTGTGGAAATCGTGGGGGGTGTCCCCCAGGCTGACAGTGGACGTGGCTCTGAAACAGACATGTGTGAGGAGGCAGAAACACAAGGGGAAGAGCTGGCACAGCTGGATGTGGAGAGCTCAAGCTGGGCAACGTCTGTGGCTTTGGCATGGCTTGAGCACCACTGTGCAGGCTTTTTTGTGGAGTGGGAGCTTGTGGCAGCCAAGGCAGATTTCTGGCTGAAACGACAATCGCTTCCAGAGGGTGTAGACCTGCAGGGGCTGAGGGCAGCTGCTAGACAACTATTCCTACTTCTGCGCCATTGGGATGAAAATCTACAGCTTAACATGCTCTGCTACAACCCAAATTACATGTGACAGAAGCGAGTCAGTGCAATGCAGCATACTTTGAGATGAGGATCTTTGGCCCAACTTGCATTGGTAGAAGAAAGTATGTGGTAGAATGTCCAATTTCAGCACAGTCTGCTACAACTTAACAGAAAAGCTCTTCTACAAGTCACAAAATCACCACATGGTTTCATAATTCCTTTAGTGACAACCTCCAATTCTCCAAGGATTTTATAACAACGTGAATATCACACACCATGAGGCCACCGTCCTGGCGAAAAAGACTTTAAACACAATCCTGTAGTATTTGTAACTTATCCATCATTACATAACAGAAAATTTTTATTTCTACAATCTTTGATAAAACACTGATTTTCAATTTATTTATTTTTTATTTTTTTCTCTACATAGACCACTAAGAAGGAAAGGCGTCATCTTCAAACCCCTCTTAAAATGTTTTTCTTGTGAAGCATTTAGGATATATAATAAATAGGATATGTATCAAGCAACTGCCATCTTATATAAATGAAAGCAGTGTTATATTAGTCTAATAACTAATAGTAGTCTGAGAGCTGGAGCTACTTTCCTGATGGGTTGCATTCGTCTACATTTTGACTACCAGTTTCAACTAACTTCTGACTATACTATGTTTGTTCTGTGCCTTGAGAAATTGTCTTGCCTAAAATTACTGCAGGGATTTAAAATTTTCTCTCACTGCTGGGAACTTTCTAAAAATAAAAATTGCTTGTGTGTAAGTTTTTGTGCAACTTTTGCTTACTGTGTTGATTTCTAATTATAAAAAGCCATTAAAAAAAAAAGCTAAATCAGTCAAATCAAGAGATAAATTGATGAGAGTTGACGTTCTTTAACCTTTTTATGAAGTTGTACTGAGAAATGCAACGGAATGAGAATCAGAAAATCTTGCAATAAACTGTATTTTTAAAAACAATGTTTGTACATGTGTTATGCCATTGTGTTGCTCCCAGTTCGCAATACTGGACCTGGTTGTTCATAGGCTCTACATGATTTGCAGATACATTAGAATAAGTCTGTGTGCAGCTGCCACCAGGTATTTAAGAAATCACAAAAAAACAAGAACTAAACATAAAAAAATCTGCTTCTATTCATGCAAATACAACAACACTCTCAAAGTACCCTCTAGTCAAACTACACTCATTTCTCAAACTAAAATAATGAAACTAAACAAATAAAACCAAATACTAGGAAAAGACAGAAAAAAAAGGAAATTTGCTAAAATATTTTTTAAAACGCCCCAAAAACAAACAAACAAAACAAAAAAAAAAACACTAATGTTTTATACAGTTTTTTTTCTTGTGCTATATACCTGAATTAATTATTTGGATAAAGCTTATTGTGCAGTAAAGACAAGTACTTGCCGATGAGACACAAAGCAAACATTTAAAACGACACAAATTTCCTTTCAAAAACCTGCAGATAGATCTACATGTACAATCATTGACATAATGACATCAGGTAAACTGTTTATAGATGCACCATTAAGGAAAACAGTTTACAAGACAATTCTACTCTCTCAATCAATAGAAAAATATAAAGTTACCACTGACCAGATACCTGGGTGGTGATCATTTTCATAGTCAATAATTATAGAGCTAAAAAGTGTATGATGGGAAGACCAGACAAAAAGACCAATGACTGAAGACTAATAAACTGGAAACTCAATTTATCAACATAATATTTGCAAGTATGAAACGGCACTGTGCGTCAAAACTGTAAACAAATCTTTACACTGACGTTTCTGGTGCAAAAATGTCAGACCATTTCTATTCAGTCTGGAACGTGAGCCACTGATTCTTTTTCCTAATGTTTATGCCAAGCTCGCTGCTTTGTTGTTCTGTGTCCTAATGTTTGTAAATAGATTTCAACTGTAACTGCAGGCTGGTCTATGAAGGAGTTATTGCTGAACAGGTTTTATACCTTTATACCTATTCATTATACATTCCCAGTGAACCCTATGGCTTGTCAATAAGAAACACCACATATGTAATTGCATCAAACCCACAAAATTCACTGAAATCACTATCCTGCACAGTATTGACACAAATCAAACAAACCTGATCCAGCTAACTAATGTCTTCTAAAGATTTTTGGAGTAACTAAACAGTGTTTATATATTTACCAGTTTCAAACTCGTAAACTACTGTTTTGTCACATTTACACTAACATTTGGTGTAAAAATATATACGTGAACTTAAGGGAACACAAAGATCCAAAAAACACTGTCACTAAACCATGTCCCAATGGTATACCAGACAAAACTCAGATGAAACCCTGAATATTGATCAACCAAATTGGGTGCAGTCCAAAAAAAAATAATAATAATTTCATCATGATATCTGCGGGGGAAATGGGCTAAAAACCACTGCTATATGTAAGACGTAATTCCAACATTCCAAAATCACTAAGTGACACCTTGTGTCTTTAAGTTGCATGTAATGGGCTACATAAAAAGTCACATCACACGCTGATCCACATAACGTTCACATTATTCATCCGAAAAAGAAAAAAAAAACATTCTTTAAGAATCCTGAAAGATTTCTGTACCGCTTGTTCCTGCACACTAACATCTGAACCTGTCTCATTCCTTAGAGGTCACATGATGTGCTAACCGCTCCCGTAGTGCTAACATTCTCCCTCTTTCACCCAGGAGAGATGTGTTTAGAGTAAGGACACAGAAACACGATGATGACGCAGCACTCATTGACGTTTGGCCTTGTGGGACTCTGAGCCTGTATTTGGCAGAGACGGGGTGGGGTTGAACCATAGACATAGCAAAATGATGAAATGGCAGACGTGCAAGGACAAGGAGCTGTAAACGGTGGAGGGATACGTGTTCCATGCCAGCTCTATCAGACCCAGTATCAACACCCTGAGAGAAGAGAGAGAATTAGAGTGATGGCCAGAAAGACATAGTGAGAAATATAAAGAATAAAACAGAAGTGAAAAATAAATAAATAAAATGTAGTGCACAAGATCACTTTAGGTGTACATGTGTTCTCACCTAAGCAAGTCAGCCAGCTTTTTCACCCCACCGCTCCACAGCAGGTAGGGCAGAGTGTGAAAATACCAAACATAGAACTGGTAGTGCAGCGAGCGGCAGAAACACATGCCGATGAAGTTGGAAGAGAACAAGATGAGAATGATCTGTGAGAGTCAGTTAAGGAGCACTGAACTATTGATCGGGTAATGACATTTAACAAAACAGAAGAAAAAGGAAAGCAAATAACAAAATCCACATGCTTGGCTCTCATATTAAGAGATAGCAGCCGGGCACTTCAGAACTAAATGCTTTTGTTAAATTTATTCTGCATGAGCTAATAACTGACATCTGTCTGACATGGCCAGAACCATGGAGGTATTGTGTGGAATACTTTGTGTGGAATACTATCATGTAGAAGTATTGTGTGGAAGTATTTCCCCACACCCTTTGCCAAACAGAGCGCTCCACAATTAAAGCAGGCATTTTGTAATTTCTCCTGAAAGTCCTGTCTACAGACATTTCTCTTTAAAAGCTAGATTTCAGAACAAAAACAAAACAAAAATTCAATGATTATTTCATAAATCAGCTTTTAGAATGAGACACAGTGAACGATATGATCAGCACTGAGCTTCTGTGTTGTTGGCTTCCTCACGGATGGGTCTTTCAAAAGAGTCCAAACACTGCTCCCTGACCTGTAGAACGAACACACACACACACACACACACACACACACACACACACACACACTTGCACATAAATACATGTCTGCATTTCTCTTTATGAATTATTTCATGTCACAGGAGTTGATTAAACTAGTAGAGCAAACCACACAGTGGCAGGGTTAAATAAAAAGTTTCTTTTTTTCCCTAATTTACTTGCACCCAAATCCCCCCTGGCTTTAGGGCACTACCCATCGAGCAAAAGCTACATTTTAAGATGGCTATTAGTGCTTCCTCTGACACAGATCACATCATTCAACTGCATCTTTTTGATCTGATAATCATGCACTGTCAGGGTTTATGTAACACGTGTGTGTGCTCACAAATGCCTGTGACAGGCTAGCATCTTTGTGGCTAATGTAGAAGTGCAAGTATGCCCCCCTCTCCCACTGAGAGCATGGCCAATCTGCTTCCCTGCTACAAATTCAGATTCAGCCTCAGGAATTCTGAATAGCACAAATGCATTTCTGCTATCCCACTCACGAGCCCTGACCATGTTTTTTTTAAGTTCATAATAAACTAGTAAAAATTGCATTTGTGCAAACTAGTCATGGGAAGTTTGAATCATTTTAGTGACTCGGTTCTTTGAATCTCGTTCATCAAAATGAACGAATCTTTTTTTGAGTCATTTAGTTCATTCCGTTCTTTTGATATAAATAAAATCAAATGTTACATTCTCAATAAACAGACCCCCAACATGTCTACACAAATTTTGGCTATGGTTCCAGCAATGAAAATATTACAATGCAGCTAAGGACATATTATAATAAACAGAATGAGTAGCTCACTTCTTATATCTTCTGGTCCGAATCGTTCGTTCTTTTGAATCTATTACACTTCATAGTGTCTATGGGAGTCACGTGACAAAAGAACGAACAACTCGGAACAAAAGACTCGAAGGTAACTACTCATTTCTGTTTCCTGTACAAAACCTAGAGACATTTTGCGATGCTTTGCGCATGCGTGCCAGTTCGAAAAGATGGTCGGTGACATCGGAGGAAACACGTGATAGTCTGCGTCCCTCCCGACTGAATGGTAGTAGAAGCTTAATGTGGGAGCCCCCTAGTGACTGGGAGGAATTGGACACCACTAAATTAGGGAGAAAAGTCGGGTAAAAATCCAAAAAAAAAGTAAAATAAAAAAAAAAATTTTTTTTAAAGAACTAATCGTTCATGAACGACCCATCGCTAGTGCAAACCCCACAACAGAAAGCATATTTCACTATAGACCGTCACAGATTCCTACCTCTTCCATCTCCTCAAAGCAAAACAGACAAGTGTGGTCAGGTGAGCAAATAACAGCACCAGGTGGAAGTACCTGAAGATGGAAATTCCACATTAAAAGAGCATTAATGGCTTAAGTCAGTTTTATCATCCTCCTACACACAGTCTACAATAATAAATGCACATATCCCGACTGGCTGCTGTGGTGTGAAGAGAATACCTGCTGAGGAAAATGCCCTCTGGCAAGAAGCGCCAGTTCACTGTCCACTTAAACAGAAACTGACGCCCCAGATCAAATGCCCGGCTCATGTAGCCTACAGGATTCACCAGGAGGAAGGGCAACCCCAACACAAGCTGAGGACAGAGAGGTAAGGGAAGTTAACTTAGATGGTGAGAGGAACAGAGGCTAGAGGCTGGGGGAAAAAAGATAAGGGAGCACAGACTAAAACTAAGATAAGAAGTTGCATTAGTTGTTTGTGGTTTATATACACAGCATAAAATCACTAACAAATTAGTTATAACCATTTTTATAAAAAAAATCATCACCACCTGGATGATGGCACAGAGCGTGAGCTTGGGAAGAGTCTTAATCAGTCCAAACTCTGACAGAAGGATAAATAGGAGTCCTGGAGCAAAGAGCATCACGTTCATCTTCACTGACACGGCCAGACTGTCCACATTACAGAAATTAAAGAATTTTAACCACATATATTATGCAATTCACAGCAAGAGATCATTAACTATGTTATAACATGTTAAACTTTACATTTTCGAAAGCCATGCACATGTAGGCCTTTAGTATTGTTTGATTTATTTATTTTTTATCCTGAGTTCTATCTATCCATGTCCTTGACTTTTTACCTATAGAGTGCACAGCCCAGGGTCCAGTGTCCATCCAGCATAAGGTTTACTGCTCCAAACAGCAGCATCATCGCTACAGGGTCATTAAAGAGTCGCAACACGAAGATGGAATGAATCCGATATGATGCACAGCACACAAAGAAGAAAACATATGGTGGAACCTGACAAGGCAAGAAGTAATATGTTTATGCATTACTTTTTATATAGTTTGGAGTTGTTGCATTCCCCCCCCTTTAACACTTGAAAAAAAAAAAAACTATATGTTTAAATATTTTTGACCACATTATGGTGGTGTTTTTTTATACCATGCCATCACAATATGATACAATTAAAAGTCCAGTAATAATAATGTGCAGAATACTTGTGCTTTATTTCTGTTTTTTCCTGTGCTTTTTGCTTGATGTGGTTTGACTGAATATGTAAAGAACAGTGATGGCCGGCCTGTGAAGCTTGATTCACTCTTGTAAAGAATATGGTTTCAGAATCAAATGGCCAAGACGACTGATAACAGCCAATGCTGAGTGTCAGTGTTTTCAGAGTGTCAGTGTTTAAGAATACATGACATTGGTATGACAGCTTTGAATATTGCTAAAAAAAACTATATATAATGCTGGATAATGTTAGGTTAATAAGAAAAAGTTATTACTTAAAATTGGTGAGTATTAGTGGAAAACGACAAACGAAATCTGGGACCAAATAATAGGGGGATAACACTACTGCTCTGCACAATCATGCCCCAAGAATATTATATACCAGTAAACTAGTGACAGGATCATGGGCACCTAAGGCTCATTTATGTTTGGTGGGGACCAAATGCTGGCCTGTCTGGTCTAATCCCACAGGAAAGTCAATGCAGAACAAGTTGCTAAAACACGTCAATACTATCATAGCCTGCTGTGTAAAGACATCAAGGTTGTTGATCTGGCCTCTAGTTGTTGATCGCAATCTATTTGAGCACCAATGGGATGCACCAGGCAAACAAGTGCGATCCACAGAGGCCTCACACCGTAACCCGCAGCACCGGATCCGCCATTAGAGCTAGTGGTTGTGTATTTCAGCTTAATTTTTTTTATTAAGGATTTTTTTTATTAAGGATCCATTTGAGCAAGACCAATCTAATGCATGATTGAAGTGTGTGTACTTAGCAGGTCTCACCTTCTTTGTTCGGTGGTAGATGCGAAAGACCAACAAAAGGGTGATAAGATAGAAGATAGCGAACAGATACTGTGCCAGTCTAATATTCAGCCCCTGGTTTGTAACATAGTAAAGTGCAGTGAAAATGTACACAAACCCTGCTGGGTACCTGAGAAAGAAACACACACAAATAAATTTATGATCATTCATGCCTTCACTTAGAATGAGCTAATAATGTGAACTGATAAGCTTTACATCATCAACAGCTAGTAAACTCACACTAGAGGCCCAGTGTCTCCCTTTAACTGGGTATAGTCATAGGTGCCATTAATGACGCCCTCAACCTCATCCATGTAGGCTTTCCAGTCAATCTCGGTATCTGTGAAAGAGCACACAGTGTGTTTGAAACAGAAAACAGTAAATCGTGAGGCTTTAATATTTTGACAAGAATATTGCAACAATTGCGAGCACATTTTACTTATTTTAAAAATGGTCATTTGGAAAATATTTTTAAATATTTTAGCAAAACGGCTACTTTGAGTAGTTTGAATGGTCGTATTTTGACAATTTCTACGAAGTATGTCATACCAGGATTTCCGATTTCACAGAATACCCTATAACAGTTATGAAAGTAAAAAAAATAACCTTTATTTCTCCATATAATCTCCTGCTACACTAATGCACTTATCCCAGCTTTTCACTAGTTGTTGGATGCCATCAAGGTAAAACATTTTCTCAGTACGTCGGAGCCATGATCAGACTGCCTGTTCACATCAGAAACCCTGGTGTCCCAGGAACTCCTTTAACGACCCAAACATGTGGAAATTAGAAATTGTTAAATGTACCCCCTGATGAGCAAAACAGTTGCCATACCAGGAAATCACCTCAGTGGGACAACATGAGACATAACCCCAGCGAGCAACCTGCAGACTCACACTACACATTATCAACCTCATGTTTACATCAGTGCAGTGAAACACACAGCTGCGCCTCTCTCACAGCAGCCTATGTGCGTGTTTTAAAGAATTAATTTCACATGAGTGTTACACTGATTAATCATACTCTTAATACACTTATAAAACTTAATTTTAAACAAACTCTATAAGCTGTTACTCTTTAAGGCTGAAACTCTGAGCAAGTTATTAACCCTGTATTATAAAGAGATGTGTTCATACATTTATAAATAAGGAAATTAACGATTTGTCGTGTTCATTAGCTTAGAAGTTAAAGACGTTTCTCATGAAGAAACTTTTAGTTAACAAAAGTCTGCGTTTTATTTCCATCTGGACCGTGACATTAGAACTCTGTCACATCTCCGCGTGTGTGCGCGTGTGTGTGTGCAGACTGTTAGCCGGTTAGCTTGCTCGAGACTTACACGCCACTTTCTGAATGACCCACACGTTAACGCCGACTTCCAGACACCAGAGCGCCGCCGCGACCAGGAGCGTGTACTCGGGCTTGAACAGTATCAGGTGCTTGTCCTGCCATATTGAGGTAATTGTGGAGTAAAAGCTGGTCTGGCGCCCGGTTCTCTTTCTGCCTCCTGCCATGTTTGGCTGTGTGACAGGAGCGACACGACGACAGCAGCTGCAAAAAATACACACGTCCCTGCTACCTCACTTTTTCCACCCGTTTTCCACACCAAGTCCGTGTCAATGAGCGTGAAGGTGCATTACCGCCATCTTCCGGATTGGAGGGTGGCACAGGAGAACGGTAGGTGTTTCGCCTGCCATGCGGAAGGCCCGGGTTCGATTCCCAGCCAGTGCCAAAACCTCAGCCACTGGATGCAGTGCCGGTGTTCCAAGCCCGGATAAAATGGGAGGGTTGCGTCAGGAAGGGCATCCGGCGTAAAAACCTGTGCCAAGTTGTAGTGCGGACTGTGGATATTCCACTGTGAAGTGTCCAAGGCTTTTGTTGACAATTACATTAGATTTAATGCAAAGTGTCAATATTTGCAGCGTTGACCATTCTTTTTTAAGACCTTTTCAATTCGCCCTGGTGTGCCGTCAATCAACTTCAGAGCCACATCCGATCCATGATGACCGAATGAGTGATGCTGATTGTAATAAGTCTTCATAGACACTACTTTCACTTTCACATTGTCACTTTTTAGTCACTAAGACACTTTATGCACTCCATACTGCACATAATTGCCTTTTGTACAACATTCATTGCGGACATTCTTTATACATTCATATATAAGTAGACATACTCTTACAAACGTGTATGTATGTGTATATACATGTATGCATATGTGTGGATATATGTATGTATGTATGTATGTATATGTGTGTGTATATACTGTGTATAATTTTTTGTTATATACTTGCACAACATTACTGTACTTTTTCATATGCATATTTATTTACATGCATATTAATTCTTATAATTGTACACCATTATTGCTTGTGTAGCTGGCACACAAGAATTTCACTCACATGTACTGTACCAGTGTACCAGTAACGTGATGTGACAATAAAAGTGATTTGATTTGATTTGATTTGATTGGTTGATTGTTGTCACATGATTTGCTGTGGACTTGCGGCATTCTGAAAAGTTGGGACGCGTAAGGAAAACGCGCGTGCGTCGCGGCGCTCTATTATTGTGAGCGCGCTTGTCGCATGTCTCTATTTAAAATAACACAGTTTAGCACGCAAAAGTTATGAAATGTAAACGGTCCCTAAGACAGTCAAAAACCCATAGTAGTCTAGTGTGAGAAATGGCGCTGTCTGCTTCAGTCAGCTGCCCAAACTTTGGCACAAATATGTGGTCGCTAGATGGAGACACTGAGCTTTTCTTTGCGTATTTAGGTCCCGGAGGACAGAACGTGAAAGCCTCTTAGCTATGAGCTGTTTCGCTAATTATAAATGGCACCTGTTAGACGACCCTTGATCTCTGTGACGTTAAACACCATACTCTCACCGGCTGTTAACTTTGCCATGACAACGATGTCAAACAAGGAAACTATTACATTTAACCTTAATCTGGGGTCGAGTACAAAACTAACAGCTGGTTGATGATATAACACGTTTTTATTTCAAGGTAGGAAACACCCCCTTCATTACGTTGTATTACTGCATTGCTAGTAAGAGTTTGTCTGGTTTGACTTGTGTGACTTGACCTGCTGTAGACTTTTGTACATTACTGTATGTGTGACATTAATGAGAAATTTTTGATTATGAGTGTATTCTTGTACTGTAGTACACCGTTGGATATAGCACAAGCCCAGGCAGTAAGAGTGTAAACCTTCCAACCGCAGTGAAAACCTCCACAGTGTGTGTGATCCAAGTGTCTGCAGGTGAAATGCAGCAGAACTATTTAATGACCAACTACTGGATCAATTTAACTGGACGTAGAGCCAGTCATCCAGAAAAAATGGTGCTGGAGGCATGCTGGGAGAGACAAAACAAAGAGAGTATTATTATTTTATTTATTTGTTTATTTTTAGGCCCCAAGCACTATGACAATGCATGTCATAGTGTGAAGGTCCCTCTTATTTTTCTAAGGTTTTATTTTCCAGCATTCTGGCATTTGGGGCTTTTTAACATGCTCAAAAAGTCATGAAAATGAGCACACAGATTTGGAATCTTCTGCCATTAGGGCGCCCTTACACAATATTTTGCTGCATAGGTAACACTTGTACACTTATCATATGAATTATGGCTTTTTGGAGGTCAAATATTTTCAAAAGGCACACAGGTTGTATGTTGCAGCGATGGTGCAGGTGCTTAGACCTAGAATTGCTAAGGAAAATAAACGGGGATATGGCAGCTGACCCAGTAAATGTCTTATGATTGTCAATGATTGGTTAGAGTTGTTTGCAGATTAATCAAATCACCCACAGACAGGCACAGTACCATATCAAAATTAATGGAGAATCAGATTGGGTGTAATGTGTATACAGTAGTGCTGTATGCAGTAATTATGGCAATATAGTGTATTAAAATATCCGGCACAGGAATATACTGATTTCTAGTGATTCATTGTCAAGATGTGAGCAGCCAGAAGCCATCAAGAGTTTTGCAAAAAAACTAACTTGGTGCATACACCAAACACCAGCTGAGAATAGGTCACGTGAACCTAAACAGTACACCATCAATTCATGCAAGAAAGGGAGGAAGTATTGGCACACCTAAAGGGAATTTGGGGAGGTTGAGGACACTAAAAATTATTTTAGAGAATAGAGATAGAGGCCTAGGAAGAACGTATTTACTGTTTTTTCCCCCTCTTTAAGGGCAACGGGACTAGAAATTAGGCCTTTAATTGAACGGAAGATGAGGAAGAGCAAGACCAGAAGATGGCGCTAATGCAACTCGCTGGATGCTAACCGCCGGTTAAAGCCCAAGAAGAAGAACGCGAAGAAGACTTTTTCCGGTATGAAGTGTTTCTCATTAGCGCTGTTGTAAATTCGTTACTATTATTGAAATTACGTTAATATCGATATATATATATATATATATATATATATTTTTTTTTTTTTTGTGGCCAACCAAATGGATGTTTTTATTGTGTCACTGTGATGTTTGCGTGTATTTTTCCTTTCATTTGTCCTTGAGATTAAAATGCAGCAGAGTCACTGTCCGTGATGGTGCTAGTCAGTGAATGCTACCTCTGCTGTAATATTGATTATGGACAGACCAGAATAACTGAAAACTGTGACTTGACATGATCTGTCTCCTCCACTAATACTGGTCTAATTTTATCAACAACTCTATGTTCCTTTAGTTTGGCAAATCCAACAGTATGTAATAAAGATCACAAATACACAAATATGTATATATTTTGGAATTATTTTATACAAAATTTTGGTCCACTAATTTGAGGATCTACATTGCACAAGACGTTGTAAATCCTTTTGCATATTTGTTTATAAATTAAAAGGATGTTACTATGTTCCATACATGACAGTCTTTCTAACATCTGATTATTCATTAAAAGAGAGGAAAACTATTTAAAGCACACAAAAAACATATGCATTATACAAGCCATTGCAGTTAGAGTTTTACCTAATTACATACAGTACATACAGTTAATGTTTGCTCTACTTGCATAGTTTGATTTAGTGGTTGTCCCACCTGACCTTTCAGGCCTTACTTGGACACCCATGTCAGTCTTTATGTTTGAAGTCATGCTTATTCTTAATTTATGGTACCAAATTCATTAATCAACATCATTAAGTTGGATAGCGTGACTAAATAAACTGTTTTGATGTATTGCTTTATTTGCACATATAGTCAGATGTTCAGAAGGTCATCATAACTAGATGTATTATGTTTGTATTCTATTTGAATTAAAGGCTAGACAGTAATCAGTCTCTATTATCACATGCATTGTCTTTTTTTATTTTTTTATTTTTGTATTTTTTTTTTTAAACACAAGTCCAGGTCACATTCTGTGAGGATTAAGTAAGAAAAGGAGAAGATGGAGGAATTTCCTTTCGGGACTGTGGAGGCAGTGGTTTTAGGTTCCAGCATCGCTCTCTCAAGCTTCTTCTATTATGTATACAGAAAGAAGCGCAAAGCTGTGGACAAACTCAATGTAAGGACCATCCTGTTTACTTCAATTACCTTTTATTTTACTGTTTAATTAATTTATTCAGCTGATGAAACATATTTTGTAATTTTACATGGAGCTGCACAATTTGTTAGGAAAAGATCATTGTGATTAATGGGAAACATATTGCAATTGTGGTTTAAACTGTGAAATGAAACTTAAATGTACAGCCCCAGACCATCACACTACCACTACCATATTTTGGGTCAAACCGCACCCAATAGAATTTGATATTCTCCTTCTAGGGAATTTATACGATCGCCAAAAACTGAGCCTATGTGATCTAAAGACATTGAGGATGCAAAATTGTAAAAGTATTTTTGATATCTCAAACGGGTCAGCCGCGATGATACCTTAAACTTATACCGAAAAGTGGTTAATAACTTTCTGTGTGACATCATATTGAGTGACATCACATTAAGTGACTTAAATGCATGCCCTTCACTGTGCCCGCTGTCTTTCTGGGGTGTCAAAAAGTCAGCACACAGCTTGGAATCTGCTGCCATTAGGATGGATGCCTGAGAGTCTGGGTCCTGGGTGTGGCCCTGGGTCTTCACAGGAGACTTTACTGCATAGCTTATACAAACTTGTCCATATACATGTCAAATTTGGTACAGATTTAGATCTCATTTAGCTGAACTATTTTCAGTATGCATGTCATGGGCTCAAAAATGCTCAAAAGGCACACAGGTTGTATGTTGCACCAGGTGGCGATGGCGCAGGTGCTTAGACTAGAGTTGCTAAGGAAAATAAACAGGGATAAGTTAGAGCAGCACCAGACCATCACACTACCACCACCACGTTTGAAATCCTGTGCTAGTCATCGGTTCATAGAATATTTCCCAAAAGTCTTAGGGATAATTAAGATTTTTTTTTTTTGGCGGGAGGGGAATATTAGTCAAGCCTTTGTGTTATTTTTGGACAGCAGTGTTTTTTTTTTTTTTTACCTTGGAACTCTCCCATGAATACCATTTTTGCCCCAGTCTCTTTCTTATTCATGAATCATAAACTCTGACCTTAACTGAGGCAGGTGATGACTGCAGTAATATTTCTAGGTTGGCCAGTCCTTGGAAGGTTCACCACTGTTCCAAGTTTTCTCCATTTGTGGATAAAGGCTCTCACTGTGGAAATGGCTTTTTAACCCTTTCCAGACTGATAAATGTCATCTATAGGTTATAGACAGTCATAAAAGAATTTCAGTTGTGTATATGACAAATAAAAATTAAATTTGAAATTTAGTTATGCTCACTTATTTATTATGTTGTAGGAATCAATTTTGTGTTTTAAAAAATTTCTGAATATGTAAAAATATTTGTTATACATGGATTTGTGGTTTCAGGAGGCTCCTCATTTGGCTTTAAATGAAGATCTCGTGGATCTCCTGAATTCCACACCCGGGAAGTGTCTGCCGTATGTAGTGATTGAAGGTGGTTATTGTTTTTATTCCTTAAAGACGAATCATACAGAGAATCTTACTGACTGGGTTTTTCCCAAGTTTAGTCTGAATGTAATATATTGTATGTAAATGTTGAACTTAAATGTTTTGAACCATGTAGATTTTGATGATAAGCTGAGTATGTCACTCAAGTATGTGCTGAGTATGTGCTCATAGTGCTATTGATGTTGATGACTTTCAGCTTATTATACTGTATCTCCTTACTGTTGTGTACTACACAATCTAACTTCCAATGTACTGGTCCCAAAATTTAAATATCAGAATGTAATGTTCCCAAAACAGAACCTGAGCAACATCCTGTAGGTACACACCCTGTTCATACACATAGATATGGGCCATTTACAAACACACCCTGCTTCTGTCTGTCTGTTCCCCTGTCTCTGCAGGCACAGTGCAGCCCGTAGAGAAGCCCCTGAGCAGTCAATTCAAGGAAGGAACTGTTGGTGTTATTCAGAAACTGCTCCTCCGGGAGCATAAAGTAGTGTGGAAGAGTTTTGCACGCGCTTGGTGAGACTGTGCTGAATTTTGCATTGTGCATTTCTCTCCTTATGTTAGTTTAGTAACAGACTATCTACATATCTTCTGTCCAGCAGCAGTGTATGCTGTTTTTTTTAATTAAAATATATATAAAATATAAATTAAATACAACCGCATCATGTAAACACCTCAGTGGCAACAAACCGCCAATCTGACCTAATGTTGACTATATGAGTGACGCACGCGCACTGTGACTGAGCATGGGAGATGATAGATAGAAATAAATAAATATAAAAACTGTCCATGTAAACATAGCTAATGTAGGCATTTGTGTGTCCTAGACCTGACTTGACCTCAATTGGGATGCTGTGGGAAAACCTTTCAAACTCCAGTGATGCTGAATTACAGCACTTATGAGTGAGAAATTACAGTGGGCTTAAATTTCTCAACAACCATGTGAAAGACTCTGGTTAACAGAGTATTCCATTACTGTTGTTGAAAAAGAGACATCCAGTTTTCACAGTAATGTCCTTAACTTTATGGCTGGCTAAGGCTTTCCAAATTGCTCCATATTATATTTAGATATGGTCATTGCAAGTTGATACTGTTATTGCAGTGTTATCAGTACAAATTCTTACACCCAACAGCTATTAGTAAGAAACCTTTTTCGTCTGATCTTGGCTTTCCCCAGCAAGATGCACAGACTGAAGCATCAGAACTGATATTTAGTCATTTCTGCTGAGGCTTTCACACACACATTTTCAGCTTTGTATACAATCAGAATGGTGCACACAGTGATTTTATTTTCTTCTCCCTTCTCCCAGGATAGATCATGAGCGTGTGCTGCACGAGCGCGTGAGCAGTGTCCCTTTCGTTCTGTTGGGAGCAGACGGAGCACGGGTGCGTGTCCTTCGTCCACTGGAGGCCTGTGGTCCTGAGATGGAAACGGTGCATGAGAAGTTCCACATGGCAAGTTACGGCTTTGGTGACCTGCTCAGCCAGTATTTGAGTGGCGAGAAAAGCAAAGGCCAGCTCGAGACAGAAGAAATGCTGAGGGTGGGCGTGTCACTCACCGCTGCTGGGGAGCTCATCCTCGATTCAGACAGCTTGCTTAAACTCCGCCCCCCTAGTGATGGTTCCACCTACTTCCTAACCACAACTGACTTTATGTCACTTCAACTTGATCAGGAGGACCAGGCATCTTGCTGGTGGGTCCTGGCAGGCACGTTTGCAATGGTGGGCGTTGCCCTGGTCCTGTGGGCAGGGCTTGGCTATTACAGACAGATCCAGAGGAAATGGGAAAGAGAGAGGATGAAGAAGGAGTTCGAAAGATTAGAGGATGGGTCTGAGGACTTTGAAAATGCATGTGTAATTTGTTTGACTAACCCAAGAGGCTGTGTGTTGCTGAACTGCGGACATGTGTGCTGTTGCTACAGCTGCTATGAGGCACTACCTCAGCCAGCATGTCCAGTTTGTAGACAGGAGATCAGGAGAGTCGTGCCCCTCTACCAGACCTGAAAATGAGACCGCAAAAGATTTAAGAGCTCCACAGAACTACCAGATACTGCGAGACAGGGACAAGTGCAATACAGTTAATTATCCTGTACCAGGCTTCAAACAGAGAGAAGCCAGAAGAATGGATGCAAGTGGAATAAAAGAATGAAAACCCACAAAAGAGTTTGATAGAAAGGAAACACAACTGGTTATGCTACACTTCAAAATCTTCTTCATCAACATTTCTTGTTGTTTGTATATGGTGTGACAGGTACTTGTAGCATCTACAAAGAAAAAAAAAATCTATTTCCGCATCACTAACTTATTATTATTATTATTATTATTATTGTTGTTATTATTAGGATTTTTGGGCTGCTGTGTACGGTACATACATTTCTTTTTCCTTCTTATGTCACTTATCTGCACTCAGATACATATGATTGTTTTACAGTAACAGAAAGACAAAGTTGCAGATTACAGATTCCAAATCCTGAACAGCTTGTATAATTTTGTATTTTCCTGATCTAGCACATCAACTTATCTAGCAGTTCATAAGCTCTTCATTTGGTTAAGCTAAATGATTTGTAGGCGGATGGAATAAAAAACAAAAAAGTTATAATAAAATACAGTGCATGTGTGGGTTTTTACTGTATTTAGCCACTGATTGAGGAAGACCAAACTTGGTCTTACTTCAGATTATGCATTGTATTTGAAAATATAAAATTTTCTCATCTAAACACTAAAATGTTAAACCAGTAACACATGCTAGAAGGCACAGGAGACATTAAATGTCGTAAGTCAGTCTTAAATCGAGTGTAAATTTCTTTCCCATGTATATAGAAAAGCCAATTCCACCTCCTCCCAAAGACATCCATATTTAATTGATTTAAGAATACCCAGAAGAGTTCATGCCATAAGTAGCTTTCCTCAGGGCTTTTCACATTGATGTTTGTGTCTGCTGTGCCCTTGTTCTGGTGACAAGCTGTGACACTGAATCCATATTGAGGCTGTTTATGTCCTTGCTTCTGCCACCTGCTGTAAAAGGAAACCAAGGACTGCAGGATTGCAGCCAGAACTCTGTTGATTTAGGCATTACTACAGTTGTCTACAACAGAATAGTCAATAATATCTCACACATTCACCTCATTGGTATGAGAGGATTTTAAATAAATCGGGCAAAACTGAACTGGGACAGCACAACTTGGTATCATTTATGTTCTGGCCTTGGAAGTAAAAGTTAAATTATATTTTATTTAGCCCTTGCATTGTAATTACTAGATTAGATGGATAACATAATTGCTGTTATGTCTTTTAAGGAGGTCTAGTAAGCATCAATCAGGAATCTATACCTAGACCCAAAAATGTTTGAGGCAGAGAAAATGACATGCCTTGGCTATTTACCTATATATAAAAATAAATAGCCAAGGCTATTTTAAAAAGTTTCTAAAATTGTAATAAATAATATATTAAACAGATTTATAATGCATACATACATTGTATTGTGCAAAATTGGCATAAAATTTGTTCAAATCATGTACATTTGTATGTTTATAATGGAGTATTTGTAACATTCCACAGATAGCCCAATTTCTGATATATTAGATTGACCATCATGACTGGTGATCTAGTTGGTTAACAGAAGTGGGTAATGTGTTTTTGGCCAGAAATCCAGGGTTTACACTCAGTGTCACTTGAGTTATTCAGCCACCAAAATATCCAAGGTAGTCTATTTGGGACCTGCCATGCAAGTGACGTTTAGTCATTTTACAGTACATCCACTCGAATGGATCTCCAAGCTTTATATTTCCCCTCTCTGTTTTTGTATTGGCCAGGGTTTAAAGCCAATTAGATTTTCACAATCTCCTCTAATTCATTCACTGGAAGAAAATGCCCAAGATGAACAGATACATTTTCATGGCGACAAGCTTGGCATTTCTAGTGTTGTTTATAATTAAGTAGTAATCTCAGAAACACAGACTGCTTCTGCAAATAAAAGTGCATGAGGACCTTTACAGTACAACACATCAAGAACACTAAACTTCCTTCCTGGAATTGACTATCACGTAATATTATTCCCACATGGGGCAAACATGCACAGAAAGAATATATTTAATACAACAAGAGAGAGAAGATTGGACACATTGTTTACATGGCTGATATATTGCTTTAAACCACCCGTCTCATTTCAATAGAAAATTTATTTTGATACAAATGAAGTGGTTAAATGATGCTTTTTTATTCTGATTGGGCAGTTTATCAGCAGCTTCTCAATATTCATCATGGTGTCAATCAAGGCTGCCTGCTGACTCCAAGACTTTTTGGGATCGTCTTTGCTCTGTTCCTGAAGCACGCCTTCAGGACTGGGACAGAGAGGATCTATCTATCTGTACGTGATCAGATGGCAGGCTTTTTGACCTTGCCTGGCCTAACAAAACAGCAGTTGCAACACGCACAATAAGAACACTGGTCACTGCTGGACCACTAACCAAGAGCTTATAAGAACACTGCTGGACCACTAACCAAGAGCTTAAAAAAAGCAAACATCCAGGGACAGGACACGTAGTCGAACACCATCGATGACTACAAACTTGATTCCGTTCGTCATTTAACCTACCTTGTTGTGTCCACCATTACTGAAAGCCTCTTCCTGAGATCAACAAGATGACTGAGAATCACCAGCTACACCACTTGTCTGCATTACAACTTGAGTGTGGAACTGCTGTATGTAAGTGAGTCATGGACTTTCCAGCATGTTCACTTTTGCTTAGCTATTGAAGTTTGCACTGGATGGGGCATGGCCACCGCATGGTATCCCAAAAGACATTCTCTATGAAAAGTTGGCTGCTGGGAGGAGAACCACTGGTCACCTGCAACTGTGTTACAAAGATGTTTGCATGAATAAGATGAATCCGCTTAATACTGACATTAACCCATTGCAGCTTGCAGACTTGCAGCTGAATGTACGAGGTGGAGAACTACCCTGACCTTAAGAGACTGTGATTCACACATTGAGAATCACTTTTCAGACTCAAATGATGCTGCTCCAGCCAGATGCTTCACCTATGATAATCCCTGACTGATGTATGTGATCATGAAGAAGTGGGATTAATAGCAATCTTTGTGGTCTAGTTCACTGCTCTGGAGTAAAGGATGGAATGTTGAGTGACAATGTTATGATGGAGCCAATAACTTTCGCACTTTTGCACACTTGATGGCTATGTGGAACTGTGTTGAAGTGTGGATTGTGCAGTGTGTACTGTAAATACGGTAAGTACAATAGGTCTTTAGTTCTTGAGGCTGGTTAAATTGTCTTTTTGGGACAGAACCAATGAAAGCAAATGTGAAGCAGTCTAGGACAATGCTCAGTGATTCATTAAAATGGTTGTAAAATAAATGGGGATATTTGTCTAGCAAACTGTTTTAGTGTGGCTGGAAAAAACATCATCAGTCCATACTGCCTTTTTGTGGAGGTTCTGCCTTCAGAATAGTCTCAGAACATCTGGTGCTTAATGGAAAGTAGGACTGGGATGTGGAAGTTTGGAAATTAATCACAATGAAGGAAAAATGGTTTATTGAAAAAGTGTCAGGAGAAAAGACTCAGCTTCAACCCTATTGTTGTATTGTTGTTACCATTTACATTTACTGTAGGCATTTGGCAGATGCTCTTATCCAAAGCGATTTACAAAAGTGCTTTGTAGTTTCCATCATTCGATAGATCCTGGGTTACTAGGTTACTTACTAAGTGCTATCAGTCAAACACTGTTGAGAAGTTTGTTTGTTTTTTAGATGGAGGCAATTAGCCCAAGTACTGAAGAAACAGATATGTCTTAAGTCGTTGTTCAAAGATTGGTAGATTACCATCTGCTAGTGATGGGGGCGTTCATGAACGATTCGTTCTTTTTGAAAGAATCTTTTTTACGTGACTCAGAAGAACGAGTAGTCTCGGAGTGTGATTCGTTCATTTTCTAATGATATCGCAAAACCCCCGTAGGTTATGTACAGGAAACAGAATTGAGTGATTAGTTTACAGTGACTCGTCTACTCCGAGTCGTTCGTTCTTTTGTCACGTGACTCCCATAGACGTTATGCAGTGCAATAGATTCAAAAGAACGAA
>JAQMYJ010000018.1:11213943-11232205 GCA_030014305.1 Clarias laeviceps | reverse complement strand
GATCTTAAGGAACGTGGTGGATTGTAGCGTATCAGAAGACTGGCTAGATATGTGGGAGCTAAACCATTTAAAGCCTTGTACTGTATGTAAGTAATACTATTTTGTAATTAATTCTAAACTGAACTTTCTCAGTCAATTAAGACAAAAGATAGAAACTTTCCAGAAGGTTCCAGAAGTGCAGATGTCTACTTGTTTACATCTTTACATCTTTATCCAGCAGCCCTGATTTATGTGTGTGTGTGTGTGTGTGTGTGTGTGCGTAACACGTTTTCTAGTGTTTCCATGGCAAAGCAGTAGGGTTATAATCATAACATTATAATGTGGATTAATAACTGTCTAGGAAAAGTTTGTCTGTATGTCTGTATGTCTGTCCAACCAGCGTATGTCACAGCATCACATAAAATTGCCTGGGCAGAATTTAATGAAACTTTGGCAGTAGTTATGTATTTGCCTGAAGTTAAACCTGCACCATAAATGAAATAAAAATGTTAAGTAGAAGTTAGGTTATGAGCACTTATGTGTCAGATTATGCCAAAGCATCACTTTAAACTGTCTGGACAGAATTTAATGAAGCTTTTGCAGTACTTAGATATCTGCAAACACCTGCACCATTACATATGTAATTATAAAAGCTAAGCTGAATATTTTTATTGGGATCAGTTAATATATTCACAGCTAAAATAAGTGGTATAAGTGAATTTTAATGCGCCAGAGTCATTTTAAGACGATCTACTTTTTTTCGATTTCTCGTCTGTGATTCATTCTTCAATTTCCGAACAGTGAATGTTTTTGGCTGATGAAGAAAGAAGTACAACTTAGCGTAAACAAAGCTTAAGATTACAAAATAACTTTACAAAATTGTATTTCTTTGTATAAATAGAGACTTCTGTCGTACAGAAAGACAGGCAGAAATGTACATGGTCTTCAACCTGTAATAATAATATCACTGATTACAATAAAGCTGTATATGATTGTCTCACATTTCATGCTCAGAAAAGATCTTACCAACCATACATGGGTCCGAGTTCTTGTAACTAATCCCAACCCATGTCGTGGCTTTTTCTCCATTATTGTTATGAATCTGTCTGAATGAAGTCATAGGGAACAGTAACATGTCACTTTAATTGATTATTAAACTATATTCGAAAAGGGTTTGACATGGGAATGTGCGTAAATCCCGTAAGTATCTTTTCATCACAGTGAGTGAGTACAGTACAGTAATAATCATCTCCTTGCTGTATTTTCTCGCTTCGCCTGAAGGGGTCAAACTTGTTCATCTCTCTCTCTCTCTCTCTCTCACACACACACACACACACACACAGTTAAAACCTAGTCGTATGACTTCATTGTTCCGCCTGGGTTTCCTTTATGATCGCGGGATCTCCCCCATCCTACAGCAGACACACAAACACACACCGCTCACACACTCAGCGCTCTTCATCCAGCTGTTCATCTCCAGGACGCACTGACTTCGCTTTCGCGCGCTCCCGACTAGAACCCCTGCGCTGTCTCGCGGATATTCCGAGGATTTGGTGATATCACTGGACCCGGAATCGCTTGTGTCTCTGTCGCCTGGTATTCAAGCTCGAACGTCTGTGCCATCATGTCCGAGGTTCTGCCGTACACAGAGGGAAAGATGAGCGGCTACGGAGCGGACAACGACGTCAGCCAGATGTCCTTCAGCTGCGGGCTGCAAGACACGAGCTCGTTTTTTGGAGCGTCGCAGGCGAAAAGACCCCCAAAACTCGGGCAGATAGGCAGAGCAAAGAGAGGTGAGAAACAGATTTTGTATAGTGAAGTTCTGTGTGCATTAGTACAGGACAACATTTAGACCAATGTATGTTTTCAAAACAAAATCTCTGGACATGCAACCTGTACACATGCCTCATCCAAAATAATAAAAAGATGTTTTCTTTCTGAAACGTGAGTTTTGCAACTATCAGTGAAATTGGCATTAATTAAGGCTAAAAAGAAAATCAAGCAGAAGAGAGCATTTTATGTTTTTTTTCTTGCAAAAACCTGAATAAACCTGACTGCGTAGCAGCAAAACCGATATTAATCTCCATGTCATTTTTTCCTCACAGTGGTCATCGAGGACGACCGAATAGACGAGGTCCTGAAGGGAATGACGGACAAAGCGTCACCGGGCGTCTAAAGCTCCAGCGGCGCCTCGCAGACATTTCAATTTTAAAACATCACCGGTTTAAAGCAGAGGTCGGCTGTGTGTGGATGAGGGAGGACGGAGAGACACGACGCGCTGCCAAAAAGGCGACACAAGAGTCAACGAGAGAGAGAGAGAGAGATGTGGCGACAACGAGATTCAGTCGGCACCCGGCAGACATTCTAGCCGATTTATATATAAAATAAATAAACACATAAAAGCATAGCTGCGCAGAAAGTCATCGCCGCCGCCGCGGGTTCTCATGTGGCTCCATTAGCGACCTCTTGTCCCCGCTGCTGCCCTGCACCTGCCCCGGGGGACGGACATGCCATTACTTCATTTTCTTCCAAAATGCGCTGTATACGCATTGACCTTCGAGCGCAGGACAAAGCACATCTCGAGCTTCATTCTCTTTATTATACCTGTACAGTATCTCCAACTCAAAAGACTCGAACTTTAAGCCTGTACGCGCTTCAGAAACACGAAAAGCCTCGGGTGTGAACTGAGACAGCACCTGCGCCCCTGCTCCCCGTGTAGAGTGCATTCCAGCTGCTAGTAGAGATGTTTATAGTATATAACACACACACACACACACACACACACACTTGAGACATTTGAGAATAACAACAACAACAAAAAAGCAGTAAAATGGTGCGATGTTAATATCTGTATTTAATCGATTGATATCAAATGACTGCTGGGGTTTAAATGTATAGCTTTCGTAGACAATCCGTGTTGATAAGATTAAGTGTTTTCATGGTGATGGGTCGTGCGTTAAATCCACGCAGTCAAAAAGACCCGACATGAATAATATATACATATATAATAGACTAGAAGAAAATGGCCCAAATGTAATTAAACCTCTGCAAGTTAATTTTATCTTTGTAAAAAGATAAACGGCGTTGTCAAAAAAAAAGAATTTGAGTTTTGTTTTTCCACCTCTTTGCATGAACTTTTGCCTTCGGTGCCAATGCAGTTTGACGTCATACCTTTCATGCCGTGTTCACATTACTGCAGAAAAATCAACGTAGCGCATGATTTACTCAGTCCAGCACTGTCAGTGAAGCTGCATGGAGTCTTATGTCCAGGTTTGTCAACATGGCGTGGAGGATGAGGAGGGAGGGGGGTGTTGAAGGGGGACAAGAGTGCACTATGGGGTGGCACCACTCAGTTATGTAGCTACAGAAAAATGGTTCAAATGTTTTTGGTGCAAAATCAATATCCATATAATGAAATGACTGTATGGGCCTTGTAGAAAGGGAAAAAAAACAATTAAGGCTGAGAGATTTTTCTGTAATTTGAGGTCAGAATTGGTGGCAATTTATTTAAAGGGCGGCAAGTGCTACAGCTTTGACCTTCCCTCTGACTACATTGTAAACAGATAACATATAAAGCTAACATCATGTATGAATCTATAACAAGCCTACTTTTACATATACATAAAAAAAAATCTTCAGGTTAACTAAGTAACCGTACAGGTTGTTGTGGTGATTAAATACTGTAATACCATACAAGCATCCAAAGTATATTTTGAACCTTTGTCATTGCACTCAACCAGCACAGGGTGGAGAAGAGATGTGGACAACACTCGATTCAGGTTAATGTCCATGCACAAAATCTTTCCACAAGGATATGAATACAGTATCACTCATGGCATGTTTCTTTTTAACGAAGTCAGTTTTGTATTTTTTTCTTCATCTTAGTATATATTATATATATATATATATAGCCTCTGCTATTTTGTCTTAAAATCTTACAATTTAACAAAATTATTTGTATCTTGAAAAGGGATGAGACTGCACACCTGAGAGGGTTGTAAAGTCATTTATTATTAGACATGGGACTTCTTTCTGTCCTTCTTTCTCTCCCTTCAAAGGGAAACGCCGAATGTGTTTCGGGGTTTATTTGCACAAATCAATGTTACTACTATAACTAAGAAATTGTATACTGTGACATGAGCTTCATTGATTAATTCATTAGAAAATGGCGACGTTAGACTCTGCTGCACTGTTTACGACTATTCTCAAATAACAGTGTTATTTGATGAGTTTCTGAGCATTATATATCTATGCGTTTTGTTGTTTATTTTGTACCATTCTTATATAAAAAAAAAAGATTTTGGTTTGTTGTGCATGAAACCAACTTTTCAACAACTGGCATTGTTTTATGAAGCAAAAAAGCAACAAAAAATGTAATCACATTCTGAGAATGAATCATTGTATAGTATGATGCCATTTTCACTGTACTTGGTGAATTAATAAATGGTGGGAATAATCCTGGACTTTTTGGGTTGTTTGTAGGCTTAATGTTTCTTAGGGTATACTTAGGGTTTCTTATAAAGCAAAGTCACTGCAAAGACCATCTTAAACCATATTGTAGACAACACATCCATGTCACTACGGGGTGGAGTCTGCGTTCCAAAGAGATACAGATTGAGAAACTGTCACTGATGAAGTGCTAGATGATGATTAACACAGTGCATAGAAAAAGATGATGAGCTATAATGGTACACCTATAAGATGAATTAACAAGATAATAATGTTTAATATAGAGACTGGTAAATAAATAAAATCAATGGCGCATCATCTAATACACTCATACCGACATAATACATTTTAATCTACCTGAAAAAAAGCCAGACTGTGCTTCAGACAATGTGGATAGTGTGGAACGCAGTGGGATTCATGTCATGGGAAGCATTCAATATAGTAAAAACAGCATCATATTATGATATAGTACTGTGAAAAACTCTTGAGCCATCCCTCTTTTCTTCATATTAAATGAAATTAAATTATGTAGGTTAAGTAAATGGAAACAAATGTTTTACTGTGACAGGTTGCAAAGTGACTAAAGATAGAATTTTTAAAAATGGTTGTTTACGTAACAACCACAGCAGCAACCTCATTTCCCCACTCGTCTGTTCCAACCATTTAGCATCACCAGGATACTAATCACCGGCCTGATCGTCTGTCATCATCTGCACCTGTTTCTTAGTGGTCCATGCTTTAAGTTTTTTTTGAAAATTAGAACCAAAAACTTGCCAAAATCAGAGCCAAAAAGTCCTTCAGGAAGCCTGGAGACCTGTTCCTTAAGACTACATTGAAATATAAGAAAGTCTGGCTCTTTGGAAACAAAATATTAAGAAATGAGGGTGCAGCTCAAAACTTTTGCACAAATAGTGGTTGTTCAACCTACTTATCCATATAAAATGAAAAAAAGAATAGCCTGTCACTAATAACAAAATGAAATCTATTTAATTGTTACATGACTGACTGAATTATTAACATGCACAAGAAGTACAAGAGAAAAAAGCACTAAGTTGAGTCATAATTGAATTGAATAAACTGAATTGATTATTTCATTACTGAACACATAAATCCCTAGCTAAACTAGCAGGTATTTAAACAATGAGACATTTTCCTTAACAGTAAGACAAAGAGTTAAGTTTAAACATCTTATGACAGTTGCTACAGAGAAAAAAGGCTTGTCTAACCTCATTTTAAAATTTGCCCATTTATTTGAGGCTTCAAATTCTTTATTTCTTTTTATTGCATTATTACTCTTTATACAAAGGTACATAAATATTGCAACTGGAAAACCATACAAAATAATCATCAAATTTATGCCTTCAGGCAAGTTTTGTACTCATCAGCATGTGTCAAGTCCTTCACATGTGCTCTGTCAGGATCAGGAAGCTGGTACACAAAACTTGTACTGTGTCTGGCCGTAACTCGAGAATGCACATCTCAGCACTCACAATAATTCTCTCTCTGACCCCCATATCAGCTTTCCCACATCATGTCCCACCTCCCACCCCTAATTCAAAGCACCAAAGCGGCCAGGTGAGTTAGTAGAAAAACTAACAGGATCAGCTGATACATAATACCTGCAGCTCACCTGATACACCGCCATAGCTCAATGCTGTTGTACAGAAGATGAAAAGACCTTTATGCAGCTTAATGAACCATCAAGCAACTCTGACTGCTGGCCTGCTCGGCACCGCTAAAACATTTATGAGGCAAATCAATAGCATTTGTTAGAAAATCATAGCATTGTGGCAACATCCAGTTCAGTACTATTTTTAACTAACAAATGATCTTTGTTACAGTATAACCTGGTTAATTACTCAAATGCTTAGGTACAATTTAGGCCACAGAAAACATGTGGCTTATTTAGGACTAACTGAGATACTCCTTCACACTGGGATGGTTAAAGGGGAAATAGGGCCATGTTCAAAATATAATCGTATAATAATGATTATAGCTTTTATACTGTAATAAAAACAATATACTGTAAACTGTGACATTCAAAGAAAGTAAAATAGGACTTTTAACATTTTACATTACAAAATCTGCAAAAACTAGTTCATAAAAGATTTAAAGATTACAAACAATCCCTAATGTGATGCAATACAAAAAGTCACCTGAATAAACCAGTTTCAATTTTGCCAAAATACACTGTACTGTATATAAGACTGGAGTTCCTCTACATGAGCTTGTATCATGAAAACACATTAAAAGTCCATTAAAAGTGTCATCTCTTTAATTGAAAGATGAGTTTAAATTCAACAATCCTGCTCCAATCTGCAGTACATCAGGACAGGAAGCTCTGAAATGTGGGCACCTTTTTCCAGCCTTTAAAAATAGCTAGTAATTAGATTTCAGAGCAAAATTAAAAATAAATGATTTCTGGTTTATTAATGACTGAAGCCAAGTCCTGGTGGCCAGTACAATATTTAAACCTCATTTACAACAGGATGTGTCTGCACACACACACACACACACACACACACACACACACACACACACACACAGTGTTTCGTCAGAAAACAAATGAAAGAGTTTGCTATTCGGTGATTAATCTATGACAGCGTCGTCTCTGTGTGAATGGAAATGTCAAATTAGTTCAGTTTCTTTTATATCCACAACACAGTATGTAGGGAATTAGGCCAGACTGGAGGAAAGAGGAAATCAGACAATTGAGGAGGATCGAGGGAAAGAGAATTAAAAGTCAGATTATACTTTACTCAGATTATATTTTTTAAAAATGTGACAATAACATTATTTTACTAAACGTTAGGGGGATGTTCATTAAAATTCCATAAAATATTATTATTACAAGAAAATTACTGTACGTCTCAACTTATCAAAATCTAATAATATTTCACATTATATACTGCATTTGTATAAATCTCAAATCACATTAGTTGATTTTCTAACATAAAAATTAAACATTCTATGATATCTCATGTAACATTACCAAAATAAATTCCTAATAAAACATTTAAAACTAATAATAATAGATGTAACTTTTAGGAACGCACAGGTCTTTGTTTGGTTTGGTGAGACTCCAAAAGGTGTTGCTGGCTTTTACAGTCCAATGTTACTGAGGAAATCCTCATTTTCAGCTTGCTGAAATGTGACCACAGTGGGTGGGTCCTCCTTCTGGGAACGCACTCTCCTCTCTATTGCAGTATCTTCTGGACTAAGCGCCTCCCCTTTTGTAAGGACGTAAAGAAAGTAGTGGAAGCTGTCGCCGTAGTGATAGTGGTTGATGGACCAGCCGTACTCAGTACGAGCATACAGGTTCTTCCGGAAGTGTGGCTGCGCAAAGGTCACCGACACAAAACGACCTCCAGGCTTCAGGACGCGACTGATCTGTAAAAAAAAAAAGAGCAATCAGAAATATATATAAATATCTACCTAACTATACTTTTATAACTATTATACTATATATAGTAGATACACAGAAAGGCAGGCAGGCAAAAAAAATGACAATCTTCACAAGAAATCTATACCACCATTTCATTCAACTACATAATCCATACAGAATGAATCATTAGCACATTTGCAAATGATTAATGAAAATCACACTCAATCAGCTTGAGATAAATTCATGGTTGGTTGGTTGTCATGCGACAATAAGCTATGAATCATCTCCCATAAGGGACACACAAGACATTGGATGAGGACAGGAATGACAAGTGTATGCAATAGAAAGAGAAAAGTGGTGTAAAATAGCATTAGACTGAAAGAGAACAAGTCATCCTCTGGTAAAAAAAAAAAAAAAAGAATGCCAGCTGTCCAAACCTGGATTCCAATTAAAATAAAGTCCAAAATGTTCCTGTATGGTTATAAAATCAATAGATGATATTCTTTTTTTTAGGTCAGTAGATATTCTATGTGTGCCTTGGGAGCCTTTGCTGTGAAATGGAAAAGGGAGTTCTCTAAACCACAAGTGTAACATCTGTGATTAATCATTTTTTGTATTCATTATAGATCACCAGACTCAAGGTCAATGTCAAGGCCCAGAGAACAAAAGAAATGAACACTTTGACCTCCAACTCCTCCATAAAATAATTAAAAGTGTAAAGGCTGCATCTGATTAGAACAATGAGAATAACTATTCTGCATGAAACCCCAAAAGACCACTGCTTCCTTAAACAGCAACAAACATCTGTATCATCTAACCTAATTACCACAACACTAGATGTTGGGTTCCCTGTTGAGTCTGGTTCCTCTCAAGGTTTCTTCCTACTACCATCTCGGCTTGTTCACCAGGGACTATCTGACCATTTTGATTCATACACATTCACATTTCATACAAATTTAAATAATAATTTTGATTGTGTAAAGCTGCTTTGCGACAATGACAATTGTTAAAAGCGCTATACAAATAAAATTGAATTGAATTGAATAGATGTTTCAACAGTCTCCTGGAAAGGAATTGCAATGGCAAGGCTAATGTTTTTGTTGTACATTGTGTTGGGCTTGAAATCAGAAGATAAATATGAGATGACTGATCAGAATTCATGCACAAGGGTCTTTCAAGTCAAACCAGGACTTTTGTTTTTTCTGTAAATGTCAATTGGTTTTATGACTTCATACATGGGGAATTTTCATCACAAGTCTCTCATATACATCTGGGTGTGTTAAACTTTAAACATGGCACCTTCTGTTTTAATGAACCCTTTTTCAAATTATTGGAAAATATGACAGGCAAGTGTTTCTTGTTACCCAGGTTTTCCCTGTTGTCTGAATGTCTACTCTTAATTCAAGCCCTGGGTTTCACCGGTGAATTTATTTATTTTTTTTATTAAAAAGGATAAACCAATATGGAAGCTGTCTACAGGAGAAAAACAAGCCATTTTAAAGCTAAGCTAAAAATGAACACTGATCAAAGCCATTCTACACAGATCGTCCACTGACATTTAAATGACAATCATGATTTCATCACTGTATTTTTGTGTATATAAAAAGAAACTGTATCTTAAACCTTCTTAAAAGTAATGCTTCTAAGGTCCTCAGACAGGTTGCATTCATCTCTTGGGCTGCCTAAGGAAAAACACGCACTACACACACACTACACACACACTACACACACACTACACACACACTACACACACACTACACACACACTATACACACACTATACACACACTATACACACACTATACACACACTATACACACACTATACACACACACACACGGTCCAAGCATCTGCTCCAGCTGTGCGCAACATACAACCTGTGTGCCTTTTGAGACCTCCAAAAAACCCCGGATGCTGATGTCCAATGTGGGCGCAGGTACTTGGGCCGGCCATTGTTTGTGTAGGATGTGTAGTGTGTATAGGGTGTGTGTGTGTGTGTAGGATAAGTATGTGTGTATAGGTGTGTGTGTGTATAGTGTGTAGGATGCGTGTGTGTGTGTGTGTGTGTGTGTGTGTGTAGGATGTGTAGTGTGTAAGATGTGCATTGTGTGTATTTATTAGTGCTGATTTCATAAATGTGCATTTTGCAAATGATCCAAAATATCTGACCTTGTGTTGAGCTGAGCCCATGTCATGCATAGTGAATATTGTTCAGCTCAATGAGATCTAGAAGTTTGACATCTATATGTGCAAGTGTGTATGAGCGATGTCACTCAATATAATGTCTCACAGAAAGTTATTAACCACTTTTCTGCATAAGTTTAAGGCATCGTCACGTCTGACCCGTTTGAGATATTAAAAATCCCTCTACAATTTTGCATCCTCAATATCTATAGATCACACAGGCCAGGTTTGGTGCCGATCGTATAAATTCCCTAGGAGGAGTCTATCAAAATCATTCAGGTGAGTTTTGGCAAATGACACAAAATAATCGACTTCCTGTTGAGTTCAGCCCATAACAAAGTTGTTCAGCTCAATGAGCTCTAGATGTGTACCGGGTTTCACGTGCAAACATGAAATTGTGTATGAGCTATGCAGCAAAGTCTTGTATGAGGGCCCTAAGGGACCCAGACTCTCAGGCATTCTAATGGCAGCAGATCCAAACCTGTCTGCCAATTTTCATGAGTTGTTGAATCTTTGAGTGTATGTTAAGATCCCCCAAGGGCCCCAAGTGGCGAAAAAAAATAAAAATCCTTAGGAAAACAAGAGGGTCCTGTGCACCCTATAGTGCTTGGGCCCTAGAAGAACAAGGGGGCCCTTTCACATTTATGACAATGTTAATATTAAGACTGCACTATCGGAGCAATAGTGATGACGTCATTTTCATGTCATCATCATATAGATGTCAAAGTGCTAGGGCCCTAAAAAAATAAAATCCTAAAAAGATCACGAGGTCTCTTGCACATTTATGACATCAGCACTATTAAAACTGCATTATCAGTGCGATGGCGATGACCTCATAGTCATGTCGTCATCGTGCTGATGTCATAGTGCTTGGGCCCTAAATATAGTTGCAAGTAACAATGACCGAGCCCAAGCACCTACGCCTTCGCCATCCAATGAAGAAAATTGTTCAGCTCAATGAGATCTAGAAGTGTACCGAGTTTCACATGCATTTGTGCAAGTGTATATAAGTTAAATCTTGTGCGAACGTCCTACTCAGACACACTAATGGCAGCAGATTCCAACCTGTCTGCAGACCTGCAGAGCATGATAAGACCCCAAAAAACACTTGGATGCTGGAAAAAATTTTCTTAGAAGAACAAGAGGGGTCTTCACAGACTGACGTACTGTAATAGGGATGATGTCATAGTGCTTGTGCCCTGAATATTCTAAAGTGTAAATGACAAGGACAACAACAATTTGCTGTATTGGTGTATTGCTTAATCAGTTAATACAAAGCTTAATCAGATATTGCTTACATGATGACAGAACAAAATAACATTCACATATTCCTCAGCAAAGGCAAGAATACACACACACACACACACTAACATTTGCAACCCACCCCTTATTATATCTTAACCTTGACTGTACAGCACTCACATTTACAGTAACGATGCAATAGATGTAATTTCCCTCTTAACCCCTCATTATGGACGAGCGACAAAAAGAGGGAGTGTGTGGAACAGCACTTGACAATTACTGGCTATTATTTTCATTAACCTTACATTAACATGTTCGCCGAGTGCCATTTAAGTGTCAACTCCAAGTATGACTTCCAAATGCCCTGACTGGTTGCCAGTATGTACAGTATGTAAGGAGACATTACACTTCTACTGCCTTCCATTTGATTTAATGTCACTCATAAAATGTCATATTCCAAATTACCTGGCCAACTTCATACTGCTATCCTAAATAATATAAGGGAAATACTGCATCAACCTCCACCAAGCAATGAGCACCACAGACTATTATCTGTGGCTTTCATTCTATCCCTCGGTTGTTGTGATCAAATGAATTTTTTCACCAGCAGTTCCCTTTTCCAAATTCATTTCATAAACATGCACATAGTCACATGCAAACACCCACTGATGTTTCCTCAGGATTGCAGAATTGTTGACAGGAATGCACATCAACCAAACAATCTCAGTTACTGAACACCAAGAAGAACGGTAAAACTTATTTGGCTAACTCGGTTGGCTCACCTCTGACCTATAGACTGTAAATTGCTACTAATTATTTCTGTCTAGATGGCTTAAATAGGGTGTAAAGAACAAAAATCACAAATTTGTCTGGCTGTGATGCATTGTTGCATTGAGTAATTTCAATGTTAATGAGGTCACCTTCAGGCAAACACTGAACAGGAACAGAACGAAGCCCCTACTATTCAAAACTCTATTCAAAGAATGCTTTGTGGATATATTAATCCACCACATGAGAGGACAGGATCATGCTGTTTCTGCTTTGCTGCCTTGCATCCAGGACAGATGAAGGAATAACATGTTGGGATGACCATGTCAGGCAGAGAAGAAAGGCAGAGAAGCCCACCAACACCACCAACAGTTTTATAAGAAAGAACGGCCCAAAATTCCTCCAACTCAGTGTGCAATGACATATCTGGTTGAAGTTGCTGCTGCTGCTGCGGTGGAAGTGACAGCGGTTACTGAAAGCTACGCTTAACATACTTTTTCCAACGAACATTAAAATTTTTTAAATAAATTTGTTCAATAAATAAACATTCAAACTGTAAAGTTTTGCAGCATTTATTTAATTGGGTTTAAAGACTAAGTTTTAGGACTTAAAGGACTGAACACATTTCAGGTCAAAATTTTATAGTATCCACATTTTGCATTTCATCATTTATAAATAAATTGAACACATGCACACACGTGCGCGCAAATACACACATTGCCTGGCCAAAAGAAATTCACCACCTGAATTTAACTAAGCAACTACTGTTTAAGACAGTAGTTAAGAGGCCTCTACGTTATTTAACCCTAACTGATGCAGTAAGTACAGTAGCTTCTCATTTCTTAAACAACCATGTCAGAAGATATCCTCAGCAAAGATACTCTGTTTCAGAAGGAGACTGAAACTAACAAAATTAATTAAAACTGTAAAATGCATTATTAAAACCTGGAAGGATAGTAAACCTTCATTTTTAAGGGAAAAAACATGTTTGAGGATAAAAAAAAAACAACAACATACTAAATGTTCATTGAACTCAAGTCGATAAAAAAATGCTTGATTGTTTTTGCTTTAAGAAAGCCACTTATCGGTGAGGCTAATCAGAAACCGGCTTCAAACGGTCCTGTGGTCCGATGAGTCCAGATTTCCCCTGTTCCAGAGTGATGGGTGCATCAGGGTAAGAAGAGCCGTTATACAGTAACTATCATACCTGTCGCCTACTGTATAAGACTGTGGGGGCAGTTCTAAGATCTGGGGTTGCTTCTGTTGGTCAGGTCTACACTCAGCAATGTTATGTGACCAAAAAATTAGGTCAGATGACAACCTGAATATATTGAATGACCAGGTTTTTCCATCAATAGATTTTCTCTTCCATAATGGCCTGGGAATGTTCCAATAAGACGATGCCAGGTTCATCAGGTTCAAATTGTAAAAATGTGGTTCAGGAAGCATGAGACATTATTTTTATATTATGGCCACCACAGAGTCCAGACCTTACAGTAACTCCATCGGGAATACCTGGGAAGTGCTGGAAAAGACGTTACACAGTGGTCCGTCTCCCCATTCTGGATGTAAATTAATGTTGTTACATGTCGTAGATGTCATCAAAACAAAATGTGGTCCAATGAAATATTAGTGCGTACCACTTTTTTTTGGTCTTTACATACCAGTCTAAACATTTTTCTTTCTTTCTACATTATAAAACAATACTGAAGGCATCCAAAATATACAATAATCTAGTTTGAACGGTTGAGATGTGTCTGCTACTCATGCTCTGTAAAGCCTTCATAACGGCTCTAATTAATTAGAGCTGTTAATTGATGATTTTTGAGGCTGGTAACTTTAAATAAACTTCTCCTCTGCAGCAGAAGTAAGTTTTGGTCTTGCTTTCCTGGGATGGTGCTGGATGGGTTTTGCAAATGCACTTGACATTACTGTTGGCGCAAGGACTAGTGCAGAACAGCTGACCTTCGTGTTTTAAAATAACAACTGACTGGATGCCATATGTGCTATTTCATAGTTTTGAAAACATCCAGTATTGTTCTAGAACTTTTGACTGGTACTGTGTGTGTGTGTGTGTGTGTGTGTGTGTGTGCATGCGAGAGAGAGAGAGAGAGAGAGAGAGAGAGAGAGAGATTCATTATAAAAGTGTAATGTTCCTTCTTAAAAATTCATTACAATAACCCTAAAAAAACAACCATCTTTGTTAAAAATTCTTCAGTAAATAAACTTCTTCAAAAAGCCAAACTCTGGCAAATTGTCTCTGAAACTTCATGTCTCGTTGCAAATTATAGCAAACAAATTTAATATTCACTCAATCTGCTCTCTGACTGTGGGTTACATAAGATTAGTATTACACAACTCCACCATCCTTCACAAGACAACACAGACTGCAGGACCAGATAAGCTGCAGCAGTACAGCAGGGGATTTATCCCTCAGCATGTCTGTAACTTGGATTCAGGTCGAACTGCGGATACAGCCGTGGAAAGATGGGGTTTATTTATTTAGATTAAAAGGCTAAACCAGGGTACATTTGGTGTCTTGCTGTTTCTTGGTATGATGTGTTTCAAACATTCTGTCTTTGCAAACTCTCTGAAATGACCCGGAAGAAACCTGCCACCTCTCCGCTTCCTACGCACTGTTACCATGGAGACTGAAGTTTCAAGCTCCCTATCTAGTCAAAAAATAATAATAATCTAAAAACAACAACAAGCTGGATCAACAGTTTCTGTCTGTCGCTATTCATATGTTCATTTTAGCAGCTGCGTTAAATACAGATGGAGCTAATATACTGTAAAACATTTGATGGAAATAAATTCTAAAAGATTCATAAAAGCTTTACTACATAAAAGCTCTGACATTTGTTTTATTTTTGGCTTTAATAATCATAATGCACTGAAGATGCCAGGTGGATTAGGAATTGAATTGAACTGCATATATAAAGAACACATGAAAAATTGTGACTTTTCCACTGTAGATCTAAAGGTCAAATGAAATAAATGTCTTTAAAAAAAAAAAAAATGAAAAATTTGATTGATCCATGCGTAGAAGGGGAAGGTCACTGTGCTGTACATTTAATTTTATGAAATGCTATTATTTATTACTGTGTACAATGTTAAATCCTCTTGGCTTTGTGTGCAGTAAATCCTACTGTAGGATGAATGATAATGTGCCAATCCAAACAGTGACACTCGGGCACATTTGGTAAAATTGAATGACCAGATCAGTGCTTTTCAGTTTCATAACAGCAAAGCTCCTTTTATGGGACGCAAATGTGCAAAGAGTTGATTGCCGAGTTTGGCCCAATTCTGGCCATCTCAACCCCATGGAGTGCCAAAATAAAATAAGTTTACTTACAAAAAAATGAGATTTAATCAAGGATGCTATGTTATGTTTTAAACCTTTACTTTGCAAAATTATGTAAGACTTTTTAGAACCTCAGCCACCATATTAATATAAACCATGCTGCTTATTATGAGGCATTAGTCACTTAAATTGGTGACTGACAAAAGTGCATTTTGGTCATAGAAATGCTTATTAGTGGTGCTTGCGAAGCGAAGCACTACTATGGTTATCTCACAGGCTTATTATTCTTTTTTTTCTTCTTCTTTCGTGCAAAAGTTCGGAGCGTAACTAGTCCCGCACCGTTTGTCGTAGACCTATGAGTGAGGTGTCAAATCGTGCGGCCTATTCGGGAATGGGGAGCTATGACTTTTTTCCCCAAAAAGTCCCATAGACTTAACATTGAGACCAACATCAGCTATGACATCATAGCTATGTCTATGATACCACAGCAAGCAACATTTTCCTCTCTAGTTATAATTGCATTTGCTTTTCTTACATGGTCTCCTTTTACATACTAAAACTGCACATCTTATAACAATTAAACAACACTTCAACTCGAACAACAATTGGTCAATTACAGTATGTTGATCCTTTCACCAAAGAGCATCTATAAAGCATTTTAAAAGGTTTGGTCACAATTAACTTTAAAGACATTTTAGGCAGATTTTTAAATTATATTTCTGACGAAAAATACAAATGTAACCGGATAAATTGGTATATGTAGTTTCAGGGGATACAGAAACTCCTTTTGTTTTTTAGACCACGCTGTAAAATGCTGCTGGTTAATTTCCCTACAGTAATAATGAAACTTGTCAATCTGAAGTCTAAATTAATCTAAACTCTAAATCTACATCTAAAAACTGTTTTGCTTCTTTACAGGGAAAAGAAAACACCCACTTGACCAACACGATCATGTGGTAACCATCATAATAACTAAGACTGCTCTAATGTTTGTCAATTAATTCACTGAGACAGCAGAAAAGAGAAAAAAAAAAACTTTATTAATGCAAGTGTATAAATATGTGGATAAAAAAATGTAAACGTTCCCTAGCACTCCCAAAAGGCTGCTGTAGTAATATGTTACCGTAACTGCTAGAAAATGGGACAAAGTGTGTGTGTGTGTGTGTGTGTGTGTGTGTGTGTGTGTGTCTGCATGTATCCCAGGTGACAAAAGTAGTAGTCAGGCAACTGCCAGAAGCACTGGGTATATGGGCCAGTGGTTGTGTGTGTGTGTGTGTGTGTGTGTGTATGTAACAGAGAAAAAGTAGTTATATAGGCCAGCTGGAAAAACACATTATGGCAGAGCTTTTTGTCCTGGATATTCCTGTAAAAAACATGCAAATCCCCTTCTAATATTATAGAAAGTAACAACTGGGTCATCGAATCTACCCAACTGTGACATCATAATTTATATTAAAAAAAAAACAAAAAAAAACAGGTGGCATAAGAAAAAACAGCAGCTCTGTTGTGCCTTTGAAGAACATTCACCTGCCTGATCCTACCTGTATCTACCTGTATGTGCTTCGAGAGTTCATTTCTTCATTTTCTATACCACTTATCCTTTACATGGTTGCGGAAAGACTGCCTATTCATCGCAGGGCATCACACACATTCATTCACAAACTACGGACAAGTTGGCGTAATCTGCATGTTTTAGGACTGTGGGAGGAAACCGGAGTACCTGAAGGAAACCCACCAAGCACAGGAAGAACATGCAAACTCCATGCACGCAGACCCGAGGTGGGAATCGAACTCTCAACCCTGGAGATACGAGGAGACAACGCTAACTACTATGCCACTGTGCACAGGCAGGGAAACCACCGAATAAACATAAACATAGTATATCTCTTGGTGAAATATTCAGAACAAATACACCCAACAGATGATAAATGATGTGTGTTATTTTTTTGTGCTCCATCATACTGTATGAACAATACATTTTACAAAGAGCCAGTGACATAATGACATGAGATTTCGGAACTACATATTTGGAACTAGTCAATAAATACAACCAAGTATTCATGGTGAAACACACCCACACCTACATACACACACTCACGCAGTCTCAAAGCTCTAGTTTGTACTCTTTGAGATCTTTTTCTAAAGTATGATTTCTATGTATAACTGACTCTCAGGATGCCGTGGGCTGATCTGTGAACAGTGTGTGGGTAAGAAGTGTGATGGAAATAATCCCAAGTACTCTCCCCTTCATATGTTCACGTCCACTCTCTCTACTCTCGTTCACTTTCACCTCCAGTCTCTCTGCGTTTGGAGACTTTAATCTTCACTGTCTCTCAAACTCACTTCCTCAGTTCTCCTCCATCTCTCTCTCTCTGTAGGGTGCATCAGTAGGGCTTCTTGGATTTCCCCCACTCTCTGACAGGATACAGAAGGTATTTTCCGAGCCCATAGCCAGAACTAAACATGCTTGCTATGCTGATGCACAAAACACACACACACACACACACACACACACACAAACACACACACAAACACACACACACACAAACACACACACGCAGATGGGTTGTGAAGTGAAGTGACCCAAGGGTTACTTAGTTAGGCAGAAACAAACACACAAAACATCCGATGGAATTACAAGCAGGAAAATAACGGCTGATGAAAGTGTCTCCATAGAGACATGATAAAGAAAGTTAAAAAAGTCATTTTAGACTGTTAAAGTTGTTTGCTTCTACACTTGCTTGTACACGTGTAATGAGTCTGTAAGACCAGCTGCTGCACAATTGTGATCATGTCCTTCATTCTAGTGGTGTTTTCGGGCAGATTTTTGAAATGTGAACACACGTGTGTGTGTGTGTGTGTGTGTGTGTGTGTGTACAGTGGGGCAAAAAAGTATTTAGTCAGCCACCAATTGTGCAAGTTCTCCCACTTAAAAAGATGAAAGAGGCCTGT
>JAQMYJ010000018.1:11202004-11213704 GCA_030014305.1 Clarias laeviceps | reverse complement strand
TGGTGTTGACTCTTTTAGTGTTCATACAAATATTTACACATTAAGTTTACTGAAAGTAAAAACAGTTGAAAGTCAGATGACGATTCTTTTTTTGCTGAGTATATATGTGTAAGTTTCATTATGATATGCATGTTGACTTAGAGCCATTACAAACCACATTAACTCGAGTAAAGATACATGAAGATTCATCACAATGTATTTTATAAAAATATCCCTCAAAATCATATTAAGAAACAAAAAAACTAGTTTCTAAATCTTATGCATTCATGAGGTTTTACATTTTCATTCCTATTGTTACTTAGAAGGATATTAATGTAGAACTTACAACCATAGCACTGGTTTGTTAATAATAAAATGAAAATAAAATTCTTTCTTTTTGAAGTCTATCTAATCCAACCTCAGTCAGCTAATTAATTAAGTGAAGTGGAGAGCAAATGAAAATACTAAAATGTAGTCCACAGTCCCTGGAAAATCACAATTCATAACCAGAACTTTTGTGTTTTGTGAACAATTGTGTTTCTCTAAAGAAGACAGGGATGGAGAGACAGGACATCATGAAATGATATGACGTCTATAATGCTGAAGATAAAAACTGGTAAGAAAAGAGTTACTCAAGATGACATTAAATTTAAACCATCTTAAAGTGACAGAACGGATCCAAAACTAGATGATAATTAATGGGGGGGTAAACTGAAAGAAACAGATTCTGCACTAAGTGTAGCTGCGTCTGGTCCTTCTGGCACTGTCAGCGCATTTTACAGATATATATATACACCACAGAGCATGCGTAGGAAACTTTTTCAGTGATCGCTCACATAGTGCTCTCCACCACAACTATCAAAATAACAACTGCGGAAAGAATGGTGGAATACTTTGGGAAGAACAGTGTCCACTCATCCAGAACAGTTCCGAAGACTATATTTTTATGCCAAGATAAACTGGAGCTGTTCTCTCAGTAATAATTTAAGACATTTTGGTGCTGCTTATTCCTTAGTCACCTGTAAGTATTTACATGACCAGGAATAAATACGTCATACTTCACTTCGGTGCATAAGAGCTAGACTGTCAGCCACCCTGTCCTTCATCAATACAGCATGTTTGCAGAGATATGCATTAAACGCATCAACAAATCAGTATCAGAGACATCTAGGGTCCGGTCTCATGGAGCCATCATTGATTTATGGCTTCAACTCAATCCACACACAACTGCATCTGCCCTGAGTATTAGCACATGCGGCTTGTTAAACAAGGACCGTTTAAATGCTCAATATACACAGTTCAATATGGCATGAACTTGTCTTTCACACTTCTAGCTTAGCTTGCTGGGTCTCTTTTTACATCACAATAATGTGAGAACACCACCTACCTATGACTCTGTGACACTGTTCAACATTTTAAGTGAGTATATAATGAATCATTATTTTTAGTGAAGAGTACATTTTGCCATTAAACTTGTTTTTTAGCGTTCACATTTTCTTGCTGTTGCAGCGTAATATTGACAAGCAAAAAACAAGCGCACAGTTAAAGTGTACATCCCTGTAAATGCATTACCTACAACCAATATACGAACTGAAACAACATGGATTTTAATAGCAGCTGGGTTTTGTGAACACACTTTGGGAAAGATCAAGTACTGTCATATCTGCATAAATCTCTTTCCATTTGTACTGATATGCCAGGATGTGAGATTTAGATTGAGAGACCTTAATTATGAGCCGTAATGAGTGTAAACATTTTTTAATTATTACAAGACAAGCCTCCCTCTTCACAATAACAGACTGTGTTCAATTGCATTACATCTGCAAGGTGAGCTCCCTGTTTAGGAATTGACCTTTGCTCACTCTTTCTTCACTTGTATTCCTCAGGACTGTTTATGTTCATTAGGTTTGGGAATCCAGTGTCAATTAAAATGGCAAAATCTGTCAATGTAATATGAGAAATGCATCTCTTGTCTCTCAAGCATTTGGCAGATGCTTTTATCCAGAGCGACTTACAAAAGTGCTTTAAAGTTTCCTTCATTGGATAGAGCCTTACACTGGGTTACTAGGTTTCTAACTAAGTAGAAACCATCAGTCAAACACTGTTGCAAAGCTGCGGAGTGTGTTTAGTGCATCAGTGTGATTAGATGAATGATTAGAACATATTTAGTGGGAATTTCCCACCACAACCAACACACTGAAAAATATGAGACATTATCTCAAAGTCCTCACTAGTGATTCTTATTAAGACTTTGGTGTATAATTCTGTTTTGTTTTGATTTGGGGTTTATTTTTCCATGTGACTTGCAGGCTCTCATAAATTGTCAGTGGCAGAAACCCAGGACTGAACAGCGCCAGATAGCGCGACCATAAATAAACTCATTCTCTAACTGCATGGACAACTGTTTAACAGTGTTTTAATTAACATGAACTCCACTTTCTTAGGATTAACAACTAGGGCTCACCAGGAATCACCAGGAAAAACTGATACAATTTTTCTCCAATTTAGTTAGAATTTCGCACAAACTTGAAAGTAATTCGCTCCTAACACACAGAATGCTGTGCTGCCTGCCAATGTGTGAACAGTGTGCATTATAGAGGAACAGCAATAAATTAAATGTAAACATGTATACATTAGAAAAGACATAAATTTTGGAATTAGTGTGACGATACATGAACTGTCAAACAAAAGAGTTGTTATGCAAAACTGAAGAGATTTCTCCCATAATTGTCGGCTTTAATGTCAAGAAGTCATTAAATGTCTCATGTTTTAGGACGAGCAGGAAAGGACTGATGTCAGCATTAACGACAGCACATGTACAACATACTGAACACATACTGTATAACCTGATGCATGCTTGGGTACAAATACACACATACTCAAACTTGTTAGCACATCATCACACATAGTCCATTGAGTTTGATTGCTCAAACCCGGTTCATAACTTTACTTTTTTGTTTTTTAAGACAATTTGGCTACAAAAATTAACACATATGGAATTATGTAATACCCAAAAATGTTAAACAAATCCAGAATGGTTTATATTTTAGATTGTTCAAAGTAGCTACATTTAGCTTTGATGACCGACTGGCACACTCTTGGCATTCTCTCATCAGATTAACATGGAATGGTTTTCAATTCAAAGGTATGCATTGTAAAGTGTTTATTTGTGACATTTCTTCCCTTCTTAGTGTGCTTTAGACTATCAGTGTTCTTGTGCAGAGGAAGGGCTGTGTACAGAGTCATTTGCTGCTACATACACCTATAGTACAAATCCATATTATGGTAAGAAACACTCGGTTAAGTAAAGAGAAAAGACCATCAATTATTACTTTAAGAAATGAAATTCAGTCAGTCTGAAAATCCCCAAGAGCTTTGAATATACAGTATCCCCAAGTGCAGTCGTCAAAAGCACCAAACACTAGGATGGAACTCTCATGAAGACCGTCCCAGGAAAAGCAGACCACCAGCTACCTCTCTTGCAGAGGATACGTTTATTAGAATGACCAGCATCAAAAATTGCCGATTTAAAGCAGAAGAGCCTTACTTGGGCCAAGAAATGCAAAGAATGGACATTAGATCAGTGGAAAACTGTCCTTTATTGATACGTCCAAAGTTTTAGTCTTTATTGATGAGTCCAAACTTCTTTGTTCTAACCAATATGTCTTTGTTAGATATAAAGAAGGTGAACAGATGGTTACTGAATGTGTGGTTCCCACTGGAAAGCATGGAGGAGGAGGTGTCATGACGTTGGGTGCTTTGCTTGTTGGTGACTTAGTCAAAATTGAGGGCACACTTAGCCATAGCATTTTGCAATGACATGGCATCTGGTTGGCACTTAGTGGGATCATCATTTGTCAAAACAGGACAGTGAACCCAAACACACCTCCAGGTTGTGTAAGAGATAAAAAGACAGTGCTGCATCAGATGACCTGGACTCCACAGTCACCCCATTTAAATCCAAGTGTGACGGTTTGGTATGAGTTGAAGAAAAAGAGTGAAGAAAAAGCAGCCAACAAGTATTTAACACCCCTGGCAACTCATTCAAGATTGCTGGAAAACTATTCCAAAACCGTTAGCACCCAAATGAGGATGGGTTCCCTGTTGAGTCCGGTTCCTCTCAAAGTTTCTTCCTATTGCCATCTCAGGGAGTTTTTCCTTGCCACCATCTCCCTCGGGTTGCTCATCAGGGACTAATCGTTTTGATTCATTCACATACAAACTTCCATAATTTCTTTTGATTGTGTACAGCTGCTCTGCGACAATGACAATTGTTAAATCACTACAAAAATAAAATTTAATTGAATTCCAGGTGATGACCTCATGAGGCTGACTGAGAGGATGCCAAGTGTGTGTCAAGTTGTCATCAAAGCAAAAGATAAATACATCACGTTACAAGGGTTAAAGCGAGATCATGTTTCCTGTTAAAAAAATGCACCAATGCTTCAGTCACAGCTCTTGAATTTAGCATAAATGCTGGAAGAGTTAATCAGTTTTTAGCGACTACACAACACATTCAGGTGATTGAAAACTTGCTAAACATGCTGCGTGTATAATGAGCATCGTTCTTTGTTTAAATAAACACATTTACTGAAACAGTGGCTATTCCCAGGTTGCTGTCGAGATGGAAAGATTTTTCTAAACCAAGTCCCATAGCAAGCCATACTGTCATACATAAGCAGAAGGTGATAATTGTTCATGACGTAATATAAGACAAAAATTACTTCAAAGTTTAGTTCATGTCACACCAAACAAGTTGGGGCTAAATTAGAAAATAATCAAATGAAATCATGGTATGTAGATTATTTTGGATATACCACACTGGACCATCTACTGAAAAGAGAAAACAATTTGCAGAGGGGTATGAGATGGATTGTAATTTTTATCGTCATCACTCAAAGAAGATATCACTGAGACAGAAACACTGGTACTATAATCTATACAGCCTTGAGCGGGATGTGAAAATCCACCATTTCTGTTCTGCATTATAATACATCCTCTTTCCCAACTGCTGTCTCCGTCTCTCTCACATTCCTTTCTCAACAAGGCTGACGAGAAGATGACTCATACTACTCCCTCAAGCAGGCATTGTGATCTGGTATCCATGGAAACCTGCTGCTATGGAAACCCTCGTTCTCCCTCTCTTAAAAAAAGGAGATGCAGAGCAGTCTTCCAAACACCCACAAGCGCATGGCTAGATACACACAAGCACTGCAATTATAAAACTTTATGAGTATCTTGTGTCAAGCTAATGTCAAAAAGTTAAGTATAGCAGCAGAAAGGTTCAACCTCACGTCCATATAGATGATAAAATATATACTCTATTACAGTGTATTCTGCACATCTCAAAGGGGGATTTAATTTATCCTCCACTACCTTATATGCGATTCATTTTATTGTGCAGAATAAACATAACATATATATGTAAACATATTACCCTATTCTCCACAAAACACAGACTATGTGATGATATCTAGTGGTTAAATCTATAGTACAGTACCTCTAGAGGAGCTGTGTTTTATCATCAGTAACACCAGAGAGCAAATGGAGTGGACAGAAGCACCTCATTGAGATTCTTCACTGCGACTGTTTGATGCTCTAAACATTATGTAACAGGGAAATTATACAGATTGCTTCGTCCTTGTTGGCCATCACACTCCTCGTAACACATGGCACGCAAGCTGAATGACTTACACACTCTGATCCATCATACCGAGCCATCAGACGGTGTCTGGCTTTTGGCACAAACACACCATCTAATATTCAGTAAAACATACAAGCAGTCTAACAGTCTCTAGCACTCTCCATGTCACTGTAGTAAACACTATATATACACTGGTATAATATACAAACAACGATAGTGATAGAGTCTGATGCGCTAATTATTCTCTGGAAAGAGTGTGTGTGCTTGAGAGGGAATGAGATATAAGCATACAAAAATTAAATGGGAGAAAATTTCTTGAAGGTTTGTTATCTGGCTGAGGGTAACTGAGCTGGTAAGAGGAATACAAACAAGCCAAGCTGAGTGCGTGTTAATCTACTTGTTTACCAGTGAAGTACCTGCATCTCATTAGAGGAAACACTCAGACGCTGGAGAACGTGGTGATGGTGTGTCTCATACAGTATGGGCTACTCAGAAAGAAAAATGATGGGCATCTGTCACCTTGCTTACTCTCTTATCTACATACACAAAGTAACACTGTTGTGTTTTCACACTCATAGTTGATAGGTTGGTGATTACCATTTGCCATTAATGACAGCTCTCACTTTGACCTGTACTGTATATAGAGTTTATCTGCATCAGATTCTGCAGCCGAATACAAACCCGTCTCCCTCTCTGTCCTTCTGCACCTGCACAATAATGTCTTATATTCAACTCCCACTGTACTGTAAGTGTGACTGTGATCAGCAGGCAGATCTTTGTGTGTGTGTGTGTGTGTGTGTGTGTGTGTGTGTGTGTGTGTGTGAGAGAGAGAGAGAGAGAGAGGAGCCCATATGGGACAGATAAGCAAATTTTCCAAAATAAAACCGCTTACTAAGCTTAAAGTAAGCATATCTACACAGAACTGAAAAGTGATGCGGGGTGTGTGTTGAGAACCGTTCTAAAACAAAAGTTACAGCAGCACTAAGCAAGATCCCAAACAGAATCTTTATGTTAGTCAGAACAACTGGATTTGGAATCTATGCAAGAATCCAGAATGTAAGGCAAGAATGCAGTCGATCACAGAGCACACACACTCACTATCACACACTCATTCACACCTAAGGGTAATTTAACATGGATAATTCACTTGACATGCTTTGGGAACTGGCCCCACTATTAAAGATATGAAACTCCATCCAGACATTAATATTGTTAGTTACAGAAAATGAACATTGAATAGATCAATATGCTTAAACGCAGTCAAAACTAACAACTAAAAAAAGGCTTAAAATATTAGATTTTAAAGTAAAAATAAAACCCAGATGTCTATTGAAATGTTCTGTTCCAGAAATATTCAGTATATTTAAATATGCTACAAATCTACTACCACATTCATCCAGATATTATATTAATGATACCCTATCATTTGAAACTGACAGAATACAAACACAATTTAGAATCTGCTCCGTAAACTAAAACCTTCTAGGACCAACCAGAAGGGTTTTTTGTCTAGAGTAATCTGGACTTTCGTTAAGCATGACAAAAAATGGGGGTCTGGTATGAAAATTATACACTTTGGGACATTTATTTGCAATAAACGATGCAAAATAAATTTTAAACATTTTACTCATTTTCATTAAATTATCAGTAAATAAAAACATGTTGCTTTCTTCTACACATTGAACAAGATAATCTTAATACATTATTTTTTTAATACAATTATGAACAATTGTATATTAAATTCACACATTCCTAAGTACTTTTCGACCAAAGCATTCCTAGCTAACAGCACAAGAAAACACCTGGCTGGAAAGGAAAAAAAGTCACATAATTGTTTTATTGGACCATTTTTACCATGAATTCCATATTGCATTGTTATAAATCTTATTCAATTAATTTTTGGTGCATTAATTCTTTGTGAAGTTCAGGTATTCCATAAAGTTAAGATCAGGACTCTGTGGTGGCCAATTCATTTGTGAAAATGATTCCTTATGCTCCCAGAACCTCTCTTTCACAATTTGAGCCTGCTACATTCTCTGGTGTGCTGGAATATGCCAGTGCCATCAGGGAAGAAAAAAATCCACTGATGGGATAACCTGGTAATTCAGTATCCTCTAATATGTTGACCTGACCAATAGAAGCAACCCCAGGTCACAAAGCTGTCTGCAGACAGTTGTACAGGGGCATTATGCATGCTTGAAAAGGTCGCGTTGAATTCTGTTAATTGGAAATAGGGAGGTAGAGCTCAGATTTTTCCATCTTTTGGGAGAAAACATGGTCATCTACATGAAAAGATTCTCTAACCATCAAAAGCTCTAGCTTTTGAACGAGCAACAAGCTGCTTAAATAATTAGTAATATAAGTGATGATCATCATACACAGATCAGACATAACATTAAAACACAAAACATTATGTTCAACATTAGGTTCACCTTCAGCCACCTGGGTAGCCCTGGCCCCTTAGGGCACGACTCTACAAGACCTCTGGGAGTGTGCTGTGGTATCTGGCACCAGGATGCTGGAAGCAGATCCTTTGGGTCTGTGGATTGCAGGATAGGGCCTCCCTGGATTGGACTTGTTTCTCCGTTGCATTGCATGAGTCAATCAGATTGAAACCTGGGGAGGTTGGGTCAGTGGACTTGGGATCTTTGCTTGCTGGGTCCTAGTGCACTGGGTGTGCCTTGGACGGCCTGGCCTTTGCTCCACGGAGGCATGGGTGAGCCTTGGGTGCCCATCATCATGTCACCAGTTTATTGGCATATAATTCATGATCAATGTTATTGTTTTGTGGTGTTAATATTATGGCTGATCAGTTTATGATTAACTTGGGGTTGAGGACGTTCCTCCTGTAAGTCAAGAGGTCAGAGGTTTCGAGTTGCAGAATTTCAACAGTGGCTGAACAAACTGGTAAATAAGCAGTCGAGTTTAAATAAGCTTGTTTTTTTTACTATGCAAGGTTTCTCACTGTAGTCAGTGTCTTCCAACTGTACCCAGATTAATATTAGACTGTGGGCTGTTTGTTGCTGGCCTACAGCACCGATTTGCCTTTCCCTTGAGGGTATTTAACACCCCAGTCAGAAAAATAAACCTTTATTAAGAAAGGTCTTTTCCTTTTCCCTTGCTTGCTCATGCACAGTGATAGTATGGAAGAGGAATTATTTACATGCGGGAAGTTGAAAGAGCACAACCACACAATGATTTTTGATTTAAGTATAAGATCCAAGTTGGCTCTTTAAGATTCTCAGCTAATACTGCCGCTTTTGTAGTGTAAATAAAGTGATGGTTCGGTGGAAACCTTATTTTGACATCATGGCTGTTTGAATAGAGATGTGTGTGTTTGGCTTTCAGCTGTGTGTACGAAAAAGTGTGACGGGGAAGATCAGCTGCACTGCTGCTTACTGAAAATGTCCAGTGAATTAGGAGCAGCAAGCTATCACATTCATCCAGATATTATATTAATGATACCTGATCATTTGAAACCGACTGAATACTACTGCAATTTAGAATCTGTTCCGAAGACTAAAATCTCCAAAGAACAACCAGAAGTTTTGTTTTTTGTTTTTGTGATTGAATGAATAACAGACACAGCAGGTTCTGTAATAGCTTAGTCAATTTGAGATAATATTAATGATAAAATAATAAAAATTTTGAATTATTTTAATTGATTTAATGAAAAGCATGTCAAGGTAATGGTTTTCTTAAGGTAAGAGTGATTTTCATAAGGTGACATATCTAAAAACCCAAATGCACAGTTTGATATGTGAAGCCTCTCTCTTAGCCTCTCTGTTATCAAGGCTCCAATATAAGCAAATATATAGAGTATTTATAAATCATCATTGACCTATACTGTGCAGCCTTGAGTTTTAAGTGTTTAGGTAAACTATGATTCCATTGAACAATTTACCACATAGTTAGGCAAGAACGAATCAGTGATCAAAAATGTCACAGTCCTTGTGCACTAACCACATGGGAGCCCAAAATGTCAGCTCTTTTTTTTTTTTTGGTAAGTTGCACACAATAATCTGTCTCATTGAAAGGGCCGGAATTTGCATCTATACGGGCAGTGTCTGTAGAGGATTCTGACAGATTTGTTTACAGGATCAGAACATAAGTGCACTAAGGAGCGGTTGAATAGGCACAAATTAGTTGAGGGTGACTCATCAAAATACACCCAAACTCTTTCTGTCTTTCTCTCTCAAAAAGGAATGTACTGAAAGTCACGTCATGGCTATGCAGTGTGTCTTGAAGGACGCGTCTATTTATTAAAACCCCACAGAGCAGAAGGAAAGGGAGAGAATGACGACAATTCGTATGTAATATGATTAATCAACATTAATGTTAATCAAGATTGGAGCCCTTGATTTACTATTTTTTATACAGTACCAGTTATAGAATAATACTGAAGAAATCAAATCTATGAAATAACACAAAAAGAATTCAGTAAATTAAGAAAAACAACAGTCCAACATTACCTTAAGACCTTATTACCTTACTGTGAAAGCACAGTAGCTTCAAATGTCAAACATCAAACACACTGAGAGAACTGGATCTCATGAGGACCATCCAGGAAAAGATCAAGACTTACCTCTGGTGCAGAGAAAAACTTTATTTAGACCTTCCAACCTCAAAAAAAGACATGAACGCTTAACAGAGTTCAAACAGCAGATACATTTTCACACTTCGAGTGTTCAAATAAGATTATTTAATATTTAACTTCATCTTTGTTCTACAATGTAGAAAATTATGGAAATAAAGGAAAAACAGCATGAGTCAAAAGTTTTCGTGTTTAAAAACCATTTTTTATACAGTCATAATGTAGAATAAAAATCTGTTTCCTGTAATAATCTGTCTCAGACTAGACATCAAATATTCAGAGACAAGGGGTGGGACTTTTTCCTCCTAATCCACTGATGGATGTATTGATCCACCCCTATTGGGAACAAGTGTTTTACTGTACTTGTACTTTTACTAAAAATACCTCAGCAGCAACCTTGTTTCCCCTCTCATCTGGGGATGAAGGCTGGCTGCCAAATATGAAAAAAAGGGGGAAATTTCTGCTATTCATATCTAATGGGCTCCTGTACTAACAACCTTGAAAGCTACTGAAATAGAATCTAATTGAAGCAGTGGGACTGTTTAGGAGCACAAGAAGAACAAACACTTTCCATGTACTTGAAATAATGGAGGAGGTGATGAGAGTTCAGTAATGTGTGGGTGAGGAGAAAGTCTCTGTTAATTCACTGTACTTGACAAACACTGAGAACATAGAATTTGTCTTCTAAAAGAAGTTAATAAAAATAATGTTGATCGCTTGTATGAACCCCAAAATTTGATTAGCAGGGATCTGTTCCGGAAAAGATTGGGAAAGAGTCTAAATTCAATTTCACGTATAATGTATTTGCCTGAAAACATTCTGTGCCTGTAGATTTAAAGTCATTACAAACTTTAAAAGCATTCATTAGTTAAGCCCTAAAAATCCAATTAATTATAGTGTACAAAGGAGAACAAATACATTTAATCAGCAGCAGAACAAGGTTTTGTGTGATTTTAGAGAAAAAGCAGCCTTTTTTACTTAAAAATAAGCATAGAAAAAACAAATACATTAAAATTCTAATAACATGACCACAGTCGAAAAAGAAAAATATGTGGTAACAACCTGCTAATATTTACTTCTTATGATCATAATTTTAAGTAGCCATTTATCTTGTATTCAATATTTAGACTGAGAAAGAAAGTCTGTTAGTGTTGTTTTGCACCGTTTTAAACAATAATGAAAGTAGGGTCACACATTTTTAGTAAAAATTTTTTTTAGTTTTAACAGTTATTTAATTTTATCAAGTATTTGAGTGCCAATACTCTTCCTTAGATTTTCATTTAATGTCAGCCCTGATGCCACAGACTTTGGATCATACCTACACTCTACAAAATGTATAAAGTTCCCCAAGTTTTTAGTTGTTTATATCCTACAATCACATTGTAGGATTTTTAATGAATGAATTGGTAAAATAAGTATTTGGTCACCTACAAACAAGCAAGATTTCTGGCTCTCACAGACCTGTAACAACTTCTTTAAGAGG
>JAQMYJ010000018.1:11122658-11140454 GCA_030014305.1 Clarias laeviceps | reverse complement strand
TTTTTTCTTTCATTTTTGTGAAGCTGCTTTGAGACAATGACCATTGTTAAAAGCGCTATATAAATAAAATTGAATTGGATTGAATTATGATCCAATACTGGCCCTTGAGAATCCCAGAAAACTGTAAAGATCAATTTTCCAGCTGATGGTTGACTTTAAAAAGTTTTTTACAATCTGCATCTGAGGATGTTTCCATTCCATACTAGTAGGATGTTTCTATTTACTCTCAGGCCCGTCTCTGCTTTTTTGTTTTTATGAGATACGTCCTATATGGTAGGACAGGAAGCATAAGTTCTAAAAGCATCAAATTTCAACTCAAACACTGACTTGCACGACAGTTACATACATAATGAATGGTCGTTTCTTGCCGTGTCGCTCGCTTGTGTGAAATTATATATTCACAAGCAGAGAATGTTTTCATTCACACCTAAACTGCTGCCATTTTTTGCTGTGTTTGACAACATAACACAAGACAGCAAGAGGACATCATAAGAAAACCCCAATGCTTTATATAACATGAGGGAGCGGGGAAAATAATCCTTAACTTGTATTGGTGTCAGTGGAAGGACAGAACGAGCTGTCTGCAGTGAAAAGCTGTCCCAGGGAAAAAGTAACACGAGACCATGCCACAGATTTACACTCTATACTATACAAATGCAGGAGAACGCTGTGGGGGTGAACACACTGATTTCTCTACACCTGCAATAAGATGCAGTCAGGCAAACACTGCCCCCTAGATTCGGTTATTCAAAATTACCTGGTGGAGGTTTTTATACAAGGCTTAATTGTTGAGAGTTGCAGCAAATCTTAATCTTAACCCATTATCCTCTAGCACCACATTCCTAAGCTCTTACAGCAGGAGTATTATGAATTAAGTCCAAATAAAATAGGGTTGTAGATCTCCATGACAGGAAAGATAATATACTTTATATATTATCAATAGAACGCACTTGAGTGTCAATTACTTTGCCCATAATTTATGAAGATTTCATAAATAAGAACATCAGAATCCGCTTTGCATTGGTGAGGTGAGTGGAGTGCGGTGGATTAGGTTGCCACTGTTGGGCCCTTGAGCAAGGCTGCTCAAATTGGTGGCATGGTGGCTTAGTGGTTAGCACTGTCGCCTTGCACCTCCAGGGTCCGCGTTTGATCCCAACCTCAGGTCTGCGTGCAAGAAGTTTGCATGCATGTCTCCCCGTGCTTGGTGGCTTTCCTCCAGGTACACCGGTTTCCTCCCACAGTCCAAAGACATGCAGATTAGGTTAACTGGCATTTCCAAATTGCCCATTGTGTGGGAAAGCGGATGTATATTTTGACCAGAGGTCCTACCAATTGGGAAAATACACAATGGTAATTACCATTGGCCTCCACAAACCCTAGTTGGACGACAGAGGTTCCTAGATGGATGGATTGCCCTGAATATCTGTATGAGATCAGATATATATTAGGAACTTTAACATATTTTATACAAGCTGACAGTTGCCTTCTCCTAATTCAAGAAGTGTAGAAGAGATAATTATTTCTAGTTTATTCTGATCAAAACCTAACAAAACAAACAGATTTTTCCTAATAACAGACAGATTTGATTCACTCACTTACTCATAGTCTACTTTATTACTGCTTTATCCTGTATACAGGGTAATGGGAGCTTGATCTCAGGAGACTTATGGCACGAGGTGGGGTACACCCTGGACAGGGTTTGTAAACCAGGAAAAAAAATAAGTAGAGGTCAATAATGTCTGCTTATAGTTTATTACTGCACAAAGTCAACAAAATCAACAATACTGTACATCTCATCCATTTTCTTCTGGATTTAGGTGATATAATGTTGTTGGTCTTTGGACCATCCAATCTGCACACAAATTTTGGCACAGGTTTTATGCCCTTCTTCATGCAACCCTCCCCTTTTATCCAGGGTTGGCATTGAGTGAAAACTGAACCACAAAAGTTAAGTTGATTTTTGTAACTTCTCTAGAGAGAAAGAGAATGATCCTTCCCTACTGTTAAAGAATTCAAAAATCGTCATAGCTGCGCCCTCTGCTGTCCGCATGTGTTCATTACACACACTGCACGTTAAGAATGATCAGCTGATATTGTATTAAATATTTTTTTACTTTATTAAAATGTACAATTAATTTATGGAGGAAAGTACCTACATACCCAACATCAGGATGTTTTCCTCTTTTCCCACATGCTGGACCAGAAGATGACGGAATTTTGTGAAATCCCCGAACCATTCAAACGCGTCCTCGGTTCGGTACCGTTCATTCCAGTACTCCGCGTCTTTATATCTCTTATTAGAGTCCGGTAAATACTCCATACTGCGCGGGTATAGCAGACACCGGGGGTAATGTACTAGCAGCAGGATGTCATATACTTGTGATGGCAGGAAAGCACGTGTTTTACAAACGCACAAACACGACAGTGTGATCAGTGAACCGTGTTTCAGACTTTCAGACTCAACTTCACAGCGGCCGTGTAAAGCCGCATGTTTCTGTACTGAACAGTGAGTCAAAATACTACTCTATCATTAATACTGTACACGGATCAGTACTATTCTACACACTACTAGTACTGTAGCATGGATTCCAGCTGGAGCCCGGTGCTTGCCCTATGACGTCACCGTCAGACGTTTCAATATAAAAGTCATTTCAGGTGCTTTTTTTTATTAATAAAAAATTATACAGGTCAACTTCAAACTTCATTACAATAAATATAAAATAAATAAATGTTTCAATATGATTCCAGTTCAGTGATTCAAGTTGTCCAGACATGAGTCATGATGTTCCTTTACATTTATTATTCACAGTGAATAATTTCATTTTATAATGAAAGGTATTTTGTTGAAAGCAGCTCACAGGACCTTTAAACACAGCAACCTATAGAGACTTCACATTCTATAGTTGACATTAACAGATTGTACAGATATTTTTTTTATATTTATATATAGTATTCTTCCCTAGATTTGACTGGTATGAAACCGAAGGGCCACTGGCTTCTGTTTGCATAGTCCTGCCAGATAGAAGTTAGACAATGGCCTGGCCAAAGCCTCATCTGATCGGTTAATCCTCCAATATTTTTTCACTAAGGGAACTTTGGCCTGGCTTTATCAAATACAATAATAGGAGTAGGAGTGCAATATAGTGTTTCACCACACATTCACCGAAATTTCACTCATTGTAAATTAACTCATTATTTTTGGAAATAATGTGAGTATAACCAAATAAAAGTACATTTTTATAAGCACTTAAAGATCTAATCATCAGTAAAGCATATGTCACACATAATAATCAATACCAAAACAAATGATATCAATACCAAAACAAATGCATGATATCAAATCATGCATTAAGTAATGTGCAAGAAAATATTCCACCTTAAATGTTGCCAGCAGGAAGTGTATACTGTATATCCTGAGCGGGGTGTCTATCCATCGCAGGGTATGTTCACTCATAAACTACGGGCAATTTGGAAATGCAACTTAGCCTAAACCCACCAAGCCTACGGGGGAACACACACGCACACACACGCACACACACCCAAGGCAAAAATCATATCATATCACAACCCTGAAGATGTGAGGTCACAGCACTAGCCCTACACCATCTCACTCCCTTTGAGCAAATCAAATATATTTAAATGTTTTTTTATTCATTACATTATTTTCATTTTGTGTTGTATGTATTTTGAGATTACTGTATATTTAAAAAAAAGTGCTTTAACATGTTAAGTGGTGTAACCAAAAAATAATACAAATTTCTTTTTTTTTACTCACCTAGAATGCATGTAAGTGCACATACAGTCTTCTACTATAAATTAACAAATCTAAAATACATCGTAGCAGAATTATTCTTGCATTTTATCTTTATATGTTTTTTCAAATATTTGCAGGGACATAAAACCAAATATATTCTTGTTTTTAACTATTATTTGACAAATTTTGTGAAAATTAATACAGTCATAGGTTTGCACTATAAAAGATGACTACAATTTTGTACAACCTTTTAAAAACTTCTGGAAATTATTATACTTTTATGCAAATTACAAGTGACCAATTGACACCACCCAGTTACCCCACTTGACAGAGCATCAAGGTATTAACCCCTAAAATCAAGAATCACAGCTTTATCTCTTTGCACTTGTGAAATTTTATTTCATAGTTTGTTCTTTTTGCTGACCTTTCTTTGGTTTCTCTTTTGCCTCTCAAGTTTTCTCTGTTTTTCTTGTTTTTTGCTTTGCTGCCTCTAGTCCCTTTTAAGTTTAGAAAGTTCAGATCTCAGTCTTTCTCTCTCTTTAAGCATTGCTGTAATATTTACTCCTTGTTTTCTTTTCTTTTACTCATAATATATTTGAGTGGCCTCTTTACAACCACCTTCACATACTGTATTTATGATCATCAAGGGTATTTTGCATGAGCTCAAGTTTGGCTAGATGCTGAATTAGTTTATCTGCTGATGTGTTGGTAAATGATGGAGTTAAATTCAGAATGTCAGCAATGCACCTTTTTTTTCTCTCTCTCTCTCTCTGTCTCTGTCTGTCTTTTCTGGTACATTCTTTTCTCCATTTTTTTCTCACCTTCCTTTTTCTTTGTAAACTAAGCTACTGTATATTTTTCCTTTCTTTTCTCCGTTTTTCTGGCTAACCTTTAAGGACAAACTACATCTCGTGTCTTTTGGCAAGGTAACAGGCTTTTACATCAGGACTGGCATTTATTTGTGCTCTGTAACAAGCCACTTTTCTTGTTTGAAATTGGTATCTAATGGGAAAAAAAAGATTTGATATATTTTATTAAAATAATATCAAGATCAAGCAGCATAATGGTTATACAATTGCCTTTCAGTGCTTTTTCTCTCATGTAGCAAGAAAAAATGCCATTTTGTTTTAAATATGAACTTAAATAATATTTATTAAGTCTGTCAGTAATAAAGCTTCTGATGACCATTCTAAACTACTGGTATTTGGAAAAGAAATTAGGCTTGTAACACAAAGATTTGCAGTGAGAGTCCCGTGTTGCAACCAGTTACACCATAGGACATTTCAATTGCCTCAAAATTATTTTCCCAGCTGAACAAAAAAACTTTTCAAAAATAACGATACCATAAATATTGCCAGGCCCCAGACTGAGGTCCAGGGAACTACTTATATTTTTGACTCAAAAAACTCTGAATCCGAAGCTACTAATGCATAGTACAGAACAGATCCTTAAAAGCCATACTGTATATGTAGCAGCAGCAATGTGTAACCACATCATCATTTGCTTTACTGTCATCAGATATATTGTCATAAGATTTATTAATAATAACATTAATATATATAATTAATGTTCTATTTTTTCCCTTGATGTGTGTTATGAAAAATTCCATTCCTGCATGGCTTCAGTTGTCTTTCAATGCTCCATCATCCACATCTTTGTTTTGCCACGAATGAAGGGTGATAATGATAGCCATAAAGTCTGATTTCTCTAAATTTAATTAGCATGTACATAATAGGCTGAGTTGAAGTACAGTACTGCAATAATTTGAAGTAGGTCTGTAGGTAATTAAAAAAGACACCAAGTGGTAAAAAGTATATACATTCACCGGCCACTTTATTAGGTACATTTGCTTTTTAACACAGATATCTAATCAGCCAATCACATGCCAGAAACTCAATGCATTTAGACATGTAGACATGGTCAAGACAATCTGCTCAAAGTTCAAGTTCAAACTGCTTCAGAATGTGAAAGAAAGTTTATTTAAGTGATTTTTAATGTGGCATAAATGTTGGTGCCAGACAGCCAGTGTGTTTCTGAAACTGCTGATCTACTGGGGTTTTCATGCACAACCGTCTACAGCAGCAGAAGATTACCCTGGGTGCTACTTTTGTCAGCTACAAGCAGGAAACTGAGGCTACAATTAACATGGGTTCACCAAAATTAGACAATAAAAGATAAAAGAAAACATTGGCAGGTCCAAAGAATGTCGATTTCTGCTATGACATTCAGATGGTAGGGTCAGAAATTTGCATAAAGAACATGTAAGCATAGATCTGTCCTGCCTTTTATCAGCAGTTCAGTCTGGAGGTGGTGGTGTAATGGAATGGGGGAGATTTTCTTTTCACACTTTGGGCCCCTTTTATCAACTGAGCATTTTTATATGCCACAGCCTACCTGAGTATTGTTGTTAATCATATTCATCCCTGTTACTCAAATGGGTTCCAAAATAGTACCTTTGGGATGTGGTGAAGTGGGGCATGTTCATCATGGATGTGCAGCAAACAAATCTACAGCAAATGCAAGTTACTATCATGTCAATATGGACCAGAATCTCTAAGAAATGTTTCTAGCACCTTGTTGCCATGAAGAATGAAGGCAGTTCTGAAGGCAAACGTTTCCCACCCAGTACCAGCAAGGTGTACCTAACGAAGTGAGTGTATGCATTTTACTTTCCACTGCATTACATGTATAACCACAAACACTATTGTACATAGCTTTATTGATAACCTGCCACATTTTGATTTATTAACTTTAAAGGGCTCACTGCATAGGAAAACAATGGTCACCCTAGATAATGCTGCCCTATTTAAAGGAAAAACTATCAAGCTGGTATAACAACTGTAAATGGGTTTGGATGAGCGGGTTATTGATGGTGATCCAGGCTGACCATGGGATTGTTACTAAACATTTTATTGTATCATGTATTTGTGTGTAACAACATAGTAATAATCATCTGACCATAGGGGGTTGCAGTCTTAGGAATGGATATATAACTTTTTTCACAGTGCCATTATTTATTTAAACATTATTTCAGATTCACCTTTATCAGAAATAACTTTTCTAAATTATTTCCTGTAGGACTATATCAGTCTCACAGTGTTGTGGAGGACTTTTAGTCCTTAGAACATTACTTTAGTTCATTGAGATTTTGGAGATTTTGGAAATTCTTAAGGCATTTAATTTGGATTGAGGTCTAAACTAGTCCATTCCAAAACCTTGATACTTGATGCCTTTTCAGCCATTCTGATGTAGATTTTCTAGTGTGCTTCAGAGCATAGTTCTGATGATTGACTCAATTTCAACCAATTTTAGCTGTCAGACAAATTTTAGCTGTCAGCCTCACATTTGCCTCTAGAATAGTCTGGTATACAGAGGACTACATGGTCAACTCAATGACTGTAAGGTGTCCAGGCTGCAAAACAAGTCAAAATAATCACCCCTTGACTACTGTGCTTAACAGTGAGTACGAGATGTTTCTTGGCTTCCCCAAACATTGCACTGGGCATTAAGGGCAAACAACTCTACTTTGGTCTCATCTGCCGTAGGATGTTGGTCCAGAACTCTTGTGCTTTGTATAGATGCAGTTTTGCAAACCTCAGTCATGCTTCTTAAACGCTTCCAAAAAAATGTACCACCATGATTAGATATTTCATTATGTTTTTACACAAAAACACATGGAATTTAAAGAGGGGGTGCAAACTTTTCAACATGACTATTCACACCTTTACACTTCTCAAATGGTCCTCGTTAAAGCTACTGAATAGGGGCAAAGGGACAAAGACAGTATGTAGAAAACTAAACTTGTGTATAATTCAAAGTACTGTTGGTTGAAATTGCCCTGTCTTAAGTACACCAATTAATCTAATCTGCATGTCTTTGGACTGTAGGAGGAAACTAGAGTACCCAGACAAAACCCACCAAGCCTGGGGAGAACATGCAAATTCCATACACACAGACCCAAGGTGTGAATCGAACCTTTGACCCTGGAGGAGATCTTCATTCTAATGGTATCAATTTGTTTGAAAAAAGTTCAATTAGTCTCCTTTTGAATTCTCTAAATGGAACTGACATTAAATGACATTAGTTTCTATTATTTAATTCTGCTCAAATGGTCCCACCATCTCTCGGGGATCGAGCAAGACATGCATCTAGGCTATTTTTTGTCCTGGGTGGTGGACTAAATTTCCTCTAGATGTCCGCACAGAGTCACTGGCAATCTTTAATCAACACTATAAACTTATCTGTTTCTTAGATATTTAGGTTAACTTCCCAGCAGTGTTTGACTAATGGTACTTTTAGTTAGTAAGCCAGTAACCTAGTGTAAAGATGTATCTATCAATGGAAACTTCAAATCACATTTGTAAATTGCTCTGGATAAAGAGTGTGTGCCAAATGCCTAAATGTAAATATAAATCTTTCCTGAAATGAGTGAATGTAAAATTAAAATGAATGCATGTTCCTTAAAAAGGAGATCAGTTTTAGTACTGGAGAGATTGTCCTGGGAGATTTAAAAGTGGCATAATAATTTCAGAGCTATTTTATCCTGTCTGTGGATTGTACAGAGATCAGCACATCTGTGGTTTCAGGAATGGTTCTGCTGTGAGTGGGAATAAGTGTCTGGGTGTTATTTATAATAATGAGGGACTGAGAGGTGAATCTTCTGAGCCAGGGCAAACATCATCATTGTTTCTCATTTCTGGTCTTGGATGGTATATGTGCCTCTACTCTGTATTTATCTATTTTTTATAGTTATTTATTAAATTATTATTTTAAAAGTTAATGAGACGATTTTGGTGGGTTGGAAGCAGAAAAAAAAGAACTTCTATGAAGTTGAGGGCTGGCACTTTTACGATGAATAAATACGCGATAATTATACAGACTTTTATTTTGCTGAGTGGGCGGGGCAATGACACACTTCCTTTGGCGCGCTCGTGATAAAATTCAAAGATTCAGTAATAACCGTTGGGTTAGCGTCCTGACCTTAGTTAAGAGCGCTTTGTGTATTAGCCGTGTGTGATATGTGCTGAAGTTATTAACTCTGCAGCGGTAAGTATTTTGAGCTTTTCGTATTCCGTGTTTTATGAAGTTTGTATATATTTTTTTTCCTCAGTGAAATTATTTAAAAGTGTAACTCGTTAATGGAGTTCCGTGAGCTAGTTCGCTAGCAGGGCTTTCAGTTTTGTTACACGGGATTATAATGTGAGGGTTCAGCTGTTTATGTTGATGTTTATAAAAACACCGGCGCGCTAATTCTCTTTTTTTTGTTTTGTTTTACTGTAGCTAGCTTGTTAAGTGGCTACACTGGTTAGTTAACCCATTTAGTTTTATTTATGTAGTCGAGGCCGTGTACGATTACTGTTGTTTGTGCTGACTCAGATGTCGTGGGATTTCGTCGTGCCGGTTGCTTTGGATGATCTGCTGAAGTCCGGAGCTATAAACCAGTATGTGGTCCAGAGTGTGCTGTCTCCTAAACAGCTGCCCTCTCACCTCAACAGTATGTACATTTACCTCCTGTACTCTACTCAGTTAGTAACTTTATACTGTTTTATTCTTTGTTTAATGTTTACAGACTCCGAGCTTAATCGCTGCTAATCTCCTCATTTCCGTAGGAAAATATTTGATTATTTTTAGCAGATTGTTCAGAATTGGGTGTAATTTATTCTAGTATATAACCTTAATAATGACAACTTCTTTTTTTAAACGGGTTACAATTACACTTATGTTATTGCAAGTGAGTAACGAACTTCTGTGGCAAATGTCTGCACACGATCTTCAGGAAACTATGAGGCAGGCATGGATTAAGGTACTAACACCAGCGTACTGCAGATGTCTTTTTCACTCTGCCCTGCCGGCTGAAGCAGGTTTTGAAGTATAAGTTGTTTGACTTCTTGTATACTGATTGTTTTATAACAATTTATTGTTTAATATAAATAATTTTTGTATTGACAATCTGTTTAAAATAATTAAGTGTCCTTAAACGGTGAATTTCACTTTTGTCACTTTTCATTTACAAGAAACAGGATTAATGTTTTAGCCAAATCTTGGATTGTTCGGAGACTGGAAATTTCGTCCTTCTTTCAGGACAAAACCTGTTAGATGTCACTCTGTCCACAAATGTATCATGACTAAATGATTTCCTTTAAATCATAGGAATACAGTTAGATGAATATATAAAATATGTTAACTTCATGATGCATAAAGTTAACCATAGTGGAATGAGTTACCGTTTGGCAATAAACACGGTGGAGCAACAGGTTTTTTTCTTTTCTCAGTGTCTGTGTAGGGTTTCCTAATGTTTACCTGAATCTGCCTGGTGTCTCCCAAAACTGCCTGTAAAGCCTCTGTCAAACAGGCAAATGTTTCCTGCTGTCTTAAGCCTCATCACATGACAACATCATGTTAATTCTTGAGTGTTTATGAGTTTAAGTGTGGAGTTTTGCAGTTGACCAGTCAGGTCTGAGAATACTAGTTCAGAGTATCTGTTTCTATAGTGAAATTTTCTCTCTACATTAGGCCTTAAAGCTACTTTGAGAAGTCGCGGTCCGCTGTGCATCTTGGAGCATTTTGACACCGCGTACAGTGTCCTGCAGTGAGTACAGCACTTCTTCATATTTTATTTTAACTGGACAATATTTTTAAAGAAATTTCTATGCATCTACCAGAAGTAAATGTGTGTGATCACAATTTCAGGAACTTCCGCACAGTAGATGTGACTTTGAAAGAGAACACTCTTGAGCTTCTCATACAAGGTAGGTCTTGGTGATGAAAAGCTTTCAAATCAGTGTTGTGATGAATTTCATCACCTCCTCAATTAATCTTTTCCCTCATGTGTTGTTAGTGGTCCAGGCTCTGTCAGTGTCCTTGCCGCCCCTCCTCCTGGCTGGATCTTTGTCAGTAGCTGACCGCAAAGAGCAGCTCAATGCTGTCAAGATGAGTGTTTTCCTGCTCTGCAAGCTCACTGAATATCTAGAGAGTGACTTCAACAGGGAGAGTGTTGTTACTGCACCCAGCAAGGTACTGGTAAAAAAAAAGTGATCTTCCAGTTCTTTTGACTATAGCTAGCTTTCTTAACTAATCCAAAGGAAATTGGTTTTGGGGGTCCATTCACAGCCAGATTTTTAGTAGTATTGAGGACACAAATTTGAAGACAATTATTTCAAATAGAAATAGTTTCTTTTCAGTCTTTTAGCTTCTGCACTGTGTTTGGCCATGTCCAAGTCCTTGAACCTTATATGAATAGTGTATATATAAATCTTGCAGAACTGAGCTGGTTATCATGGCATTACTTTTTTTTTTTTTTTTTTTTTTTTTTTGTCTTAATTCGTGTTTTGTGGTACCAGTTATTACATTAAAAGCAAAAGCCAGTGATGGTTGAGCCCAGTGATGAGACTATGGCATCTATGAGCTGAATGACTGAGAGATTGTGCTCTGTAAGTGGTGGGTAATCTTGGCTGAGCAGTGGAGACTGACTGCCTCGCTGTAAGGGCCCACCTACAGTAATGCAAGCAATTAATCAGGATTCTATGCTTCCCAAAAGAAATGGGTTTAGCAAATTGATGGGAGCTTGCACATAATCATTCTCTCTCTCTGACAATAGGGGCACGTTTCTCTTTGTGGTCAAACAGCTTTGAGTGTGTTTTTTGGTAATCTGAGGGCAATCACTGGCAAATGACCTGTCCTCTAAATTCCATTATCAGGCTTTGTTGAATTCCTTCGAGTATTTTCGTTAGGAAGCTGGTTCAGGTGTATACTTTTCAAAATATGTTCCTATTATAAATTAAATAGATGTAGCATGTGTGTTACAGGGCCGTAAAAAGGAGAAAGCAGGGGGTAAGGGCTTGCTGCATTGGGACAGCGAGCGTGAGACTGTGTTGAAGTGTCTGACCCAATTGCTTCAGCTGGATATCCGCTCTCTGTGGAGTCTTTCTCTGGTAGAGGAAGAATTTGTAAGGTGGGAAGGTCTTTCTGCTTATATTCCGCACCAAGGATACATCAGTGTTTTAAAACCTAATGCATGTTTTCATATCCTGGGCAGTCTGAGGGTGAAACATACAACCAGCAAAACAAAAAAATTTAATGTGTTTGTGTGTGTATATACTGAATAAATAAATAAATGTATGTATGTGATTTACTTCAGAATTTTGTAACCATGACGTTTTCTGTGTATGTCCTTTTTGTCCATCACTGGATTCTGTAGCTGTGTGACATGTTGCTGTTATAAGCTATTGGAAAATCCCACCATCAGTCACATGAAGAGTAAACCCACACGTGATGCTATCATCCATGTACTGGGGCTGATGGTGAAGAAATACAACCACATGCTTGGTTAGTGAACACACTAAAGTGCATAGAAATAGAGATAAATGATTATAGTAAGTGCTATTTAATAAACATTTTGTTTTAAATTAAATTTTAGTCATGTTTTTATTGTGTTGTATAAGCGTCTGGGTGATTATGAAGAGACTTGTGTATTTTGCAGGAGCATGTGTGAAGGTGATTCAGCTGCTGCAGCACTTTGAGCAGCTCTCCTCGGTGTGTGCACAGGCAGTGGCAGCCTGGAGCTCAGAGTATGGAGTAAAAGCGATTGTAGGAGAGATCATGAGGTAAGTTTCAGACCAGAAATTCTGGATATGGGCTTTTCGATTCTTTAGACTAGCATATATCACATTAAATTTTTGCTATGTTTGTCAAACAATGCATCAATTAATAAAAAGTCTATCATGATTAGGAATGTGAATGAGTCCCTGGTCCCCGAGGGCGACAGTGGCAAGGAAAAACTCCGAGATTATTTCATCTCTGAATCACAACTGAAAATTTTTGTGCATATAAAACTAAACAAATTAAGAAAAATGTTATGCAATTTGTGTTTGAGTTCTAGTCTCAGCAGTGTTACGTGGCAATAAAATTAAGTCAGCTGATAACCTGGTCATTCAGTACATTCATGTCATCATGTCAATTAATTTTATTTTCCCATATCTCATATTCCATGACTCAAATTATGAGTGGTTCTGTGATGATAAGGAATCATTAGCACACATGGCATTGGAACCATACTGTGAAATCTTGAAATGTTTTATTTTTTTGTAAAAAAAGAAAAGAAATTGCACAAACATGTTGTGATGCAAAATTTGATAAGCTATGGCTACATGTTCCTGTGCACATGCCTCAGTATGTCTCAGTTTTTTAGTGTGAGCATACATAGATTATTAATATTTTTACCATATCTCTGTTTTGTGTTTCAGAGAGATTGGGCAGAAGTCCAGTGATGAGTTGGCCAGAGAGGGGTCCGGTGTAAAGGCCTTTTCTAGCTTTTTGTCTGAACTCAGTACCCTTGTTCCAGAAACCATGATCCCTAATATCAGTGTGCTTCTCACACACCTGGATGGAGAGGTACAGTGTGTGTATATACACACACACACACACACACACACACACCAAGGCAGTCACAGACTGAAATAACATTTGTAACAGCACTGCACTTACTGTATATAGTTTAAACAATCAGGACGAACTTGCTTCCATAGACAATAAATAAATAGCATGTCAATTTTATATTCTGCTGATATCCAGGTAATAGTTAATCCTGTTTTCATGTAAACGTTTAATCCTTTTTGTACCTTTCTACATTGATGTTCATTGTTTGACTTTTAGCTATTTTATCAATTTTCCTATTACATAGATTGGTGGTGTTAATGAAGTGTCAAATTAACATCTAGGATTTAACATGCATTTATTATATAATCAATATTTCAAAGGCAGTAAATTAGAAATCCTATTATTTTCAAAAGTTTGTGCACATCTGACCATTTACAGTATATGTGAACTACATAGGATATGCACAGTTATCTAGCATGTCTTTCTATGCTGTAGCTTTATGGTTTTACTCTGGAACCAAGGGGCCCAAACATGTTTCAGTTTTACAATGCCCCTGTACCCAGAATGAGATGTGTAAATGCTTAGCGATAGAACATAAACCTACAGTATACATGTTTACTTGTGCATAATGCTGTGATGAGCCCTGCAAATAAAACCATGCGGTAAATTCATGTAAACAAGTATACAGGTTATAGTCATGTATTGAATTTGCCCAGTGATGATACCAAGGCGAATGTGAGCTTACTGGATGCGAGTCTGAGTTCTCCTGTGTTCCTGTTGGCTGGTAATCTTGAGAGGGCAGCGGAGATTTGTTGCTCTCTTGTAAGGGCCAGCCTACATTAATAAAGCTCCTTTACTCACACTCTTCTCTAAAGTAATTCTGGGGAGAGAGTTAAGGGGCAAGACAGTGTGTCTGAGTGAGTGTGTGTGTCTGAGTGAACTCTGGTAGAATCTCAGCTCTGCTGTATCCAGTAGCCTATGAGCTGCATCTTTGGTAATCTGAGGGTGTTGGATTACTTCTTGAACTTGTTATTGTCATGTCCCCTTTAGCAATACCTGTCCCATTAATTTAATTTTGTTTACAGTCCCAGTAATCTCTGCATCTGATTTGTGGGCTGCAATGGAGCCAGAGGTCTCGCACACAGTCAGGGCTCATCTTGAAGCTAACGATGACTCTGACAGGAATGAAGAGGAGGAAGAGAAAGAAGGCGAACATGGCAACACTGATCGAGAAACTGCTGTCCAAATTGCTCAGTACCTCAGACACAACAAATACAGGTAACATAATGGGATCAAAATAGGTTGGCAATATTTTTAAGCCTGTAACGTGATCTCAAATGATTGTGTTTATAGTTGGAGACATGAAATGCAGTTTAGAGAAATATGATCCAAGTTGAACACCACATTTATTTTTCTTATGCTAACAATCAAGCTACCTAATTATCTTCAGGCTTACTCTTTAAAACGTACACTGTTTTTAATAAGAAAATAAATTATTCTTGAAGTTCCCTGGTTCTTATTGGCCAGAACGAATGTTCGTGATGGGAGTTGGTAACAGTTCCATAAATGTATTTTGATAATCGGTTTATCATCACAGTACGGTGATTGTTTGATGCTCTGAAAATCCTACAAGTGCAATAAAGTTATTCCTGCACCTGAAGTACATAGCACATATCTACATCGACTACGATTACTCACATAAGCCTCTCTTACTGAATGCATCAATGTTACAAACAGTACACAGATGTCAAAACAGAAGTACATCATAGGCCAACTCATACGATTACTGTTGTGTACACACTCCTTGTGACCGATTTTGCATATCCTTGTCTTCAAGTTATTCCTTTTTATGGTTTAGTTTTATAAATGTGTGTGTTTGTGTGTGTGTGTATAACGGGTCACCTTGAGGTCCTCTGCTATTTTACACAATCGGGTCATGATCGTGTTCCCACTACATAGCAGTTGTGTGCAGGAAAAAATGTGGAACATGACATGTTTCCAAAATTTAACAATGAAAATCTGTTGCCTTTTTTTCATAATCGATCGCTTTAAATACTCAGGAAATCAACAAATCATTCACTATAATCTACGATACAGAATATCATCCTCTGTAAAACCTTGATAGCATATTAAATTAAGATACAACTGCATGTTTGAAATTATGAAATGATCACTTTATCCTGGTTAATATTTTTGCTGAAATTTATATATTTTACTTCATTTTCTTTTTTTTGGAAGAACTTAAACTATTTATAGGCTGTAAATCCTGATCTTGTTTGTTTTATATAACAGAACTCGATGACCTTGTGAATAACAAATTTTAAATAATTCAAATTTTGTGCTGGTTCTCTTGTTTCTGTGTGTAGGCAAGCAGTGCGGCTGTGCGTGCAAGCTCACACTCTGTACCCAGAGTCTCCATTCTTCTCTGCTTTGTCCAGTATGAATGCAGATACACTGATTAGCACGCTGGCATCAGTCTTTAAAGGTAGGCATGTTGCTGCCTGTAGAGGCTTGAATGTTAAAATTTCAAGGTCAGTTATGGTTAATAGAATCTTTTAGAGCCTGCGTTATGATTGTCAGTGAAGCAAACCCTAATCGTCTATCGAAAATATCCTCTTGCTATGTTATCCAAAAATTCGAAGAAGTATTGACTTTTAAATTGACTTTTTGATGTTTACCAGGTGCTTCAAACTACTTTTGGTTAAAAGGCGAAAATCACATGGAGATGATCATGAGAAATGCTACAAGTAATGGATAAAAGGAAGATTAAAAAGAGCACATCTGGTCCTGGTGTTAATGTTCTCATATTTAAGTCAGCTATTGTTAAGATGCAAGCCAACAAAACTTGACTAGTTGGTTAACGTTTTCTGCTCCACTGTTAGTTAGCATTTAGCTGTCACCATGTTTTCTAACGCTAAATGGGGTCTATATTTTGGTTCCTGTTCAGTTTACCCAAATATAACTGCAGCTTGTTCTAAATTTCTCCTTCCTTACAGGTCCTGAGGAGGAACAGGCTTCAGATATCGTAGCGAATGATCAGCCCCCCGCACCACAAACAGAAGAAAAGTGTGATGAGAAGGAGAGTGAGCTGAAGAAGCAGGAGATGTTGGTTCAGTACCTGAAAGATACAGAAAGCTTTGCCTTACAAGTTGAGAGAGCCATAGCAGTCATTAACAACATGCTGTATTGGAAAACCACTACAGGTAAAATTTGGTTTATTTATTGAAGAACTAGTACAGATGATTGTTAATTATTACATGTGTATAAGTAAATCATTTTATTTAATGAAGTACTAGAATATATCTATCAAAAGCTGTACTAAAAATACTTTATAATGCATTATGATGTGTTTAACACTGGAAATGCAAAATGTTATGGTTGGTGTTTGTAATTCTTATTTTGTGGTGCAGTTCTTTGCCAGTTGTATGTGCACCTTATTGCTGTTTTAGAAGCAAAATAACACTCTTCTCACATCCTCAGTGGTTCAGGAGGCGGTACAGTTCTGTGTGACTGCGTGTGAGTTCAGCGTTGCAGACTCTGTATGTGGAGTGAGGAAGATGCTGCCGCTGGTCTGGTCCTCCGATACTGCAGTTAAAGATGCTGTTGTACAGGCATACAGGCGCCTCTACCTCAACCCTCAAGGAGACAACACCAGGTGTGTGATTTAGTGCGAACAATGTTGTTTTTGTTTATGTATTTATTTTTATTAACTTTTTTTAAAAATCAAATAAGATAATAATAATAAAACAACTTCTCCGATTTGCTATTCTATGGATTGTACTATTATTTTTGTAGAACATTATTCCTTCATATTGGTGTAAACTTTTAAACCTCATTCTTGCATGTTTCAATTGAAATTAAAATTCATATACATGAAAATGAGCATTTGAAAATTTGTTGAGAAACTCGTCCAGCACTAGTTTAAATAATGCACAAGAGACATTTTGTAAATGATTAGCTGGGTTTAAGTGAGATTAAATATTCATTTGTCCTTTGTTCTCCTTTTTGTCTTTGTTCCTGGACAGAACCAAGGCCCAAACTCTTGTGGACAGTCTGTCTGAGTTGATGGTTGATGCCTCACTGGGAACCATTCAGTGTTTGGAGGAGATAGTAAGGAATTAAATTATTTGTTCCCCCAAAGTCAAGCATCTTCAGAAGAAGAGTCATGATCTATGGCTTTCTAATCTGTGCTATAGAGCCATGCTTTCCAGTTCTACTCCTGTTCAGACAAACGTAAAGAAATGGGGTAATAGGAATAATACAAATGTATTGGCAAATGAATGAGCTGTAGTGGGTGTTAACCGAGGGTTAGTACCTCAGCATGAGACAACAGAAAGCAACTGCACTAATTATACCTTATTTAATTTTTAATGTGCATGACTATGGTATGCTAAATCAAAACCATGTTAATTTAAAACCCTGCCTACATTCAATTCAATTTTATTTGTATAGCGCTTTTAACAATTAACATTGTCCGACAGCAGCTTTACACAATCAAAATAATTATTTAAATTTGTATGGAATTTGAATGTGTATGAATCAAAATGGTCAATTAGTCCCTGGTGAGCAAGCCGAGGGCACAGTGGCAAGGGAAAAACTCCCTGAGCTGGTAGTAGGAAGAAACCTTGAGAGGAACCAGACTCAACAGGGAACCCATCCTCATCTGG
>JAQMYJ010000018.1:11071039-11099233 GCA_030014305.1 Clarias laeviceps | reverse complement strand
GAAAAACCCATTTTCAAGATTTGATCCAATCCGTTATCCAAAATCCTAGTGGATTACTTTTGAAAAACTGGGCCCTGGTGATTAGTTTGAGGGTAGTAACACCTGTATGGCCACGCCCCTGGTTACACTTTGGGTTAATGAGAATCGTATCATTACTCTATTTATTTACGGACTAGTGTTTGCATGATTATTGTATTGGTTTATTATTAAATAAATGCTTGATTAATCAGATCAGGATATTGCCCAGGAGATGTATGACCGTGAACTCATTTGATTTATAAGTCGTGGAGGTATATATAATTTATTATTCCCATCATGATCTGACGATGCAGGGACTGGTGAGCTGTGAGTGAGTTTCTGTACCACCGTGTAAACTGTTTGCTTTGCACGGCCCTGTGTCAGGTTTGATATGGATGTTTGTGCGCAGACGGGAGATCAGGGAACACGTGAAAGCAGCGTGTAGCGCGTCAGGAGTGCGCGTTCGCCCTCAGCGCAGATCATCACTCCATTAGAGCACGAGACCGGTTCTGGATGTGATCGCACGCTTTCTGTATTTTTTATGTTTAATTGTTTAATGTTTTCTTTTCCTTGTAGTTATATTCCTGTCTCAGAGCACCATGGCGTGGCCGTGCATTAGCCGGGTGTGCTGTCTGGCGCAGTTCTGGAACCAGTTTGACAAATCGGACCTGTCCGTCCCGCTGACCATCCAGAACTACTCGGATATCGCAGATCAGGAGATCCGCTCGGTGACCGGAAACGTTCCCGCCGAGCGCGGGCAGAAGCGCGATCACGCCACCCCGGAGCTCAGAGACTCTCCCGCGCTGCAGGGCGGCGGAGGCAACCGCGTGAGCCGCAGGCGCGCGGAGCCGAGTTACAAACCGCGCGAGGACGCGCCGTTCACCAGCGTGACACAGTACAAACAGGACTACAAACCGTGGCCCATCCCGAAAAAAGACAACTTTCCGTGGATCAGTAACGGCGTCGGGAAAAGCAGCCCGGCTAAGCAACAGCAGCAGCAGCAAGCGCGCGCAGGAAAAGAGGAGCGCGCGAGCAGACAGAGACACGCGCAGAGCGAAGCGGCCAAAACGAGCTCTTACAGGTAACGCGCACAGAACACACACTTCCACAGCAGTCAGGTACTGGAGAGAACAGGCCACATGTGAAACACTGGAGGCGGTATCTGTAAAATCATAGTGTAAGTTAATTCTGGATAAATGCTGTTGTATTGCAGTGCTTTAAAAGCCAATAGCAAAATATCAAGCAACATATCCTGTGATGTACTTTATTATCTGTGTCACAAGCGAGGGATAGGACCGAGTTAATAACGCCTGGGATATAGACTAAGGTGTAGGCTGGTATAAAACATGCGACTTAGACATACTGAGCCATCTCAATAATCCTACTGATACACAGCGCCAGATCTGACCAGTGCACACACACACACACACACACACACAGCTGTAACATTCTCAGTGAGCGTTACCGGGCCGTTAAAAACGCCTGATTAAGCCGCACATTTGCGTTAATGTCAGTGCTGATGTGGCCCATTTCTCCCAGCTGTTCTCTCTGTGACTACAACTCTGGCCATAAATCTACTTGTCAATCTCAAACACGTCCACATAAGCTGACCTGTTGTTTCCTCTGTTACAATATAGGCTGATTATTTAGACTGTATTTTTGCCATTGGTGCATAATCATGATGCTCTAATGTTACAGGATAAAGACATCAGAAGAATCCAAATTAAATCTTGCAAATTTATTTATGCATTTAATTTCAGTTTGATGTCTAGCAGTGATCAACACGACTTCTGTAATGTCCTGTGATTATTACTTTAATAATGGACACTATCACCATAAACAAAAACAAAAGTGTAACAAAAGTGTATAGATGTATAAATAGCTTATCAGGATGTCTACTTTACTTACAGTATCAATGAAATAGCAAGGAAAGACAGTATCACAATGTTTATATAATATTTATATTTACATCATAAATGTAAATGTAAATTACATCATGTTTGCACTCAATTTTATTTATTTATTTATTTTAAATGATCAGTTTTCAAAGCTAAAGTGTGCGTGAATTTGGAATTCTCCACTTTCTGCTGCAAACATGCTATGCAAGCTGTACTTGCAGAAGAAGAAGCTGCTTGCACTTAGTCACGGCACTGAGAGTGCATACCTTTAAATTGAATTCAAGGCTACATTCCAAGATGTATAATGCACACTAATACCATATAATTTCCAAACTGCTGAGTGGAGAAACTCTTCCTGAGATTCAATCCCCAGGGCCATTAGATACATCTAAATAGCTAGCTAATACATTGAAAAAAAAAAGTCTGGTGGATTGATAGGAAAAAAAAACATATGTGCATTGGTTGCTAATATGTTTCCTCAACCCTATATATTTCTGTTCACTAACAATAAATAATTTTGAGGTAAAATTATTTTTATATGTGCAACCGATGTCCATATATTTTCGCGTAATGTTTTTAAAAAAAAGGGTATATACCGATTACATATAACATCAGCACCACTGCCAATTGAACTGAACCACATTGATCACCAGCAAACTGGTCACAGGATCCAAATCATTTCCATGACCACCAAGGCCAACGGCCAGACCTGTCCAGTCAGACCCAGAGAAAAGGTAATGTAGTACAGATTGCTGGGAAAAAAAAGTTTTCCATGATAGATAGGCACCAGAACACCCAGTTCACCATAGCCCACCATGTATTGGGCCGAGTAGGTAAAGAGCTCAACGATGCTGACCTGGCGTACCCCAAGCACCCATGGGATGCACCGACAAACAAGTCCGATCCACTGAGGAACCATCCACGCAAAGGATCCTCTGCCAACGTCCTGATGCCACACAACACAGTAAACCCCATGAGGTCCTGCAGTGCCACACCCCAAGGGGCCAGAGCTGCAGAGAACCATTTATGGTTTTTATCTTAATGCTTTTAATGTTATGGCTGATTGGCATATAGTGTAAATAAAAACACCACAACAACTGGTAATTGCCAGTGTATTTTCCAACAACTTCTCAACTGGCTAACAGTACAAAGAGGATAAATCTACTGAAAATCCACTATCATTCATTAGCCAAGGGCAGAGCATTCACGGTCATGAACAGAGCTTAACGTGAATCCTTTTTTTTCCTCTGGTGTTGTAGAATAAGACTTCCTACATTTTGATGTTATTACGTTCTTGCGCTCTCTTACGATCTCTTTCTTTTGACTAGCTGTGACTCCTGGCAATCACTGTGTAAACTGATGTCTTTTATTCCTGAAGGGCTCTTGATGACATTGGATATACGCCAATGAAACAGAACATAAGCACCACTGGCAGGTGAATTGAATAACATTGATTATCAATTGAGAGTCATCAGTAAACTGGTGACGGAATCATCTGCAGCCGAAGCTCATTTATGCCTGTGGGGAGCAAAGACCAGGCTGTCTAGTCCAATTCGACAGAAGAGCTAATGTAGGACAAATTGCTGAAAATGTTAATGTGGGATGAATTGCTGAAAATTTTAATGCTGGATATTATAGAAAGATATGAGAACACAATGGGGCTTAGCAGGCTACGAGTTCAAGATTGTTGATCTGGCCTCCAAATTCCACAGATCTCAATCTGATTAAGCATCAATCAGAATAACAAGTCTGATTCATGGAGGCGCAATCCCTGCTTGCCCCTACAACTCCCACCACTTTTTCTCCACTCCACTCCTCTCCTGCTACCATCCTGGATGCCAAATAGCATAGCACACCTTCAGAGGCCTTGAGGGGTCAGAACTGTTTTGGTGGCACAAGGGGAAACCTACACAATCATTTCTTAAGGTTGTCATGTTATGACTGATCGCTATATCTGAGTTGGTGAGTGAGATTTGCTTAGAAGTTTCCTGCCATTTCTGACCCAACACCTCTGACACAATCTAAATTGTGAATTAATATTAAAGGATGTCAGTGCACCTCAGGAACATCAGGTTATAAAATTTCTTTTTACAATATTTTTTTTTACATTGCAATGCATGATTATTGAATATTTAAATTAAAAAGGGAAAATTGAAAATCAATTAAATGGTAACATTTTCAATGGTGCTTGGTTAGTGTTTTAAAAGTACTGATGAAACATATCTTTATGCAGCTTATTTTAATATGGATATCACATTGCCATAATTTGTATTATTTATTATAAACACCAAGCTTTTATATGTTATACAAAACATATAAAAGAAAATGATGAATCTACACATGTAAGGTTCTATTTTCCTCACAGTTATACTGTTCTCCCACAAGATCCACTCACGTTTTTACAAATATAATGGTGTGCTATTTTGAGCCTGTTTTGCTATTTAAAAAAAAAATCCTTGCAAATCTTTAATATACTTCATTTTTTTTAATATGTACACTAATATATATATTTTTTATTTTATACTTTTGCTTTTTGACCTGGTGCTTTATCATGCTAGAAGTTAGAAGATGAGTAAATGGTCAGCAACAATACTCCGACAGGCTGTGGTATTCAGGTGGTATTGATGAATGGTTGTTATTAATGTGCTCAAAGTCTGCAGAGAAAACCTGGACTGTTGGCAGGTTGGGTTTATGGATTCATGCTTGCTGCTTAACAAACAAAACAATGAGATCAGATTTTTTTCTGGTGGTTCTTGTGAACCTCTCTGCTGCTGCAGTTTATTAGATAATTGCATGAAGGAGCTGTTGTACAAGTGATCCTAATGAAGTGCTTAGTGACTGTATATTAATGAAATGTGGAGGGGAACAGGAATTTGACTTTGCACATCAGCCCAAGTAGAACTTACTTCATAATAATTTTTTTAGTTTGTCTAAAATCAAAATATCATCATTCAGTTTAATTCAGGTTGATTACGGATCAGCCACCACATTAAAACTTTATGCCCAGTATTGTGCAGGTTCTCCTTGTGCCACCAGGGGTGCTCTTGCCCCACAGGGCATGACTCCACAAGACCTCTGGGGGGGGGTGTTGTGGTGTCTGGCACGGAGACATTCTGGACTGTGGTGGATTTGACCACTGGGATGCAGAGTGGGGGATCTGTGGACCAGACTTATGTGTCTGGCACATCCCATGAGTGCTTGAGTAGATTGAGATCTGGAATTTGGAAGCCAAAGCCCCTTATGCAGCAGGCTGTGGTGCACTGGGTGTTCTAATCCTTTCTGTTGTGGCCAGCATTGACCTTTTTCAGCAATTTGTGCTACAATGGCTTTTCTGTGAGATCAGTATGGGCAGAAGGCATAATTGAGAAATGGGTGTCCATGATTCTGTCACAAGTTTACTGGTACTTAAATAATCATGTTATTTATTTCACCTCATGATGGGTCAGTGTTGTGGGTGAACAGAATTTAGATTTTTATCCCTAATAAGCATGCCAGAGACGAGAATGGTATTGAAAAATCTCCCTGAGACAGCATGTGGAAGAACACTTAAACAAGTTTAATATTTTTAATATTAAATGTAAAAAAGATTTTATGTGCTGCTATTATGAAATGGTACTGGAAGTCACACAAGCTACATTTAAATTAAGTGTGTATATATATATATATAATTTTTTTTTAGTTCTGTTAGTCATGAATTATAAATCTGGGATGGAAAAAAAAAAGTTCTGTTCCCTGTTGTAATCCCTAATATTAAATTTCTGTCTAAAATTTAATTTTAGAGAGGAGTACAGGCCCTGGGCAGGGGTTCAACCATCCAAGCCTGTACAGAAAAGACCTACATTCCTGGGTGTGGTTACCACTGATCCTCCTCCTGAGACCAGCTACCAGGCTGCCTTCAGTGCCGATTCACACAGACATGGGGAAGTCAGTGTGGCAGACATGACCGCATGCATACAGCCCAGTGTCACAGAGATGGTAGGCAGGCCTGAGGTCAGTTCCAGACCAGAGGTGAGTCGTAGTGCCAATATTGTTGATTTTATGCCTCATTTAACACATATTTGTTCTTCCTAATTAAATGCCGCATCTAATTACCAGCCCTATTTCCTAAATTGGATTACTTGTCCTGCAGCACTTCATTATGCTCTTCTGTGACTGTCCTAGATTTGAGTATGAGAGCCCTGACCTAATGTTTTCCCTGCACTTTCACATTTATGCAGGTGATTATACAGCAATCCATGAGCTACAGCATTTACTGAGGGTAAATATTATTGCTAAATATTAGATTTAAGAAAAAAATAAATCCTGGTTAAACCTTAAATAAAATTTTTCATTTTAATTGATGTTTTTGCAATGCAGTCATGTTGATGAATGCCAAGAAGTTATTAAATGTGTTTTAATTTAGTGACACCAACAGAACTACATAATGACAAAATTATCATAATAAAAGGAATTTCTCTGAATGGTTTGACTCACATTCATACCTATGAAGAGTGCTGATGCTAATGTGTTGCACAGCATTAAAGGAAAGGTCAGAGAAAAAAAACAATCTAGTCTATAAATGTCTCTTCCCCCTTAACTGCAGTAAAGTCTTGCCTAATGCAGCTCAACCATTGCCCTTTATCAGCGATCATGGGTACAGACTAACTCCTTTCACTAGGACTTAGAGTTTACATTGTCCTCATTGTTCTTGTTTGTCTAATTGGTCTACGGATAGTCTAATAACCCAGTCTACGGTTATAGAAAAAAAAATCTTCCAATTCTTTAATATGAAATAAATAAGTTCCCAAAGTGTTCAATAAATTCATCTGTGCAACTTAAATAAATAATCTACATAAATTTAAGGTCCTTAACATGTGGAGACAATTGCAAGATCTCATGGTGGTTATAAAATCAGATGACTATCAATTGAAGTTTATATACTGCCCAGCCAAAGAAGTCACAAACTTTAATATTTCGTTGGACCGCCTTTTGTTTTGTTTTTTCCCATGGCATCATTTCGATAAGCTTATGCATTGTCACATTTATTTCTATCTAGAGTCACATTAATTTATTTCTCTCCAAGATCTTGTACTGATGATGATGGGAGAATCGGACCCCTGTGTAAAATCTTCTCTAGCACATCTCAAAGATTCTAAATAGGGGTAATGTCTGGACTTTATGCTGGTCAGTCTGTGTGCAGAAATGATGTCTCATGCTTCCTGGACCACTCTTTCACAAGGTTGTCAGCTGACCTCATTTAAAAAATTTTTTTTTTTTTTATCATTGCTGAGCCTGGACCTGACCAACAGAAGCAACCCCAGATCTTAACACTGCTGCCACAGGCTTGTACAGTAGGCACTGAGGCTCTCTTTTTATTCTGATGTGGCCATCACTCTGGAATAGGGTGAATCTGGACTTATCAGACCACATGACCTTTCCATTAAAAAAATGTTCCACCATTCCAGGGTTTAATAGTGAGTGGGGCAGTTCTTAACCCATTTTTAGTAGTTTCGGCAGTTGTTTTCTTTGATGAAGGACACTAATTTGACTAATTTGATGTTAAATTTATAACATCTTTGCTCACTGCATCAATTAGGGTTAAATAACTTGCTGCCAGCTGGACAATATTAATCATTGCATTAATTATCCAATGGAAGGCTCTTACCTTTTTTGCCTAGTTAAATCCAGGTGGTGACTCTTTTTTTTTTTTTTTTTTTTTTTGCCTGAAAATATAATATTAAATGTAATTATACAATATAATTTACACAAGTACAGTACAGCTCTGAAATACAACTGTTTTTTCCTGCAATAAGTAGATTTTCATGAACACTACAATCACAATGTGAATGCTCCTCTGAGCAATTTATGAATACATTATCCAGCTTAATAATCAAAGCTCTATGATTATACAGTGGATGCTATAATGTGTAACGGTTGTTGATGCCAGATGGGCTTGAGTATTTCAGAAACTACTGATCTCCTGGGAATTTCAAACGAAATAGTCTCTAGAGTTTAGACAAAATGATACAAAGAAAAACACCCAGTAAGCATTTGTTGTTTGTGAGGTCAGATGGGGAAGGTTAGACTGCCTGGAGATGACAGGAAGTATTCAATAACTCTTTAAAACAGTGGTGAGCAGGAACGCTTTTTAGAAATCACAAGAATGTTGAGGTGAAGTGCTACAACAGCAGAAGGCCACATCGGGTTCGACATCTGTGGCATCTAAGGCTACAGTGGACAAAGACTGAATATAGTGTAAATGTTGCCTGGCCTAATTATTCTTGAGTTCTAAATATGAAGGTATGAATGTACCATAAAGTACCACAGGATTTTTTTGTTAATTAAGTTTTATTGTTCCCGTTAAGCACCTTAGTAAATGACAAAGTTTTTTCAAAAGGGAGTGATTGAAAAAAGCCAGAATAATGAGTATGACACTGTAAATGCATTCAGAAGAGTGCAGGGTAGGAGGCTCACTGCAAATGTGGCATGAAATTGAGAAAATTATTCATATTGATCTTTAATTAAATTAGAGACGGCATTAACTTGAGCACTGCTGCCTTTCCGCATTTTACTCATTGCACAGATTCTTGAACAATGATCAAAAGACAGCTTAACTCTTATTTTCAATATCTATACTGAGTTGAACTCTGACTAATTACAATATAATTAATTATGTAAATTACATTTACATAATTAATTATAAGTTTTGTCTTCATTCATAATACAGTTTAGAACTTATTGTTTGACAAGGATTAAATATGAAATGTACCATTAACTTTATTTCTAAAGGTGGTCATAATTTGTTTGTTTATGAACATTTCGGGTTATTTATATAAGTATGGAGATACATCTTTATCATATGCAATCGTAACTACATGCATATCTAGCACATGCGGCACTAATTTTAATTAATAACACCTCAAATGTAGTAATCTTTAAAATAAAGAAATCTGTGCAGAAAAAAATGTCATTAAAAGCAATTTAAAATGTAATATTACATTTGAATTGAAGCATCTGTATGAACCGTCTCTTGAACATATAATGCTTCAATAAAAAGTGTGGATGCAATCCTAACCTGTATAATACTTCAGTTCCTATATTGTGCATGAGCTATAGTGGATGGTGTTTCATGAGTGGAAAACTGGTGTTGAATATTAATAATTGGCTGCTGTATAGTAGGGCTGCAAAAATATATTTTTTAATATCACTGTGAAACAATTTTTAGAATGGTTTAAATTATTGCGATACAAACTCAACTGAAATTACTTTACCTGCAAACTTGTAGTAGGGACTCTGATACTGCAGTCCTACGCTAGTAATGTCACCTGCACAAGCATGTGTAGGTACTGCAGGAAAAACAAACAAAAACATTTATGTGAACAGGCTAAATGATGCCGTCATAAGCTATAAGACTGAAAATGAGAGATTTTAAGGCATCAATAAAAGAATGAGAAGTGTGAGTGTGAAGTGATTATAACTCTAATGAATTGACCAGTTTGTAGGTTGGGCATGAATAAAAAGATATTCATGTGCAAAGCCACACTGATGATGTTTCATTTTTGGTTGGTTAATGAATAATTTACATGAGCGTAGACTTTTTTACATAGTTAATTACTTTAAAAAAAATCAGTAAATATTGGTGAATCAGGGTAACATCGGGGTAAGAAGGGAAGCACATGAAGTGATGCACCCATCACCCTAGTGACCATTGTACAAGCTTCTGGAGACAGTAATGATTGGTCCGCTATATTATATCACAATAAAATGAAGTCAGATGATGATCTGAATGTACGGAATGACCAGAGTATCTCATCAGTTTTCTTCCCTGATGGCACGGGCATATTCCAGGTGAAAGAGTGGTAGGCTAAGGAATCATTTACACACATGAACTGGCCACCACATTGCAAGTTATATGTGGTTGAATGAAAAAGTAGTGTGTGAGACTTTTTGGCAAAATGTTTGCAACCTTAATAACAAACCAAGAAGGGACTTATGTGTTTTGGTAGAAAAATCTTCAATATGGAGGGTAAATTGCTTCCACAAGCTGAATTGTATGTGATTTTTCTGTTCATGAGCACAGAGAGGAAGATTTCTTTTTTCCCCAAATTCCTTTTTTTGTGGTTGATGGTATTCATAGAGCAGCCAGCATGACAGATGATGTTTTTATTTTTATTTTTTTAAAGATTATCTTTTAGAGTTTAAAACACGCACAGGCCGGTCGACTCCCTGTGCCATCTGTTGACATGTGTGATGAGTTAACCAGCTGAGAGACGCACTACAGATTCCTGTGCCATCTCCCATCTAGGCAACGAATCACATTAATGGTGGGAAAGAAGATTATAATGGACAAACATTAATTTATGATGAATGTATTGCTTGTCTTGTGTGTATTGAGTGTAAACCTTATCTTCATGATATACTCTGTTAAGAGTATTTTACTTTAAATATTTAGGACCAGGCAATAAACATCAGGGAACCTACCCTCATTTGGGTTATATCAGATAGCAGGGATTGATTTGTGGCATCACACTGTGAGTTAGGAGGCTGAAAGTTCTGTATAACAGGAAAGGTGTTTGAAGCTAATATGAAATCCTCCTTTGTTATTGGAGGGTCAGGTACAAAAGGTACTCGAAAGTATTGAGTGACTGCAGTCAAAAGCCATCAGAGAAAACTGCCTGCATCAAGACCAAGGCCATCCTCATGGTTAAGTGGAACTATCTCCAGTCACCAACCGCATCCCAAGCAGACCATTCAGGCCATCCTCAGCAGTGAGTCAGAGACCTCCATGCAAACTTCATGTAAAAGGCCGTCATAAGCCGCCATAACCCTAATGAGAGGGTCTGTTAGACATGTGTTAGACAGGTCAGGAGGTAAAGGGGTGGGGATGATTGGCGAGTCAGGAGTGCCATGTGTAGCTCTATTCAGAGAGCAATTAGGTATTTAAAAGTTTTGCATAATATATATATATATATATATATATGGTCAATGTACAGTATATTTAGTGCAGAGTGCTAGCAGAAACTCCAGCAGGACCAACTATGACAGTATAACTAAAAGGAAAGGCCAGAAGGAGAAATAGACATGAGGTCACTTCAGTGTCAACAAACCTCAGTGATCAATTAAGAGTAGGGAAGACACCATCCAAACATACCAGTTCACCAATATTCTCTACATCCACAAGTTTCCCATCTGCATTTTACCCAAGTCAAATCTATTCACAAAATGCTTGGCTAAATATAGGTTTTTAGCCTAGACTTAAACACTGAGACATTAATTGGAATGCTATTCTATAACTTTGTGGCTTTGTAAGAAAATCCTTTGTCCCTTCTGTAGTTTTCATAATACAAGGTACTGACAAGCAGCCTGCATCCTTTGATCGAAGTAGGCGTGGCGGATCATCTTCTGGTTCTAGTGAGTATTCATGCTACTGCATTCTGAACTAACTGGAGCTTGTTTATGCACCTAGTATCCAGACAGTAAGGCATTGCAATTATCCAACCTAGATTAGGTGATAAACACGTGAGCCAGTTTTTTAGCATCATGTAGTGACTATATATTCCTTATCTTGACAATATTTCTAAGATGAATTAATGCTATCCTAGTAGTATTATCTACATGAGCTTCAATTCATGACAGACTGGGATCTACAGTATAATCGCACCAAGGTCTTTTACTGCTGTACATGATGAAACAGAAAGACCACCTAGAGTTACTTTCTGATCAGAAAGTTTACGTACATATTAACAACTAAATGTGTTAGCAGAAGGAATTGGTCAACCAGATTAGAACTCTTTGATAAGGGCCCAAGTGTGATGGCTGTATAACTGGATCACAGCATCTTTAAAACAGCAGGTCATGGATGCACAAGGCTGTTCAAGGTGTTGACTCTCCAGATCTCCGTGCTATCGATCATCTGTGAAATGTGCTGGGATTTTAGAGGACTGTATTGCATTAGTTAATTAATACAAACGAAAACATGACTTGATAGGAAATTAATTATCTATTTGACATCTGCTTGGCTGGAAATTTGTTCATCAATCACAACATAAAAACATTTGTGAATTTGGCTGCAAAACACAGTTTTAAATTATAAAGCCATTTGAAGAAAAAAAAATCACTCAAGGATTGAAAAACCCTTTTTTTTTTTTTTTTTTTTTTTTTTTTTTTGCAAATTTGTGTTTATATTTGTATTTAAATAACAGTAACTTTATGTCATGATGTAATGTGAATAGTGGGCAAATTTAGTTAGTTGTGACTGTAGCTCTGAAAGATGGAGATTCACATTGCAGTTGATGTAGAACAAGCTGTATGCAAGCTACCACAACAATGCATATGACACACTACACAACCAGTATGTTGATAGCATTATTCTGGCCAGACCGACCATATAGGAATCAATTTAATGTTGAAAAAGTTCTCTGCGCCCGTTACCCATTAGACTGGACCTGCTTTCTGAGATGGACAGGTCACTCTGGCACAGTAGACCACATCTTGAAAATGTGCATTTGATCATTAAGGGTGCCTCAGGATACTGGCATGTTTGTAGCAGATCTCCCACCAGAGCACATGCCCTATCAACACAGCAGAGGTATGCAAGCAATTGCAAAATATCTTGTTGTAATGTAAAAGTCTGGACATGAAACATATGTAGTCAGTTAAGTCAGCCAAGAACAGGTGCAGCACTTTAAATGATATCAGAATTTATCAGTACAGAAAGAGTATCAATACTTGATCAGTTCTCATCATCAGTACAAAACAATATCAAAGCATTAGCTTTATTTATGAGACATTTGTGATTATTATCTGGCAGCATCAATAGGATGTGTTACAAAGCCATGAAACACAGCTTCCACTAGGTCAGAAAGAAGCTGTCCTGGTTTATTATTGATATCTATTTTAATATTTTATTACGGTCCTGTGATAAAGGGTGCCTGTATCTCATGATGTCAAGAATGGCAGGAGGTTAAGCATGATTTAGCACAGATTGTTATGCTGATGTTGAGTCATTTCCATGTTGAAGTATTATTATAAGGTGATGATCTTGGTCCTCTTGGTCCTCATTAAGAATGAGCATACAATGAAATGAGTGCATAAGGTACAAAGGCCACTTCCCTGACAGGCACTTTCTACTATGGTAGTGATTCGCTCATTATTTATTATTATTAATTAATTAAATAGCCAAAATTGAGTGCATATTCTTGAGATTTTGGCTAACTAAAGGTGTTTTGGTATATTTTCTCTTTTTTCAATAAGTGAAGGGGTGCATGGAAACTGTGCATTAAGCCTAGAGTTAATCAGCTTATTCATTTTCCAGCTCAAGGTTTCTTAAAAACCTGGCTAAGACTAAAGCTGATTACATATGTTTCTGCTAGAATGGTTATTTTTATAGGGAACATTAACCACAGTCACCCAGCCAAACGCACACACACTTTTTTTGTATGCAGGTTACAGTGACATGAAATAAATCAGCATAATCAAATTTTCTTTTTTACCTACTGTACAATAACCTGGATATCTTCCAACAAAACTAATATTTGCTAGAAATGCCACTGACATCCTTTTTTTTTTTATAAGAGAAATTCTTCTTTAGTCATCCGTTCTTCTTTTGATGTTAACTGGACAGAGCTGGATCAGTCAGTTCTTGTATGCATGCTGGTGAGTGATAGCCCTGGATCAGCATGGAGTAAATCAAATTTTGGGCAAGAGAAGACGCTTGCCTGGGGATATATGTGGCAAAAAGCATAGTTTTAGTCTTTAAGGAGTTAGATGTACTATAGTTAGCTTATTCTTTACTTTTAGAAATTTACAGTCTCTTTGGAATACAGCAATGATGGCTGCACTGCAGTTCTGTAAATTTTGATCTTGGAGTATCCAAGCAGCATCGAATGCATTCTGTATAATGTACAGCATATTACACAGAATGATTTTGATTGCTTGGATATGCCTGTTAACTTCAATGTTGGTTGGTGCAAGTTGCATAGCCAAGATGACGTTCTGCAACCTTGTGAGAGTGTCTCCATTTAGTTGCACAGTGTGGTTGCAAATTGGAAAGATGTTAAAAAAAGGGGTTTTCCCTTTAGACTGAATGTAGAATGTATCTGAAGTAACAAAGAGATTTCCAGTCTCCTTATTATCTGTAAATACAGTGTTATCTGTATATAGCATGTCTAATAATACTGTAGTTGATGAAATTAGTGTTTATATATAATATAAATTAATATAGATGTCATTTATAAGGTTGTTACTTATTATTTAAATGTAGAATGTGAATAGAGTGGTAAATGGAACTCAGCCATGTTTGATGCAATGACCCACTGGGAATGGATGACTATCACTCCAACTACTGGCAGTTCTAGTGTGTATGGGCTCCTTGGGCAAATCTATATAATTGTGTTAGCTGTTAACTCTTTACTGCTGTTTAAAGCTCTTGAGTAGTGGTGTGCAAGCCCACTGGCATCTGAAAATGCCCTGGCACTCACACATCTATGGCCAGCTCAATAATAAAGGCGTCAGTAGCAGGACACTAGTTGAGGTCAGATGAACTCATATTGAAATAAAGGTGCACTGACAGCTGACCTGTCTGGTAAGGCATCACCTTAGCCAGTTAATGGCTTACCATGCAGCAGCTTCTCTGTCTGCTAGTGCTGGTGCACTATTAGTGTTCCTATTGGTGGAAGACAGGGAAAATCCATCAGCTTGTTCAGCAAGGCTGAATAAGCTGATGATCAGTCCTGTGGCGATGGAGCAAGGGTAATGGGGCAAGCTTGAGGAGCTGAAAGCTACAATCTCAAACTGTGCACATAGGCAACTCACATGGGTCATAGGTCATGGTCACATTCCCTAAGTGACAAAAGGGTCACTTATATAGAAGTGAAATATTCTTGAATCAAGTCAAACCTATCCATAATTTTTAAAATAAGTTTACAAAAAAACCAAAGCATACCATTAGTATGCTTATTTTTATTCAACTGTTACTAAAATTGTAAGCAAATATTTCTGGCCAGCAAACATGTCCACTAGCCACCTCATTCCCTCCCTATCTTATGCTTCTGAGTAAGAGACCTTCATAGACAGTACCCTGCCTCACTCACAAAATAGAATCAGGGCACCAATGTGGTGACATGAAAAATGCAATGTGCAAACGAGTGATAGAAACCAATCTTGCAAATGTTATTATGATTCTGAAATGTTATTCCCCCTGCATGCTCTGTGCCTTTTGCTGCATGCATTATGCCTCCCCCTGAGCTGCTGAGGTAGGGCTGCTGCCCATGCTATATCTAAATCTGCCACTGACTCTAACATTCATATTTCCATGGAAATGCTGCAACATGTGCACAAATTTATCTTGGCAATCGACTGTGGACCCTCCACAGAGTTGCTCTGTCGACAATGTCGAAAACCATGGAAAACTCCATTAATACAAACGAATGGTGTTGCTACTAACCAACATGGACACAGTATTGCAACCTTCAAAAACCTTTTTCAGGCAATTACACAGGATTTTGGATTAGTTTCAGCAAGCCAGTTTGCGAAGAATATACTGTAACTGAATTTGCAACACTGATTTTAATTTTTTTTTGCAATGATTAAATGTCAATTAAGTATCTTGCCATGTCATGAGCAATAAAAGCTGACCTTGTGTTATCAGAGCCAGACCTTGTGTTATCATCAAGCATTATCTTCATAGTCGAAGTTTTCAACATGAGAAGGTTTTCATTACCCCATCTTTTGAAACTGGCTTCCCCTGATTGGGCCATGCAGTATTATCCCTAAATAGAGTTGCCCAGACATGCACATGGCTGCCACCCTTTTGCCACTTAGGGAATGTGACCATGACGTATTACCCATGTTGGTTTGCGTATGTGCAGAGTTTGAGATTGTAGCTTTCAGCTCTTCAAGCTTTCCCCATTACCCTTGCTCCATCGCCACAGGACTGTTTTCCCTTAAGAATCCACATATTTGAGATGACACAACCTTTTCTAATATTTATATATATATATATATTTTTTTTGGGGATTTTTTTCCCGATTTTCTCCCTATTTTTTAGTCGTGGCCAATTCCTCCCTGTCACTAGGGGGCTCCCACATTAAGGCTACTACTACCACTCACGGCGTCACGTGTTTCCTCCAAACCGCGTAACGCCAGCCGACCGCATCTTTTCGATCTGCTCGCTCACGCACCGTTAGGGGCGGAGTAACACACGCGGAGGAAAGCGCTAGCCGCTCCTTCCGCGTGTGCGAGCTCACAGGCGCCCCTGATTGGCTGTAGAGCCGTGATTAATGTGGGAGCCCAAAATACCTCTCATCCCTCCCCTCTGAGAGAGCTCGGCCAATCAGCTCTCTCTAGGCCTCCGGCTGTGAGAGGTAACAGCATCACCCGGGGCTCGAACCAGAGATCCTCGGGTGATAGGGCGAGCACTTTACCACTGTGCCACTCGGAGGCTTTTTGAAATATTTTTAATATAATTACTGTAATTGGAATTTATTTATGTACCTACTCGAATATCCAGACAGTAAGGCATTGCTCAAACAGGATTAATCTAGTTTTTCTGTATCATGGAGTGCCACATTTCTTGGCTTAGATGAAATATTTCTGAGATGAAAGAATGCTAATGTAGTTATATTATTTACATGAGCTTTAAATAGTTCCTCTGTAATCAGAAAGCTTTAGACACTGGATGCTTATTAAAGCATCTTATTAATGTTGTTTTCACATTCTTCAACTTTATTAAGTGACCCTCATCTGGCTATGCTGAAACATATAACTGTGTGTCATCAGCATAACAGTAGCAACTAGATACAGGTCCTGGAGAAACTGGGGTTTGTTGCACCACTTTTCCTGGGCAGAACACTAAAAACTGCTGGTTTCTAGCCCATGAGTCTGTATACTGCCTGGGATTTTAGGGGTGTGTGAGTCAAGGTGGTAGCTTGGGCCATTTGCTTCAGCCGCCTCTGCATATAAGTTTTGTGGGGGTGTGTGCAAAATTTAACATGGATCGAGGAGAGAGAGATGGAGGTATTTTTGCTGGCTCAGTGTGTGTGTCCACTGTAGAAACCCCATTAAAGTCTATGGAGTCATTTTTTCAGTAATTTCTGGGCCATTTTTGAAGGCTTGAAGGGGTATTTTTTTTTTCGATTGACGTGAAATTTACCAAATGTAATATAAGTTTGTTGAGCCATTCAACACGGCCCATTGGACTCAGGAAACCCAGATGAATGACCTAGTTTGATACCTTTCATGGGGGTAGGTTTCAAATTGAGGGCAATACGGCCAGTTAGTCCAGGCGTTCAAGGTCAGGTTTCCTATTCCAAAGCTCTCATTATGAACCCAGTTAGGATAATGAACAAGATGTCTAAAAACTACCTTTGCTGGCAATCACTTTAGACCACTAGATGGTGGCCGGGCGTATGGATAGGCTGAACATACTGTCCATACTGTCGCATGACACTCTGTGATGGGTCTCATGCTCACACTTACTACCAAATATGTTGTGGAAAATTTTATTGAATTTCAATCATATTTTAGGGATTTAGTACTCTAAGTAAGCCAATGTCCTATTTAAAATAGGTTTAATGTCCAATACCCAGAATGCCTCTGTGAAAGAGCAGACCCTCTGTTCTTCTGTTGCATCAGAGAAAAATACAAGCTGTGCAGACACTCAATTTAGGGAAGTAAAGGGATACACAGGCAAGAGGCAGAGAAAAACTCTTCAAACAACTTTTATATATATATATATATATATATATGTATATGTGTGTATATATACTGTATAATATATTTATATTATATTATAATATAACTATAATTTTTTATCCATAATGTATATGTATATTATAAAACGTCAATGTTTAAAATTATATAGGTTAATAATCAAATTATGATTTAAGAATAGAATTATTTTATGAAAATTTTAATGATCAGTCTTAAATAAGGAAAAATAATTATAATAATTATGCAATAATAATAATTAAAATAATATAAACTAATCCAATCAAGCTTTGACAAAATTAATCAAAATTAATATGGACCCTAACCGTAATTAAGTTCAATAATTAATTATAATCTTGAGATCATAAAATAATATATAAATAATGTATAATAAAAAAATGATAAATTAACAAATCAATTATTTCAATAATTTTAAGCATACAAAGGACAGGTGAGACATGATTGTTGGGAAAGGAATAGGAAAATAGGAATATAAGAATAAGATTATTACGCTAATAAATAAAGCTTAGAAAAAGCTCAAAACTTTCTCAGATAAAAAATTAAGCCATCAGCACTAGTGGTTGATATCCTGGTTAGGGAAGTTATGGACTCCGTGGACTTCGTGGACCCTGTCTTTGGAGCTTGTGGGGTGTCTATCTTTCTGACTGGTTCAGAGCTGTCTGTCTACGCATCTTCAATGAACTTCATTGCTTTTTCTCTACTTTAAAGTTGTTTGGATTTGTTTAAACTTTGGTAAGATCCGATAAAAATTTGCCACAACAACGTCCAGTGAGTGCCAGTCTTCTCTGAACACCTTCTCAATTTGCCTGAAGGTATTTGTGCTTATTAGAAGCCTTGGGACAAGAGCATGGCATGGACAAAAACAAAATGTTTGATTGTGAAAAAGAGACATAATGTGTTTAAGAGAGAGAAGAAAAACAGGAAACAAGTCTGAATAATTATGAGAGAATAAAAGCAAACATGTAGGAGGGTTTGAGTTCATATTTCTAAGCTGCATGGTGTCCTCTATGCACACCCACACTGCCAAATACCTGAAAAGAGCTGAAAAAAGGTCCTTTAGATTAGATGTTTGTAGTGTTTGAAGTTATGCTGCTGCCAGGAGCCTTTGGTGATAAAGATCAAGTGGCCACCATATAAAATCCTTCCAGTGGTGTTAACAGATTTATACACAAGAGCAGTAAGGGCTAAAGTGCGTTTTTTTTTTAAGTGGATCTTATTTATAATGTAAAAACTTTGAGTGTTTTGTAGCCAGTATCAAGATCACAGGTGTGATCTTTAAATATTCTTCTTGTTCTTTTTCTTCGACTGTGTTCTCATGTCTCATCACTTTCTAAAATTCTTTTCTGCCCTGTTCCTGAGCTCCCACATGTTTATTTCATAATCGATTTTTCATTTTGTTTACAAGGTTTAATCTACATCAATTTGTCAGAACATTAGTCAAAATAACTTACCAAGTACCTGCATTATAGGCTTTGACTTGGTTTCCCTGACACTTGAGCTCTCAACCTTGCAGTCACTAGCTAAAAGCTAAACAAAGCAAACAATAATACACGCAAAGTATGAAGGCACTTGATCATCAAACCATGTTTTTATTAAATCATCCCACTCCAAGGCCATGGGTATAGTGTTTGTCCCCCTCTGCTGCTTCTTCACTCCTCTGAGAAGGATTTTTGGGATTTGTCCCATTTACCTCAGAGGGATTTTGTGCCCTGATGTCAGTCAGGAAATCCTGGCACACTGTCTGCAACCCAATTCACCACAGAAGTGTTAATGGTATGGTTCTGTGCAGGCTGTTTAAGTTCCTCCACATCAGCCTTGGTAGACCATATCTTTATGGAGCTGCTTTGAACACGACCCATGTCATGCTCAAAGAGGTCTAGGCTTTTTCATTCCAATGAAGGTAATGCTATAGCCTAGAGACATTAGCATAATAAGACAATTGTGTGCAAATTCAGAAACAGGGCTGATTTTTAAAAAGCCTGAGTGAGAATCATTGTTTGTGTTAATATTAAGTTTGTATCTTTCTGTCTGACAGGAGCAGCTGGTGAAGACAAAATTGTCCCCTAATCCATCCGCTGTGTTCCAGAGTGGATCACGAATCTTCAACATATGACCAGTGGACCAGTTAACCCAGAAAACGGATATGGACATAGGATTTCACTTTGAGACAATGCATATACAGCCATTGAGCTTTTAGAGAGCATTTCAAAAGCTGCAACAACCTTTAACAGGCAGAAAGGGTAACACCGCTGAAAGGCTAAGTGACCATTTTATAGTGACAAATGGTATAATAAAACAATCAAGGCTATTTGTCTAAACCATGCCATGGTGCTGCATGGATAAAAATGATGGAGTAATGTTGGGCTAATTCCACATGGTGTAAAAACTATGCAAGAAAACAAATTTCCGAAATTAATGTCTGTGTCATGTCAAGTCTCATGTAAGTATTTTTGATATACAGTGGTGCCCTTATAAATGATTGGCTTCCTTCAAGAAAATTAATGAAAAAGTGGAAACATTTAAAAACTTACATCCATGAAAATTATATTTTGAGCTTAAGCATCAAGGCCCATTGTATAATTTTGTTTAAACACTTTTAGCAGTGAGTACAGGTAGTGTGATTTCTTTTTAACTACAAAAGTGCTTTTAAATCATAAAACACGATCAGCACAATTTATATTTTGCATTATGTTTAGCAAAATGTCTGGCACTTGTGTATGATCTGGGAGAACTCCCTCCTTGCAGAACATTTCAAGCTCTTTTATATTCTAAGGCATATGTATGATGAGTCCTTTAAACACCAGCTACAAGTCAGTCCCAAAGCATCAATGACCCAAAACCATATCTTATATTTTTTTCCCTTCACAGGTTTATGGCTGTATACAGTTCCCTTTTGTCACCAAAACATGCTGATGGTATGCATGATCAAAAAGCCCGATTTCAGTCTCCTCTGGTTAAAAATACTTTATGGTTGGACCGACATTTTTTATGGCCATAATTATGCGTAGTGGTATTGTATCTGCATATGTATTCACCAAGTGTTTCCTAATTTATGTTGACTAACAATGATCTGATTATTAGGTATCAAAAGTTTTTTGGGGGTTTTTCCCCATGTAATGGATGACAAAGGGATTTTACATCTGTTCCAAGTTTAAAATGATTTTCAGCATTTGCAATGCTTGAATTTATTTGAAATATTCCTGCAATAATTCTTGCCATGTTTTTGAGAGAAAATAGTTAATTCTATAGTGCTAATGAGAATGATTTTTCAATAAATACTATAGAAGTTTGTTATTGTGTGTAAAAACAAAAGAATGTTTGGTCCATGAAATATTTTTTATGATGAGTGCCAATAATTCCAGTGGGCTCTTTAAGAGACATATTGTGGCTATATGAGGGTATAAATTCATGCTGATCATGTACTAGGGGAACAAAATTATGCATGTTTAAATTCTTTCAGGGGTGTGACAACTGCTGCTTTTGGTGTTGTATGTATAGCAGTTAGGCTGGAAAGATATCTGTTGAATATATAAGTTAAGCTTTAGCTCCTTGTAGAGCCCATTATTTGCTGTAAGAAGTCTGATGCCTCCACTATATGCTTCTCCCCCTCTGACCACGTTGAAAATTTATTAAATCAAAATGCACTTATTATTTAGGGAATTTTGAGCAATTAGGCAAATCAAAACCAATGATTTTGTTAGTTCTTGAAAAAAGTGGAGACCATACTATTTGAAAATAAAATATATAATATTACTACATTTGTGCCTTAAAAAAATTCATTGAGTGTGTGTTTTTCATGAGAAAGAAAACAGAAATAACAGCTGTGTTACCCAAGAACGTCTCTTCCCTGAGGTTAAAGCACTGAGAAGATAAACAGCCATTGCTTTCATATCCTTAATCTTCATTCTAACGGGATTTATTTGGCACCAAACAAAAATTGTTAAAAAACAAAAATTGTTAAAAGAAACTTTTGGGAGAAACAGATTGTATACAGCACCTCAGTAACACTGAAAACTTTTATGGTGTCTACCATTTTAATACAAGAATAGTCATTATTTTAGTTACATTACAAGGCAAAATATAATTGGTCGTGTATGTCTACAATACATTAAGACTGGTTAAACATGTAATGACTTTAGTCTGTTAGTGCACATTGAACGGGCATAAACCAAAATGTACAACTGTCACAGAGCAAACTAACCTGGACACCCACACAGTCATACATTTACAACTGGACATACATTTACAAACACACAGACACAGATGCATTGCTGGTTCATTACTTCTACATTGAACACAATGTAGCGAACGAGAGAACGTCCAGTGCGAAAGAATTTAAAAAGTGAAATGTGAATGTATCCTGCAACAAGACAACGATCAACAAAAGAACCTGAAAAGAACCTGAAAAGAACGAAGGGTAAGAGTCTACATGTTGCCATGATCCTCACAGTGTTCACACACCTGATCTGAAGAAGGCAGTGTCTGATGTGGTAGAGTTTATAACCGATGTGTCAAGAATAATGAGCAAAGATTGGCCAATAAACCGGCAAAGATAGAACGGAAATAACAAAGAGTGGTGTGTTAAATATGAGAACGGAGACAATCCAGAAACCTGTTAGAGGATACCAGAGATTGGAGGTAGTTGTAAAGGCAGGGGGGCGTACAGAGCTTCTTACGAAATATCACATTCAGCAAGAGAGCTGCAAATTTCTGAACTAAGATCATATTCAGTTTTCCACTTCATTCTTTTTTTTTCTTCATTTTATACTAAAGCTATACAAATTCGCCTTCAACTGTATCAGCTGTTCTACAGATAACCCTTATAATGACAAACAGCTTGAAATGCTGTTTAAGCTATGAAGACTGGAATGGAATTATCATCATAACCACTTTAGGCTAAATGTCTTCTGGAAGTACTGCGCTCTTCCAAACTAATCAACATCTACTGTATGCATGAGCCATCTGGACCCAGAATCTTTTCTCTGCATAATTTAGCTTTGTTCCATCTTCAGCTTAGCTGATTTAACTTAAACATGGCTTACAAACTACAATGTTTAAGAAGATGTGTGTGAGCACACAGAACCACACATTACAGAGATACACTAGGACCAAGTGTGAGAAACGATTGTGTATACGGAGAAATAAAAGCACCTGAAATGTTTCACAGGTCAACATCAAGCACCAGGCATCTTTATAACAGAACAAATCTTCCCGCAAAATTACAAAATACATTTTCAAGATACTGGGATTTTCTTTTCACTGTGTATTTTATCAGCTCACAAACCCAGCCTGCAATGTCTTAGTCTGAAGATGGTCAAGACTCTATAAACCACAACAGAGACAGAAAACACACACTCAACCAGCATTTTCCCACCATTCCAACACCAAGATTCTAATCCCACCTCTCTTTGGAGTGGTTGGGAAAGTAGGAGTTAATGGTAGAGAATTCACGTAATGTAATTACTGGAGTTTTCTGGTTAGCTGTTGCTTTAACAGTCCCCTACAGATTAAGACCAGTGAATACATACCAGTGCTAACACTGAAATAACCATTCTGTACGATGCAGTGCCGGTCCCAAGCCCAGATAAAATGGGAGGATTGCGTCAGGAAGGGCATCCGGCGTAAAACCTGTGCCAAGCTGTTGTGCGGACTGGATATTCCGCTGTGGTGACCCCTTGCCGGGAGCAGCCGAAAGACCAACAACAACTACTAGTAGTACAGCTATTAAGCAGTCTCCACTCAGAAATACACCAAAACCATCTGGGTAGGAAACCGAAATGAAGATGCGTTAAGAGTAACTAACACAAACAGCCTACACAGCAGGTCCATGGAGTGTTTATCGAGTAAGGTTTCACTCAGTCTACCAAAGTTGCACTTTTAGTTTTTTTTATCTCATTGTAAAGAGGTGATTGTGGGGATCAAAAAGCCTGACAAGCAGAGAAACAAGTCACCAGTTGCAGTACAGGAGTTGTGATAGTGTTACCAAGTAGAATATAGTTCTGACTGGGATGCTCTCGTAGTAATGAAAACCAAAAATACTAAAACACACAGAAACTCAGTTTGAACAGGTCCGGACCATAAATAAATGACCCCCATTCATTTGACAGTGATGTCCATGTGTTGATAACAGTTGTTCTGACGTTAAACCATCAGAGGGTTCAACACGACAAGCTTTCTCCATCCAAATGTCTTCAGTTTGTACCTCTAATGTGACATATGCATCTGAATGGACAGCTTCTGTACACTTCACTGCTGATGTACAGAAGGTACACCAGTGATGCGTGCATGTGTATGTGAGTTTATTGTGACTGCTCTGGTAGTCCAGTTGTACTTTCAGTCTTCATGGCCGCCATCCTTCAGCAGGAAACCCATGTATCTACAAAACAAAGAGGGGGAAAAAAGCCTTGATTTATGCTCAAGTAACAAAAAAGCAAAATGCTGTACCAAGTAAACAAAGCAAAATGCTGTACCAAGTAAACACTAACTGCTGGTATAATAAAAAAAACTACAATATATTATATAATCAAGTATTTGCAAGCCACTAACTGAACCAGATTTTCTGACTATTTTCTGAGGTTTAACATGAACATATTAGCATATCTGCCATACTTCCACAAAAAGCTTAAATATGCTGAAGAATATTTAAATATAGTATAAAATATAGTATGTAGTCGTACCTGTTAGTGAGGAAATCGCAGGTGGGTATCGAGCTGACAGCCTGGTGTACATTCATGCCTGAAATTTCTCTAGGAACTCTAAGGAGAAATGGGAGAAAAAAAAAAAAAACACACAAAAAAAAACAAAAAAAACAGTTAAACGGGTAAAATGTTATATAATGCCTTTCTGAAGACCAGCAGTGATTCCACACGCTTCCTAAATTTGTGTAAATTTAAAATCTTTACCAATGTAGTAGCTATATACAGAAAGTGTGTGTGCCAAAGAAGCTACTACTGAAGTTTATGCAAAATTGAAGTGACCAATCTTGTTGCCCAAATTAAATAAAAAAAATAAAATTTTAGCTGCTAACTGTTTCAGAAGGATGATTTTATATTTGCCTCCAAAACGGCAATTTTTCGTTATATTTTCTCGCTTCAAACGATAATTTAAAATGCAGATTATTTATATTTCTTTAGGACTGTTGATACTGATTTTGGAGTTATTGGTGTAAGTTTTTAGAAGCATATGTTGTGTAAAAATTTTTTGGTAAAAGCTTAAAAAGGAAAAAAAGCTGTAGTGTCCGTAACCATGTCACATTCATGTTGTGATATCTTTATTTTGCATTTTAGAATAACACACTTTCAGATTCATGTCTTTTAATGTGAAATCTAAATTGGCCAAGATTCATCTGAATGACAATAAAGATCCCTAAAAGGTTTTAATAAAAAAAAAAAAGGTTATGGGCACTACATAAAAGGCATGACATTGTATTAAGCAAATGTGTTTCTTTTTTTCTGATAAAAATATAAATGTGTATGCATATTTATAAAAAAAAATGAAGCATGGATCAGGAGATGAGTAGCATTAAGTATTATGAAAAACGGCGTTATATGATCTTATCTGAAAATTCACTTTTTCCATCTAGCTGAGACTTTTTTAACCCCAATACCACGTTTTGGCTGATTGGAAACTGTGTTTTGTATATAATTGTTTGTTGATTAACTGGTTAGTGAGTTTTGTGTTGAATATATAAATAAAATGTTTATATATATATATATATATATATAAACATTTTATTTATATATTCAACACAAAACTCACTAACCAGTTAAGCATATATATATATATATATATATATGTTTCTTTAATTTAATCACCTAATAGTATTATAGATCTCTTTATTAGGGTCAATTATATAGCAGAAAACTAATAACTAGTTGACAATATCAATAAAATTCAATTAGATAAAAAGTTGGCTGTGCTTGGAAGCATCAATCTCCACCTGAAAATGGTGTAGGATTTCACCGCTACATTATGAGAACACTTTACTCATACAGTACTGTGTCTTAAGACACATGGCATGTACAAAAAATAAAATAAAAAAAATTCATAATTCAAAACATCAGCCAGAGCCACTTTAGCCAAAGATTTGGTAGTTTATATGATAACTTGACCAAATGTGGTCTTAAATAAAGGATGCAACCATGTGATGAATGTCTCCACTACATGGACTGGAGTAGCTTACTTACACTTACTAAAATCTGGCTTTTGCATCATTTCTACATGTATAAAGCATGAAATAATTAATATTAATAATGCATTGAGATGGATCAGAGCATGGCATTATGCAGCGCTGGGCAGAATGTACCAAAATGTATTTAAAATAATCTATATGAAATTAAGCTGTTGCTCAAATCATGAGATGCTTAAAATTTCCCACTCATGTATTAAGCAATAAAGTATGACCAGTGATCTATGATGAGATTAAATAAATCAATTCAGCAGTGATTCTTGCAATTTAAGAGATATACAACAATGCTGAATAGGACTTTGCTCACTGGTTGTGTGTAAGAGATAAGAGGGACAGACAGACGATGTATCTATACGTGTGAGTGGGAGCAATTGAGGCAGAAAGATCTGTGTGAATGTGTAAGAGAATCTGGTGTGTGTGAGAGACCCTCCTAAGAATGAGATCAGACAGAAATGCTGACTAAGCACTCAGCACCATCCTTACACTCAGTTCCTGAATAACAAATAAGCTCATCTCTGTTAGCTCCTGCTTTATACACACAGCCTCTTTTTAGACTCCAGCATCTTTTTGATCCCAGTCCCGAAGCACATCTCAACGGTGTCTTAAAGCAGGGAAGAAAGGAAACTAGGGCTGCACCTAATGATTATTTTTTAAATCTATCTACCCATCTGTCTATCTACCAATCAGACTAAGTTATTTTTAACAGTTAATCTAACGATCATTTTCTGGTTGGATGATTACTCCTTTTATTAAATTGGTAGCAAATAATAACCATAGCTTTGAAGTTTAATCTTTAAACCTCACATTTTCGCAAAAAATATAATTACAAATAAATTTGTATTTAACAATGTATTTAAAAAAATGTGGGGTGCATATACAGTGACAATTCATATAGAAAAAATATAAATGTTATTAGAAAAGACCCCACACAGCTTTGCCACGTCAAGAGACTGTAAAATCCCCAGAATAAAAAGCCTGATGCATTTATCATTTATTTTAACATGAAATCTATGTAAGAAGCACAATTAGCGCATAATTACGAACAACTGGAGTAGTCTTTGCATTTAACCCTTTAAGTTACCAATAATGCTTTATGAAGTTAGATTGCTTGTTGTGTTAAACAAATCCAGACACGTAAACTGGTCCTGAGCCTTTTTGTTTAATGCATATTGACATGATGGGCTCTTAGATTTGTTCTGCGATATTCAATATTTCAATCAACATAATATCACCCATCACATTTAATACTCGCTTGGATTTCCTTCCTGTTTGCTAACAGCTATAAAACTCCCACATATTATTCAGTCATTTATTTAAAAAGTTTATTATTCCATACGAACAGCTAACTAATAAAACATCCAGGATGATTTGACACGAGACTCAACGATGTGGAAAGATGTACAAGAAAGTAAGAATGGACAGCTAATTAAACACGATGCTTGCATAGATGAATGTGCAAAAGGGTTGCAAGGGTGCACATACCTATTTTGAGGGGACTTTCCATAGGCATTTGCTAATGATTCTCGCAGTATCTCACTGGCAAACTGTTGTGTAGCCTAGAAATAAACAAATGGTTTTATACAAACAACAGCAACACAAGTGGCCTCAGTAAAAGATAAAATCCTGCTCATTATTTAGCTCATTAAGTGGTTTTCCACCAGAGAGAATTCACAAGTAAATGCATTTTTCAAGCTGTGTGTCTCTCGAGACTCAGACAGTAAGATTGCTGCCATCTGACTGTGGCAGGATCACCATCACATGTATGTCAGTTGGTTCAGAAAAGCTCTGGCAAAGTACATAGATATAAAATAAGAGCTGCGAAAAAAAAGCAGGTGAACTACTTTTTTTTTCTTTTGCACCAAATTCAAGCAAGAAACAATAAATAAACAAAATTAGCATGAAGGCAAGTCATGCTCACAGCTTGCCTAATGGTATTTCTGTAGTGCATGTGGTGACAAGCGCATTAAAAAAAAGCACTGTTAATATATTTTTAGAACCATGACGAGACTTTGCTCGTAAATAAAACATTTTACAGGAAATCTCCAGATAACTAACTTACTATAGCAAATATGGATTTAATGCCTAATGAGACTAAAATCTAAACAAATTAAGATTTAATATTTAAAAAAATGTTTCATCAAGAAAAACTATGTAGAAAGTTTTCAGACAGTTTGTGAAAGTTCAGCATGGGTGCGGCATGATTTGTATGAGAGTCGACAGGCAACTGTAAGTGATTTGCGACATTTTATGGCAAACACAGTTAACCAATTACAGTGAAACCTCAGATTACGAGTAACGCGGTTTGCGAGTGTTCCGCAAGACAAGCAAAGATTTTTAATAAATTTTGACTTATAAAAAAAAAAAAAAAAAAAAAAAAAAACC
>JAQMYJ010000018.1:11048123-11067583 GCA_030014305.1 Clarias laeviceps | reverse complement strand
CACACACACATACTACACCACACACACATACTACACCACACACACATACTACACCACACACACATACTACACCACACACACATACTACACCACACCACACACACTACACCACACCACACACACACACCACACACACCACACACAACCTCTGCGGCTCTGCGCTTTCCAATGTTCCAGGAATAGTACTGCTCCAAAGAGGTAGCACAGAACGGGTGGGTATCTTCAGCTAAGAGAATGGACACACAGCGTTATTCATGAATTTCAATTTAAAAAGGCGAAGAAAAAAAAAAAAAAAACACAACCTGTGCCCAAAGTCTCTCTGATTCTAAAGTGCAGAATTACAATGATTTGTTTATATATTTAAATATATATAAGCAAGACAGAGCAAGAGGGAGGAAAGTGACTCACTTTTCTCTGGGACAATCAAAGGAAATTTCTTTACTGCAGCTGTCAAAAGTTGCAACATAGTTTCAATATGTTCCGTACTGAGAGAGAGAGAGAGAGAAGGAGAGAGAGAGAGAGAGAAGGAGGGAGAGAGAGGGAGGGAGAGAAGTGGTTATTAACAAGGCAATCGATTAAGAAATCCAATCAACATTTACTCCAACTGGAATAGGTTTCTGTAAATTGCCACTAGAGCGAGAGAACTGCTCCAGGAATGAGGGTCATATGTTTCTGGGATTACACTGGAATAATGGTGATTGGTCCTGTGAGCAGATTTTCTCCCTAATGACCACCGAATGAGATCACACTATACAAAAAGCTTTTACATCAGTTTAGTTTTGTAGATGAACGCAAGTCAATTCCTCTGAGCTCTGATAGGTGGAAAGGTTGAAAATTTACTTTAAATATTAATGTTAAAAATAGGGATACATCAATATTTTTTAGACCAAGTATGAGTTTTTTTTTCAAATCAAGCAAATTCAGGAACACCATGCGTCATTGAGCTATGTTTCTGTTGGTTTCTGTATCATTTAAATACCATATTTAGGTATTTAATTATGATGGTGATGAGGATGATAATTATTAATTATTATTATTACTATTATTATTATTATTATTATTATTTTCATATATAGTTGTACAGTATGTATAGCATACTATTATAATACAGTAAATTAAAGAGCAGTAGTCAACAGTGAAAAATGAGCACAGCATGCGATAAAATTTGTAAACCCTGACATATGTCTCAATGCTCAGAACTTTGAGAACTGAAATACTCTGATATTCAATAGTTTCTTTGCACTCTCACTACACTGTTTCATGCTTACAATTAGTTTTGTGTGTGCACAAGTCATTGCATCCTCAATTTAAGGGCAACAGTCTCCGATACTGTTCTCTGTGTTCAGGTCAGCCGACTCTAAATTCGGTTTTAAAATACTATGATGTTTTTGACTTGTATTATAAAAAGATGTAGTAGCTCTTCTTAAAATGTGCCTCCTCTTAATGTACAGCCAACTTAAAACTAGGCAAGAAAACAACTGAATGGTTTTGTGGTGAAGCATTTGCTCGAGGGCCCAATGAACACACATTGCTTTGATCACAGATTCCTCAGAAGAGTCGCGACAAATCAAATTTAGGCTTAAAAAAATGTGTCGAGTTGTACAGTACCTTACTGCAAACACAGATCAGGTTCTCCACTTGCCAGTTCAGTGTCTCACTCATTTCGGCTACTCAGACACTGAACAAATTAGGTTCAGGAAGTAGGGCAGATAGAGCTTTGTTTTTTTTTTCTTTTCTCCAAAGCAATCTAATTTTGATTTTTCCCCCCAAAGAGTGCATGTGAAAGATTTGAATTCTCAGTGAAAACACTTCAATGTTTGCTATAACCTATAATCTTATTTTTGTGGGTATGTTATTGATTTTCCCTAATAAATAAATTATGGATTCTTCTGGGTTCATGCATATCATCTTATTTTTTGGACTTTTGACCAGTGAAGTGTTGTGAGTAATGCATTTACCACTGAAGGGAGTCAGTGTGTTTCTTGATTTTGTGTGAGAGTGTGGGTTGTATGTTTCATGTCGTGGTAATCATGTGACTGTCCTTACTTAACGAGTTCATGTGTATTGACCTCTGTGCCTTGTTCCACTTTAACAGTAGCAGAGGTGGCTGTGGGCAGGGGGTTGGGTAACGCAGGTAAAGGGGTAGATGTAGGTGTTACGGGTGTAGTGCAGGAGCTGGACAGTCCAGGTTCTGTCTTAACTAGACAAAAAGAAAAACATAAGGTATGAAAAGTTCAAAGTTAAAAAGCATTAGTTGTCATATAGACTTGTATATGCAGACAAGGCACAATGTGATTGTACATATTCTTACCTTGAGCTAAAGGTGCAGTGGTAGAAGGAGAAACTCCACTCTGAGCAGCTTTCGAACTAGACTGCACCACTGTATAACACATACACAGAATTTTTACTGACAGTCCTAGTTATTCTTAATGATTTTTAGAAGCTTTCTAATGGATCTCTGCTTAAAAAAAGATGACACGTACAGTTTTATCTCTTTGCCCCCACACAGTCTCACTACTCTCCATTATGCCCCATCACTATGGCAACTGAGAGGGCCATTACAGGAAACAGCTCATCTAACACTATGATGTTCATGTGCCCTTCCCACACACAGAGTCAGAGCTGGCTATCATGTTGCCTTTGGCCAGAGGAACAAATCAATCTGTACTGTAATTACAGCCTGTGATGGTTAGGAATAGAGCGAGAGAAAAGGAGAAAGAGAGCAGGCAATAAAATAGGTTCAATAGTGGTATTTAATGGAGAACAGGAACCAGAGCACTACGAAAAATACACTAGTGTTTGCCCTGTGAATTTTCTGACCAAATACTGTTTCCTTTTTAAAAAATGACTAAAGAAGCCAAACCGAGCTTGTGAAGTTTGTAAAATGTTCACTCTTATTCACACAACTACCACACACACATCTCGCCTTGTGTTGTAGGCTTAAATCCAGCAAACCTGTACTAGTGGTTGGAGGTTGCAGGTGGGCTGAATTTGAAGTATGTAGGATGAATCTTTCTCAAAACTAAAAAAAAAAAATTAAGATTCCCACTGCATTGCACATTTTAAAGCATAAATACAGAAAAAGAAAATTGATTTTAAAATAATAAGTGATAAAGAGCAGTTCAAGTAACGTTTCATGCATATTGAAATGATATATCCATAAATATTTGGACACTGACTATATTATTTAGCTGTCTACCACAGTACAGTGTTGAATGATATCTTAGGTACAAGCTTTAAGGGACAAAAAAAAAAAATAAAAATAGACACACAATCATAAATAAAACCATCATTCTAATACTTGATTGAAAATCCTATGCAGTCAATGACTGCCTGATGTCTGGACAACCAGAGTCTGGGTTTATTTTCTTGTGATGCTCTGCCAGGACTTCACTTTATCCGTCTTCCCTTTCTACTTCATCTTAAAAAATGTTTTGGGTCCAAGTTTACTTTGGGACACCGTTCACCTGCAGTGTCAAGTACCCTGTAATGGAATTTAAAGCAATCAACTGAATCTAAGCAGATTATAGAGGTCTAGAGAATTAATTCTCCTGCTTTTATCATCGGTCCAATCATCAATAAAAACAAGGGGATCAATTTAATTTGCACCCATACATGCCCAGGTTGCATGCTTCAGATTGAGAGCCTTGAAGGCCTTTTGGCGCTCCTGAGCTCACCAGTGCATCGTTTTGTTTCATACAACAGTTAGTTCCGAGTCAGTAATCTGATCTGACGAGAGCCATTCCACAGGTGGTGATTTAGAGCATAACAGCACTGTGAAGACTAAACTATATGTATCACAGCGTGTTTATTTTTTATTTACCTTTATTTAACCAGGCAAGACAGATTAAGAACAGGTTTCTTATTTACAACTGTGGCCTGGCAAACATGCATGCCTGCACTTTTCCCTGTCACTTTTTTCCAAAAAACTGTTAAATTTGTCTTTCATTTGAATTTTGTTGGTTGCTATATCATATTTAACGTGGAAAAAGATCTTAAACTGTCTTGGTCTAATTTTACAAATCAAAGAGGCCTCGAAGCAGACAGCAGTAGCTCTCTGGAAAAGAATGTATCAGGCATAAAATATTTCATTACACACACACACACACACACACACACACACACACACACACACACACACACACACACACACACAAAACCCTAAGGCCGAAAATTCTACTGTCACTTCTGTTAGTTGTATACCTGATTTTTCTGTAAGCTTTAAATTTTCTGTCTCTTAAGTGCATCTATTCGAGTATTTCACATCACATGGTCGGTTAGAGCACCAACACTAAAGACAGCGAGGAAGATTGATTCACCTTTTCCCACAGGCATGAGGATGGTCTGGAGGCCTGTGGAGGCCCCACCAATGCTTAGCTGCTTAAGCTGGTTAGCTGGAATCGTCAGCACTGTTTGCTGTGAACCTGACTGTCCAGAGTGTAGCTTTAACATGCCTGTAAGATGGTAAAAACACACATGCAGACAGTATTGAAAGGCTGTTTTTTAGCAGTAATCATAGATGACTGTGTTTTATATTTAAATCTTAAGTTTATAATGTGCAATTAGCACATTTCTGGTTGCCTTGATTTCCGACTAGCAAAATTATTTCGTGTTTAATTAAAAATCTTTAATTGAAAACTTATTAATTTTTGTTCCACTTTCTTGTAGAAACTTCCCCTTCATAAGATGGACTTTATTCACCTATACATTAAATCAGATGATGCGAGGCTAAGAAACAGTCAGTCACCTGAAATCGCAGCTGCTGTCTTCCCACTGACTGTAGCTCCTCCCACTAGAGATGCAGCACTGACCAGTGATGGACTGGCACTCTTGGGGACGCTCACTACCGCTGTCCCTGCCCCCTTTGACAGGCTGATGAGTGGCATGTTGATGCTTTTAGACATTGTTACAACAGAACCGGTGTTTTTTGCTACGTTGGTTGCAGCGCTAGCACTTTTAGCGGCACTGATTACTGCAGCTTGATTGGCTGCCATTAGTACAGAGTGCTGTGCAGCTGCTTTAGTACCTGATGATGCAGGGGACACTCCGGCTCCCTCTGCTGACTGGAGGGTCAAACACGGAAGAGAGAGTGAGACAGTAAGTGAATAAATAGAAGCAATAGAAGACGAACATCTCTAAAAATAATGTGCCGAAAATAAACAACAAAAATGCAGTAACACTACAGTCTAGTGCTTCCTCTTTTGTAATAGTCTTTTCCTACGGTACTTATCTCAAGATGAAGACTCCTGTTATCTGTTCCACATAGGAAAAAGGAACAATACGAACGAGCACAAACACAAAACACATGTTAAAACACACATTAAGTTCATGACCCTGTTTTTCACCTGCTGAGAACTGGAGGTAGTAGCGGGTGAACTTGAAGTAGTGGCTGTGATGATCCCTCCAGTCATCCTCAAAGTGGTACTGCCTGGTTTGGACAGGTGTGCAGCTGTCACCGTCTTCACCGATCCATCAGACAGCTTTACCTGAGAGCCCTGGGAGCTGCCAACCACCTGCCAATCAAACCACACAACAAGACACCTCAGTCAGTTTTAATGGGGCTTCAATCCAGAATTGGCTATTTGTTTCAACATCAACATGGTTTTTGTGCACCTGGAAATTTAATGATGAGTGATGTAAAAACTGCCTCAGAGTCAGAGGATTTCTTTAGTGAGATCTCTCTTATAAATTCAACAGATACTTTGTAGGCAACACGATGGCCACGCACCTCCAGGGTCCGAGTACGATTCCCATCTCGGGTCTGTTTACATGTTCTGTCCTGTGTCTGGTGAGTTCCCTCCGGGTACTCCAGTTTCCTCCCACAGTCCAAAGACATGCAGATTAAGGAAATTGGCGTTCCCAAATTACTCCCAAGTGAGTGTGTGTACGCGTGTGTGCACTGCGATGGGTTGGCACCGTGTCCAGGGTGTACCCCGCCTCGTGCCCCAAGTTTCCTGGTATAGGTTCACGATGAGTGAGTGAGATACTTTGTGATAGAGAAGTTAAAGACTTGTGCTTTGGCTGATGCTCTTTCAGTTATATAATCATGCTGCATCCTCCTCAGAATATTTGGATAACAGCAGTCAGACACACACACGTACTTTGTGTTTTGCCCAGTTTTGTTCTTTCAGAAACCATTTTACAATTTGCAAAAGAACTTAAAAAAACTAACTGAAAAGAAGACTATAATTTTAGACCTGGAAATGATGAGGTTCTATTGGACTGTTAATACAGTTTAAATAATAATGGACAGATTATGTACCAAACAACTAATGCTGGGCAAGATGACCTTAAATCAACATCACAACTAATTGAACATTTTACGTCGACTATGAATAAAGAACAATTTGCCCTCAGAGCTCACAGACAAGACTGGTACTGTAAATATGCTCGATTATTAAAGCTGGGGTTTTATTATAAATTTTTTTAATTTATTTTCCTGGTGAAGGAATTCTCCACCATGTTGCAGACTGGACGAGGTAGAGTCATGTGACTATACACATGGCAGCATGTTTTTAAAGGGACAGTACATGAATACACACAGAGGGGAACATGTTAACAGACTGGGGGGAAAAAATTGACATGGGCAAGAGTTCATGAAGAACAGACGTTCTGAAGGTCAGTTTCAATAAACTTTCAATGTGTGCAATGTGAAATCTTACCCTATGAAGTTTAATAGAACAGAACAGGGCAGTCTCCAAACTTGACTTAAAACCATTAAATGCCATAAATAATATAAAATAAATAAATAAATGTGTATGGTTTTGATCTTTTGCATCCCAATCTGCATATTTATGAAGATTTCAGTCAACAGGAATGCAAAAACTGCTCATGTTCTAAATACTTTACATAAAGACCCATGAAGATTATCTTCCTGTCCATTAGCTCTTAGCCTGCACTTTGCAGTGGTCAGACCAATGGCTACTGTTTACTCCGCTTCCTTCCTGCTGGATAGATCAGCACTGTAAATGTAATGGGTCTGCTGTCAAAATGATTAAATCACTGCTGGAGATGCTTGGCACGTCGACGCCACAAAGCTGTTGATCACGTACATACATTCTTGAATTTCCATTTTGATCATCATCATTTACACAATGCCTGATGTCGAAAGCATACAGCAAACTGTCTCATATTGAGCAACAAGTAGCACTTATTTTTTCATTCATTTACAATAAATACATTTCACAGCCTTTGCAATACGCAGTGAAGTAATGATCACATTTGATCAGGCTTTACTTTCTTCCCCCATTCCATGAACATTTTTCTTCTTACCTAGACCTCTCTCTGACAGTAACTTTTAGATGTTTCTTCTCACTTGTGAGACTACCATCCTAAAAATCAAGATTTCAGTAATCTTAAAAAAAAAAAAAATAAAAAATAAAAAAAAAGACTTCAGTTCACAGAAGACTTTTTTTTTCCCTGATTGATCAGTGTTTCCTGTTATATAAAGGTAATAACTGAAGAGTACTCTGGTATAAAAGAACAAAAGCTGGATACAGAGAGGATTAGTGTGTGTGTGTGTGTGTGTGTGTGTGTGTGTGTGTGTGTGTGTGTGTGCTAAATTAAAGCTCAGCCTCTTTTTTTTTTTGCCTCCCCGCAAGCACATGCATTAACTTCAGGTAAACAAATAATCAAGGCACGCACACACACACCACTCTGAGAGTGCACATTGGAAGCACAATGTAGGAGGAAAATCTGGAGAGAAAAGAGGGGAAGAGAAATCGAGATCAATAAGGGAATATAACCAAAAAGTGTGTCAATGAAATTGAGAAAGCTGCAAACACAAAGCGGGAGCTGATACACTGCCACAGCCTGGTATCACCGCTTCACTACACGCTACTATACAATCAACATTATAAAGGTCCAGTATGAATAACCTGCTAAACAGACTTCTACAAATAACACCTTCTGCCAAGAATGATACTTATGTATTATCAGAGGAACGCAGTGCTATTTTAATGCTCATAGAAAAATTATCTGAAAATTTCTATGACAACATGGTGTTTTCTGTATTGGAAAAAACACCATGTGTTGTGGAATTCAAACCATTAAAACGTGCTCACTCAGTACTCAATATAAGATTTGAAAAAACAGATCATCGCGCACACACATAGGCATGTACAAATGTCTACACACACCCTGCTGTGTAGCAGCATTTAAGACAAATATGTAATAATCATAAACCCAACAATTAAAAAATAAGGTCTGTAATTCTTTCATAAATATAACCATTCCTGCTCTCTTGACTGATTTGCCTAGATTTGTTACTAGTGTGACTATTTGTTTTTAACACTAATCTTTAATATTAAAGTTTTTGCACATTCATTTTCCAAACCTTTCTTCCACTTATACACAATCATCCTCCTCCATGCACCTGTACATTAAATATGCTTCAATAAGAAACAAATGGAAAAAACATAATGTGGAAGGAACAAAGAGAAAAATGAGATCAGCAGAAAACATCAATAAACTCATCTGACCCATATGCTTGTTTGTGAACGGTTTAGAAACTGCACAACAGCACCGCGAAAATCCCGGGAGTCATAAGAAAGAAAATGAAAAAGTGACCCATGAACAAGCGAACCATTTCTATATAGCAAGTGGCAAAGATCCTGACTACTGTTTAACACATCAACAAATGTTTAATGATTTCACATGCTCACACATTAGCCTTCACATGTTTCACTCAAGATATAACAGTACAATACACCAATCAGTGCCAACATTATAACCACTGAAAGGGTGAAGTGAATAACATTGAAGTCAAGTCCCCGACTCACAAACATTAGGAGTTGAGAACTTTCACAGATACGAACGGAACAAATCATGTAGTGCAGTGCAGCAGATACCGATCATATCATGCAGTGCAGCAGATACCGATATTTAGAATATTATACAATGTGTGTGTAAATGAATGTATAAAATGTCACAATAGAAGACAATGTGAATAGATTACAATATAAAATTTTGTTTCGAACAAACTTCCAAAATATTGACTGTGTCTATTAATATTTGACCTGATTTCTAACGATTTGCGCATTTATAAATATGATGTTTTCCCGAGTATGAAAAAGGGAAAGAAAAAACAAAGAAAAAAAAAAAAAAGCTCTCCAGCTCTTCTATAAGAGACATTCATGACACATACCTGAGCCAAGATGGCTGCCTTCTGTCCTGCTGTGACCCGAATGGCCTGCTGGGTAACCGAGGTGGGACTAGATGTGGCATGGCTCGCGGAACTGGCTGTGCCCTGTTTCCCAGAACCCCCTGGCTGACCAACCAGAAACGTGCCCTGGAAAGATCAATAACAAAAGGGGTCACTACAGTACATACTGAAAGTTAATGTTAGGTGTCAATTGTATGGGTGGGTAATATGTTTCTAAAATTGTAATTTGTAATTTAAGGAAAAGAGTTAAAAACATCACATAAAAACAGACTGACAGTTAAAAATATCGAGTAGAAGAAAATGGCCTCTTTTCAAAGCTGTAGACATACGGGGTGTGAGGAAGGACTCACATATGCATATCACTTAGGCAAAGCCTGGAACATTTTTATGTAGTTTGTAGATCAACGTCGGAGAGTAAAGTTTCATCAGAGGGTGAAAAACAAAACATTTAATGACATTATAGCGTTCCTAATAAATCAACCTGTGAGTGTAAATCAGCTACGGTTATCCATTATTCTCAACGTTTAAACCAAGAACACAAAGAAATGGAGAAGTCAGTCAGGTGAAAACACGCACAGTTCAGGTAATAACTGAATTCGTCTACGCTCATGTTTTTGTGTGACTGAAAAGGGAACAGCTTCACTGTTCATCCGTCACCAGTGGATGATGGTGAGACACTCAGTGTTTGAAAAGTATCCACTAATCAGACACATTTCATGCAGAAATATTATTGCTGAGGAACTAGGAAACAATATTTCTTTACAATACACTTGTTATAGTTCACAACATCATGCCTGACGTAAAGGGAATACAAATGTGACCATTCAAGGAGAAATGCTTCCCACAGCTACCGTTACAGAAGTCAGGAAGACCCTTCACACACGATAAATAATATGACAGAACTGTCAAGCTGCTCTTTGCTGTAGTGGTGTCATGCTTAACGCAAACCAGCAAGAACTGGTAATTCTCTGTGTAATGCAGTGACAGCAAGAGACAGGTCTGTGTTTGATGCAATTTGACTGTTAAAGCAAACAGAAAAAATGTAGGAAAGAGTAAAGTGATGCACAACTGCAGGCAGGAAGCTTAATTGCATGAGTCACTGTGTTAAAGAGTATATGAGGATTATGATTATTGACTTTCGTTACAATGTGCAACAGATTTTTTTTTTATCTTGCATTCTGTCTATAAAAATGCCCATGTACAATTCAGCACAAAAAAATAAAAAAATGTACTACCCAAGTCTACAACAGAATTTTACAACAAATGTATTTTATGATGGTTTTATCACACAGTTTATTTACAACAGAAGAATAAACCATACTGAACATAAAAGTTAAAAGGCAGTGTCACATTTATGTCGTATGCAGTTGCTTATAACCCCCTTTTTAATCATTTACGCAAAAAAAAAAATTCATGAAACATGTTATGTTTTATAAAATATGTAAATATCATAAATACTTGAATAGGATTTGAGCTGTTTTCTGATAGTCCTAGTAAGGATGTGTAGGTCACCTGTGGGGTCTGTTTTAGTATATAAGAAGTACAGGACAGGCTGGTGGGCAGGCTGCTGGATCCTGAGCTGCTTCCAGATGACTGAGCAGAACCGGAAGAACTCTGTGACTGGTGCCCTAGACAGAAAGAAAAACACAGTAAGTGCTGTTTCTGGGGTTTCACTATAAGCTAGGAAGTGTGTTTACTCTCTTCTCATGCTGTTTTTCTTTTAGGTACACAAGGTCAGGAAAATATGCCAAATATGCAAAACGGCATAACAGCTCAATTTTCACTTTACTGAAATTTTGAGGACATTTTATTCTATTTACCATTGAAAGAGAGTGAGGGTAGAATATACTCCCATCTTAAACTTTTTTTCTGTTGATGGGCATCAAGTTACCACCAGGTTTTAACCAAGCAAATAGGTTAGAGACTTTTATTGTATAATTTCTGCCATGATTAATATGGTTATGATTATTTAACGTTATTTGAAGCAATTGTATGTCAACAACAAAGGAGATTGCTGAGACTACTGAAATTGGGTTAAGAACACATAATTAAAATCTGGAAGGATAAGTGGTGAACCTTCTTCTTCGAGGAAGAAACGTGATTCAGAATGAGCGCGAAATCAAATCGCAAAAAAACAAGAGCAGAACTCATGGCTATGTCAAATAGTTAAAGTAAGAGGATTTTACACTAAACAGCTGTGTTGCCTTATGAAAACCACTAGATTCACCAACATTATGTGCCCTAAAAATGAAGTCAGTTTATTACCTTAATATACTAAATGACAAGGTCCCCTCCCGCCGCCCCCATCAGAGAATTTTTTTTTTCCCTTCCCTGGTGGGACGGCCATAGTCCAAGATGAAGACGCCAGGATTCAGCAGGCTTATTTTCACACATGGATTGGCCACCACAGAGTCCAGACCTTAATCTCATTGAGAATCTTTGAAACCCTTGTCATTTTCTAAAATATTTACCCCTGCATATTTAACATTGACAGTGGTAGCAAAAGGATGTCCTTCTTTACAGAAGTGCAAAATCTTAAAATATATAATAAGAATTATATTGGCATGGTAATGAAAGACCTCAAAGAGCCCAGACATAGACCGGAGGCGATTTCTTGCCCAATAATATGTATTTACTGTTAATTAGAATGATCAGACATGTAATAGTATTTGGATTTTCCAGTAAGCACAACTGCTTGTAATAAAATTACATATTTTGTTTCCCCAAAAATAGAACAGCCTGTTGCAGGACACTCGGTCTCAGTTTCATCACAGACGTTTGGACTAGCTGTGCCAGCCAGTATGTCATCTGTTTTAATCAAGATTTCACTCTGTAGAAAGTCATTCTACATGCAGAGCAGTTTCAGACTAGCAAAGCAATAGCAGGCGAGTTTGCTGATATGCTTTAAATATGGGACATTGTGAAACTTTCTGTACGCACTGTGATCTGGGACAACATCTGGTATCATATCGTACTGCTACCGGTTCTCAGTATCGGCATGTATGAATGGAAGTACTTGCACTTAGTCTGATAAAAAGTGGTATTGTTGTATCCCGGATAATAATAGACCATGTGTTACACAACGCAGATTCAATGTTACAGACCAACAATGGTTGTTACTATTATAGAGAAAATTAGAGTGACATTGAGGTACAAAATCCTTCAGTGTGTGAGTGTGAGTGTGTGTGTGTGTGTGTGTGTGTGTGTGTGTGTGTGTGTGTGTGTGTTGAGTGAAAGTGCCCTGACCTGCACTATTTGAGGCTCTCAGGATGGCTCCTTGTGGGATGAGCAGGAGTTTGCCCTTGCCTGATGGATTCTTGCTGTTTGTCGTCAGGTACAGCTTGGTGCCCGGAGGTAGGTTGGCCAAATTTGCCAAGTTGTTGACCGGCAACTGCAGCGTTGCCATTACTGAGGTGAATGCAAACAGCACCAAAATAAAAAAAAAAAAATAAAAAAATAAAAAATGCAGTCAGTGATAAAATATATGCATTATTATTCTATAATCATACATTTTCAGTACAAACTTGTTCCTAGTCAGGATTATTGAAGATCCAAAGCCTATTTTAGGAGCATTGAGTACAAGGAATAAACTCTGAATGACAAAAAAAATCATAACAGGGTAACCATGTGCACATACAAACATTAAACATTCATCAATGCCTAGGGTTAGTTTAGAGTAGCCAATCCTCTTTCTGGCCTGTAAGCAGAAGAAGAAGAAGAAGAAAAAGAAACCCTGTAAACCAGAGAGAGAATGCACAGAAACTCTACACGGACACTTGAGGCATGGATTGTCACCAGGAACCCTAGAGAAACAATGCAGCAATGCTACACACTGCAACCCTCGTGTAGCACACTACTGTAATATTGATAATTGCTGCATTATAGTAAGGTGAAAAGTGGTGAAAATGATAATGGCATGCTATAGCCACACATTTTTGTTGTAAAAAGCAAATAGCAGCGATTTCAGGCCTTTCCTGACCAACATTTATTCACTTACAAATACACCCATTTGCATGCACTGGTAAGATTCATCAAGTGTAATCTTATTTCCACCTGAAGTTACACAGAGATATGAGCAATATTACAGTGCGATACTGCTTCTTCTAATCAACAGCCCACTCTCTAACGCCACATTTTTCATTCCCTTAGTTCTCAGCTTTTTCCACATTTCTTAGTCTTCCTCTCACCCTCAGTCATTCTCTGTATCTCACATATCCACACACTGTCTTCCTAAAATACTCTATACAACAATACACACTATGTGAATATGTGAATATATATATATATATATATATATATATAAAAAGCTGCTTGTTTTGACATCTCTCCTCTTTAAAACACAAGGACAGAGTCAGCATCCTTTATATCCTCTTACAATTAAGAAGTGTTGGCTAGCAAAACAGATTTTAATAAATAAGAGTTCTCCATTTGTGGTTTCAATAACTTTTAATTTGTGCTTATGTTTGCCATGATAAGTGCTGAAAATGAACTGGATGTTGTATTGTGCACCAGTGTCACATTCATTGATGTACTTTGTTTTGAGGAGACAAAAGAGTTTTGAACTCTGACCTCCACTCTTGCCACCACCTCCTGATCCTCCTGCTGATTTGGAAGCGGAGTGCACCTGCTGTACAGACACCCCACTGCCAGTACCTGCTCCGCCTCCGCTGACAATTGCCTTAGCCACGCCCTGAGCCACCACCTGCTTCTGTCCCATTACTTTGGAGACAGCAGGACTGGATTTAGCAACCAGGATTTGACCGCTGCTGATGGCCACCTGCTTCACTGCAGACTGTAGCGCAGAGCCGACTGGAATCCCCACCATCTACAAACAGAGAAGAGAAAAAGAAATAAGAAGAGTTAAAAAAAAACAATAATAAAACTTAGAGAGACAACCTAAAGGAGTAACTAAGTGTTATACAGTACACATACACAGTAATACGTTAGTTTCAGAGCTCAACTGAACAAACATGGGCAGGCTTCTTTAGACTACAACTTCTACTACATACTATAACTATAATTTCTAGTTTTACAGGAAAAACAAAATCTCTACAAAATCAAGCCAGTTTTGCTAAAATTAACATTTAATCAATTGACATATAAGGAGATTATTTATGAGGTCTGGAAGAATTAATATAACCAGATAATTTATTATATTTCACGATACTTCTAACTGACTGAAATCATTAACAAAATGGGACTAAATGATCACCTTGGTAGGCGTGGCTCCACCTCCTGAACCCACCCCGCCTTTTTGTGGTGACACAGCGATCATGTGACCTCCTTTCACAGTCACGTACTGCTGCTGCTGAGCCGGTGCTGTGGTTCCAGCCTGCTGTTGTGCAGACGTTGTAGTCGTCACCTCTCCTGGCTCCTGCTTAATGATCACCTACCACAGGATGAACAACCTCATTGTGATGTGATTACCGTCAGAACTGTGCATGAAAATTTAAATAAAAAAAACTTTATAACTCTTAAAGCAACAAATGTTTACCCATAATGTTTAAAAAGAAATTGACAACATCCAGTAATTAATAAAATGAAAAGTGTCATATGAGGCATGATTAGGGCTAGGCAATTAATTGAAAATCTCAAAAAAGTCTTTAATAATAATAACAACAATAATAACATTAACAAGACAACAAAAAATCTGTTTAATATTATGTTAACACTTTCCCCACTGTGCGTGTTCATGTACACTACCCCATGTATAATCTCTCTCTGCTCTGTCAGTCTGCAACATGGAGGTAGTGTCTCAGCTTTAATGCCCGAGCATATTTTACAGTACAACCAGTCAGTGAACAATGAGTGGTTCAATGAAATGTTCAATTGTTCATGGTACTGCGTTATGGTCATATCTACAGCACTAAGAGATGATCATCTACCTACAGGGGTTAGACAAAGAAACTGAAACACTAGCCAATTGAGTGTTGGAGGTTTCATGGCTAAATTTGACAACATTATGGGTGACATATCCGAATTCAAAAGAGGACAAATTGTTGGTGCGCGTCTCGCTAGCGCATCTGTGACCAAGACAGCATGTCTTTGTGATGTACAGTATCAAGAGCCATGGTATCCAGGGTAATGTCAGCATACCACCAAGAAGGATGAACCACATCCAACAGGAGTAACTGCGGACGCAAGAGGAAGCTATCTGAAAGGAATGTCCGGGTGCTAACCCAGATTGTATCCAAAAAACATAAAACCACAGCTGCCCAACTCACTGTAGAATTAAATGTGCACCTCAACTCTCCTGTTTCCATCAAAAACTGTTCGTTGGGAGCTCCACAGGGTCAATGTACATGGCCGAGCTGCTATAGCCAAACCTTTGGTCACTCGTGCCAATGCCAAACCTTCACTGTCTTTCCCACATCCGGGTGAGTTACGGTGTGACAAAGCCCCAAAGAAGCATACCACCCAGACTGTTGCATGCCCAGAGTGAAGTATGGGGGTGGATCAGTAATGGTTTGGGCTGTAATATCATGGCATTCCCTAGGCCCAATACTTGTGCTAGATGAGCACGTCACTGCCAAGCACTACCGAACCATTCTGGAGGACCATGTGCACCCAATGGTTCAAACATTGTATCCTGAAGGCAGTGCTATGTATCAGGATGATAATGCACCAATACACACAGCAAGACTGGTGACAGAGTGGTTTAATGAACATGAAAGTGAAGTTGAACATCTCCTATGGCCTGCACAGTTACCAGATCTAAATATTATTGAGCCACTTTGCGGTGTTGTGGAGGAGCGAGTCAGGTAACGTTTTAATCTACACTCTGTGTAGTGACCTGGCCACTATTCTGAAAGAAGAATGGCTCAAAATCCCCCTGGCCACGGTGCAGGACTTGTATCTGTCATTCCCAAGACGAATTAATGCTGTATTGGCCGCAAAAGGAGGCCCTACACCATACTAATGAATTATTGTGGTCTAAAACCAGGAGTTTCAGTTTCACTGTCCAACCCCTGTATCTGTTTTTTTATTTTTGAAGATGTGAACAAGCTATTTTTTTTTTCATTCACTATTGTGTGGATGAAAAATGTTATTTGCTATTGTGAAAAAAAAAATTATAATAAAAATTCACGGCCTTATTTTTAATCTTTTTTTTTTTTTTTTCACACACACATTTTTATTACCCAAATAAGACTCTGGGCAAGTCTTATTTGGGTAATAAACAACTAGGCCAATTAAAGTGAAAAAGTACTGTATGTGCATATATAATTAAACTGCAGTATGATTTCTAGCACTTCTATTATCAATAAGCTTAATGAGATCCTAAGGAAAGCAAGCTCAGTTGTGGAAATTAATCTTGAATCACTAGAGACTTTAGTCGAACAAAAGACACTTAAGATAAAACAGAGCAGGTTAAGAGTTATTGGCCTGTAGTGTTTTAACAAACCAAATGAGCACATTCAGTAATCGACTGAGACATTGGTGCTACTCTAAGGGATGTTGTTTATACCTGCAACCATTAGCCTCTATAATCAGTCTCTTCTGGTCTCTGATGTCCAATGAAGTGTCACTGCATATATAAATATACTTATTTCTTTCGGTTACTAGCACAATATTACACAAAATGTCTTCCCATCATGCTAAATTTTCTATAAACAATGATATACTACCTAATTTCTGTATGTCAGATGTGTGTGTACAGTGAAACCTTGGATTGCGAGTAACGCGGTTTGCGAGTGTTCCGCAAGACGAGCAAAGATTTTTAATCAATTTTGACTTGGAAAACGAGCAAGTCTTGGTTTACGAGTGCCGAGCATCATGTATCGCGCATGCGCTTCTTGTTTTGACGCTGAGCATCACGTGATCACAACTGAGCCAACAGTTTTTCTCTCTCTTGCGATGCGGAATTGTGGGTAATCGTCTCCCCTGCTCGGTCTTGGTGCTCGTCTCTCACTGGTATAATCAACATCCGTGCACGCGTGTACTGTTTACTATAACACTGTGAACATTGTGTGTGTGTGTGTGTGTGTGTGTGTGTGTGTAAAACATTTTATTTTGTGTCTGTATGCAGGTGTGTACAGCACGCGTGTACTGTTTCTTATAACACACGTGTATGCATGTGTAAAGCAAAAGAGTCTCATTAGAAGGTTAAAAATCCATTTTCTCTCTCAGCCTCGTTAGAGAGTGTGTAGCATTGCTCTCACACACAGACCTGACACAGGAATCAAACCCAGGGCCTGAAGGTGCAAGGCAACAGTGCTAACCATTAAGCCACCGTGCTGCCAACCCAAAATATGTGTGCGCGCAAAAAAGTGATTATCCATTCAGGAATGAGTCCCAGCATTTCACACTCTTTGTAAGTGGGCAAACTTAAAAAATCTGTAGGGGATCAAATACTTATTTCCCCCACTGTATATACACACGCACACACACAAAGCTGCTAAAGGCAGCTCACCACTCAGCCTGGCGGGGACTATTAATATCTTTGTGCGTGAAAATAGCCTGTGGTGCCAGGGGACCAAAAACACTGCAACACCCTGTGAGCTTGTCCCAGATAGAGCAAGAAGATTCCCTAGTCATTCTACTGAAAAGCAAAGACAGAAGGCTGTAGTGCATATAAGGCATAAAGAAAAAAATTAAGATGAAGACAAGGATAAGGACAGAGAGAAATTGGAGAATGTGAGAAGTTATTAAAGCTACAGAGAAATAAAATATGAATAAGTTAAACTCGACAGCAACAACAATGGCAGGGATGCCTAAGGCTAAGTGCTTATTGTTACCAAATTGTACGCCAGAATTAGTCTTATAATGTTCTTCAAATGTGCAGGAAGCTATTAAATAACTTTAAATATAACTAGTTTTCAGGTGTCTGGCCCTGATGCTGTTTGGATCAATTTCAAAATCTAATCAGTACATCTGCTTGTTCCAACCATATTCCATATACTTGTACATCCTGCAACCATTCAATTCTTCCTTCTAGAAATATCACACTTACGAGAATCTCAGCCCAAACCACAATTTCTTCCTCATTTTGTGGGAGAGACAAAGTGAGAGGACATGCCATGAGCATATACAGGGTGCATTTGGGTCATCATTAGTCTCCACCAACAGGCTGAAACCAATACACCTGCTTAGATATTGAGCAAAAGGTGTAAGGTAGGACCAGCTGTCACAGCATCAGTGCATAGGTGCCAGCTAACATTATACTGTAACATTCCAACCAAGAACAACTGAATTATAGAAAACTGCATTCAAAAATATTATATTACATGACGTGGCTGATCATCCAGTTGTGAATGAAAAACAAAGACAAAAATTGTCAAATGTCAGAACTAATAGAGAAAAAGGATTCCTTTTAATAATAAAAAAATAATAATAAAAACAACTAATTAATAACTATTACTCGAAATCACAAGTGTCAGCGCTATAATTCTATAGTGCTCGATCAGCTGGTCCTGCAGCCTCCGACACTTTTCAGGTCAAGACACAAACCTGTTGCCTTTACCTGAAGCATTAAAGAAAACTGCAGGTATGCAAAGAGAGCAAGCATGGAGTTCTCTGCAGTATAACAAAACGTGAAATGATCCGAGACCATTTGTGTCGTGTTTTCACGAGACAAATAAAGCGTTCATATTTGCACACACTAATGCTGAGGCACTGAGTCAAGAGTAACTCCAAAGCTTCTAACCTGAGCGCCAGTGAATGAATTATAGTCTGTAATTTTCTTCAGGTTTTAGGTTTAAAATGGTCTGGATCTTATTGGTCTGTGTTTTAAATTGGCCAAAACTAAATGAAATTGTTTTCAGCAAGAGCCACTGCAACAGAGCAGTTTACACTGAACAGAATTGCAATAACTATCTTCCTAAAAGGTAAGATGAAATCTTTACCAAGGGATATTTTTGAGATAGATTTTTTTTTTTCATTTACAAATCTACGTATGAGCAGCATAACATTAGAACTGTAGACCACTTAATAAATAAGTAACAATGAAGAAGTATGTATATATACAAGGAATAACATCAGGCCAGGGTCAAAGCCTGGGGGGGAAACACCATGAGAGTGGAGAGACATATCTGCCCAGAACATTGAAATTCCTACAAAAACTGCTGTTGGTCACAGGGGTCAGATTAGGCCACTCCGCTATCTGTGAGTAAAGTTAATTAATAGTTGCATAATCATCCACATATAGTTTCTTTGGATGTAGTGCTACACAAGCTTGCAAAAAAAATAAAAATACCTGTGCATCCCAGCCACCAGCACCCCCTCAGAAAGAACTTTTAGCATAGGGGGTAATATAGTCATATGTACAGTACTTGTGCAGCATTAAATCCAGAGATAGAGT
>JAQMYJ010000018.1:11019324-11033106 GCA_030014305.1 Clarias laeviceps | reverse complement strand
ATAAATGTGCAAAAATGTCAACAATTCTGTATTTTTCTGTCAACATGGGTGCTGTGTGTACATTAATGAGGGAAAAAAAAAAAAGAACTTAAATGATTTTAGCAAATGGCTGCAATATAACAAAGAGTGAAAAATTTAAGGGGTCTGAATACTTTCCATACCCACTGTATCTTCCAGCCAATGTATATATTACCTGTAATAAATCGCAGCCTATTGCGATTAGATAATTGAACTGGTCCATAACAAGATTTTTGCACTAGAGACCAACCAAAAAAATGCATGGTCAAAGATGAACCATCTGTATTAACATGAGTGTATATGGTGCATCCACTTATTACTTTCATTCATTCGTTATTATCAGTAACTACTTTACCCTGGTCCGTGTAACTGTGGTTTAAATTACTAATTTGTTTGGACAAACAAAACCGGCCAAGTTGCAAAGATTACGAAAAATAACCGAGGGAGTGAGTGGGATTGTTCAAGTTTTATCCCACCTCTATCTCTTAGCATTGCTGCAGGACCTGCTACACTCCTGTCCCTGGAACACACTGCCACTGGCAGTCTTTACCACCCACATAAATACTCCACCAAACACTGCCTTGTACTTCACAGTGGACTGTGTATTATTATTAAAACGCAAAATCAATAAGGTTTACCATTCTCTTCAAGTACTTTGCTCCTCTTGCTCTGCTGCACTTGGGTGATGTCCTCATAGTCTGGATCTTTATCCTCCAGTTTGCGTTTAATTCCTGACATTTCTGCTGATCTGCAAATACTTAAACAGCCAGAGTTAATGAGCAGCTTCATGTCTACATAGTTTAACAATATATATTTACAGTTTCTTTATATTATAATAAACAATGAAATATTATGGATTTTAGGAAATAAAAATAAACCTGCTCGAGTTGTGGTTAAGACTAATAATCACACAGCTCATAGAGTCTCTCACACTGAGCCTGCTGATGTTAGTTAGCCAGCTTGCTAATTAATTACCTGTTAGCATGCAGCTTTTGCTTTCATTTAAACGTAAAAACAAAAAATTAAAACACACATAAAAACAAACAATAATAACAAACTTATATGTTCAGTACTTTAATGGCATTTATTTGTGCACAACAATTCAACAAAAATAACCTTGCATTAGTGCAGTAATTTAGCTTTGAAGATTTAGCGAGGCTTCAACACTTTGTTCCAAGCCGAAGTAACGCACTCAGTACTCGGACACGCGTTTTAGGAAAGCTCGGTGATACGCTGAGGCCTTAGCCTAGCCTTAGCCTAGCTAGCATTTTACTTCACCGACAATACAGTAGAACGTAATAAAACATAATTTAAGTATTGCGCGACATATTAGTTTAAATTTGGCACTTTCCTGTTCGCAGTTTAAATGCACATTGCAGTCGGAGCTATAGTGAAATATATGTGAAATAAATAAAGCTAATAAAAACCTTGAATAACACTGGAGGTAACATTACCTGTCACACTACAGGAAACAGCAGCGGGTTTAAACGCGGATAAAGTTAAACAAACAGCGAGCTCATTCTACATGCAGCTCTTCCAAACAGTGCAGCTTCTTTAGGTTTTGGTCTCTCAGACAACATGCAGGAGATAACATGCACTGTTTATGATTTGTTTTGTATGGACGCTAGCTAAACCCCAGGCTAACAGCAGGTATTATTCCATGTGTGCTAACAGCATGGAGAATTAGGCCTCGACATTTCAGGAATAGTCCTCAAGATGGCGCTCCAATTCAACCAATTTTAGTTATGATCCACTACCGGGATTCAGCTAAACGTTGTGAATGTTCAGTTTTAATCCCTCCATCAAGGAACCTCTGGAGTCGAACTAGTAAGCTAATAGTGACCATCGTATTTATTACCACTGTTACATTCATAACATTTTGCAGATGCCCTTATATGAAGCGACTTACATTTTTATCTCATTATACGTTAAGGTTAAGAGCCCTGTTCAAGGGCCCAACAGTGGCAACTTGGTGGTAGTGAGGTTTGAAACTGGGACCTAGCAGATCATCGTCTTAATCGCTGAGCTATCCCTGACCCACTTTTACAACCGTGGTAGGATCTCCAGTCAATACTCACATGCATATTCCCACACTACGGGCAATTTGGGAACACAGATTAGTCTAACTTGCTCGTCTATGGACTGTGGGAAGAAACCGGAGTACTCAGAGGAAACCCACCAAGCACGGGGAGAACATGCAAAGTCTATGCACACAGACCCCGAGGCAGAAATCGACCCTGGAGGTGCAAGGCATTACAACTAAATGGTGACAACAGTTAGCTTTTAGTCCTTATATATTGCTGATTAGTTCATGGCTAAGACAGATCAGTATGAAGTGGGTATGTTTCGTTTCATACAAAAAGCACAAACTGCTTCAGGTTTCCATTTTTTTCTATATAAACAGATGAGACACCTGAAGCAAGATACACGTGCAGGCACTCCTCTGTGTAATTATTAACTATTGATTTTGATCACGTTTTTCTTTTGAACAAGTCATGTGATCACTTCACTTATCAGACAATGGAGGATTTAGTTTTTCGGCTGCTCCTGTCAAGGTGTCGCACAGCAGACCGTCCAGTCCACACACAACTTGGCACTGGTTTTATGCTGGATGCCCTTCCTGACACGACCCTCCCATTTTATCCAGGCTTTGGACCGGCACTTAATGCAGTGAATCGAACAGGCGAGAACCCTAGAACTGAGCCACCAATACTTAGGGTAAATTAATTAAATCCATGATGGTCTGGGAAAATCTGTCCTTTTTGCTCTGTTTTCAGGTAAATAATTTACAAGAATGCAAAATGTACATAAAAAACTGCAATTTTTTGATAGCTGGAGTTGAATACTGGATATCAAAATTAATTTGACATGAAATATTGACCACTTGGTTTTCCAGTTATGCCATGGAATTCACCAGACAAACAAGTCTGATCCACAGAGGCAAAGGATCTGCTGCCAGCACACTGAGGCCAGAGCTTCCACTGTTGCAGAAGGGAAACTCGACCTAGGTTTTTAATGGTTTTAATGTTATGGCTGATCAGTATAAATTAGTGCCTTTTTATCATTAATCCTACAGCCAAGCCAGCTTACAGGAATAGTGAGAAAACCTCTCATACTTACATTATATAATTACAACTTTAGATCAGTTTTATGTTTAATTTTCCAGCACAGGGAAACAAAATCCTCCTATACGAATGCTGCTTTTTTGTTTTGATTGTAATACGATGATATTATGTTGAAGGCAGAAAATAAAGCCACTCCTAATAAACTATATGTTCAACTATACTGTATGTTCATTTGTGAACATGTGACCAGCACAAACATATGGGGTGTTAACCATCTTACTCTAGATGCAGACCACCTTTGCTGTTAACCTCCACTCTTCCGGGGAAACTTTCCAGCAGATTTGCATGGCTGTTAGGATGTGTTCATCCAGCCACAAAAGCATTAGTGAGGTCACGCACTGATGTTGGGTGAACAGGACAGGTGCTCGGTCTACATTCCAGCTTATATGCAAAAAGAGTAAGATGGGGTTTACATCAGTGCAGACCACTACAGCCTTGTCTGTGTACAAGGGCATTGTCATGGTAGAACAGGTTCGGGGCTTTTAGTTTAAGTGACGTTCCAGTGACGTTCAATACAATAGGGTCAGGTGTCCACAAACTGTATAGTTGCTATGAAGGTACCCTTTACATCAGGGGCACCTTATGAATGCATGATTAGAGTAAAACAGAAAAAAAGTGTTTTCAGAAACCATTTTAATTATACAAAGTTAAAGATTTGAGAACAAACTATTTTCATTTGATGTATTAGCTGTTATAATGTCTCAAAGACAGTAAAGAAAGTTGTATTTGTAAAGTTGCTTGTAGTCATCCACCCCCATGTTTCTGCACCTGGGCTGCTATCACAGCACTTCCATGTTTAATTATCTTCTGTAACACACCTGCTTTGAAGGTAAAATGGATGTTTTGTCTGCAGTAATCTGCCACACCATATAGCTACACCTGTGCAATTACGATAGCTCTCACATGTCTGTTTTACTTGCTGACACACACACACACACGGCCACCTGCTCACATATTAAAACAGTGTGCGGGAGAACAACTCACTAACAGACTGCTTACAAAAGCATGATTTTCTATTATTGTCATCTTACATCCTGAAATTATTACATTTCTTTTTATCTTTTTTTTTCTCCGATCTCATGTTAACCTCTGGTGGCATCTTCTGGTTCCTCTTTCCAAATTATAGGCTCCAGATAATTCCTTCATGACACACACACACACTTGCAGTTTTAAGTTTCAGAGTTCAGAGTTCTGTGATATTGTTACGGTTATTTTCAGGTATGCATTCAATTAAAACCATAAAATTACAGCTAGAAAGTAGATGATGAAACAAAAACTAGAAAAGCAATAACAATAATAAACATGTAATACCAGCTTTTATGAAACTTAAAGTGAATATATAAAATGTAAAATCTTATATATTCTTACAATTTTATAATATCAGTTTATTAGATTATATTAATTATATTATATTAATATTAATTTTAACTAATACTGTATTTGGTGAATTCTCCAACCCTGACTCTTTATTGTCTATTCAGGCTGGAGATACTTGGACCAGACTTTCACCTAAAACATGTTTTTTTTTTTTTTGTTTACAACATTTACAACTAGTTTATTTACACTTCATGACCAAAAGTATGTGGCCACCTAAGCACCAAAACCTCCATACCAAACCCATGGGCATTAATATAAAGCTGGTCTCTCATTTCCTCCACACTTCTGAAAAGGCTTTCCAGTGGATTTTGGACCACTGTGAAATGTTGAGTTAAAACTGTTTAATTTTATTATTTAAGATTTTTTATAAAGACACACAGATTTAAATGTACAACACTGTGCTGAAACAGGCAGAGAAGGTTTCACATTGTTTACACTAGAACACAGATTGAAACAGCTAAGGTAGAATTCCAATCATCCTTAATCAGTGAATTGTTCTGTAACCTGTCTGGCAATCCAGCCTTGCATTTCCACTGAAATTACTTTATACACTTACTAGGTAAATGGAATGCATTCATATCACATCCTGCCCAACGCCTGAATGAGCAGTCGGAAAGGATGATTAGTGCCCAGAGCTATGAACTCTAACTCTCTTATGACGAAGAGCTGTGAAAAATTGTGGTATACTGCAGTACATAGATGTGAATATATTTTTTCAACTATCTGAAAATATTTGCCTGTCCTTATGCGTCCCATACAGTCCTTTCTGAAAGAACAGCAATGATAATTCTTGTTTCTGGATCAAAAGATACATTTTCAAATTCCAATCCATGACATTTAAATCAAGATGTGTTAAATAGCATAAGGTAACTTAAAACATAGCAACTTTTGTTAGAACCCACTATTTTTGTAAGTGATAAAAAGTATTGGAACATGTGACTCATAAATGTATGTGGTTGGACAGGTGTGGCTTGTTAGACTGATTGTTTCGTTAATATCACTGAATACCTTGGTTTGGGATTTGGGTTTCACCTGTGAAGGCTGCATTTGTTGTTAAAAAGTATAAACCAACATGCAAACCAGAGAAATTTCTATAGAAAAAAAAATCAAGCCATTTTGAAGCTGATAGATGAGGGAAAATTGTTAACTGCTTATTGCGCAATCATTGGGCATAGGCATTACAACAATTTAAAATGTAAACCAAACACTGGTGTACTAACCAGACATGGAACATGTTAGCCATTCGCCTCAATAGAGATTATGTAATAATGCAGATCTGGATTATCTGGTCCCAAAGGTGAATGAACAATTAGAGTCTAGATATTGTGTTTCATTAGAAGGCATGAGCACATCACCCCTATTTTATCCACACTCAATTTCCCTTTGATTTTATACTTCTCTTGACCAATAAAGCGTTCGGTAGTCTTGCACCACATTACCTAAATAAGCTGCTGGTATTCTATGATGTGTCAAGCCTGCTTTGATCAAAAGGTGCAGGCTTTTTGTTGGTACCATCAGTGAACAGATGGTAACCTTAACAAAATGGACTTCAAGCTAACTAGATTTAAATTTCCTGTCATACAGTTGCAGCTTTTGACCTTTATATCTTTATGTTTGTCCTTACTGAGCAAGCTGGTGGCAAGGAATTAATTACCTGACAAAATATAACAGAGAATCCTTGAGAGGAACCAGACTCAAAAGAAAACCCTCCTCATTGAGTGACACCATGAAACACAACTATAAAATAAATAACCCCCCTTCCATGACTGTGTGCTATATGGTCAAAAGTGCTTCTGTACAACAGAAAATTCATGAGATAACATGAAGTGCACCAAGTTAAAATTACTACTGATGTTCACTGATTGCACAAGTCTTTAAAAGCATCACAAAAAGAATACACCAGTTTGGTGATGTCATTAAGTTTCTAGATTTATGTAGTTATTACAAGCAGGAATATACAGCCAAACATTAAATGCTAATTGCTACTACTATTCTTATATTTTCGCAATATTTTACTTACCGAAATACTGCATGGTCTGCCACCAAGTGTCATATTCTAACTAGTTTAATTCATCAATGTGTGAATAGTAGAAAATTAAAGTTAAAATGTTTAATCCATCTAGAACTGCCATCAAATGACCATAGACACAATGTTAAATGACATTCTTAGAAAAAACTATTAAGTTTATTAACAGGATTGCAAGCATGACACAGAACACCCCCCCCCCTCCCAAACCCTTTATATACTGTACATGCAGGACATAAAGTAAAAAATGGAAAACTCACATTCCACACTTGAGGCTACATAATCACTGTACTCAATATCACGTAACCTGTTGCACTGAATCCATTGTCACAGAGAGATGATTTTTTTTTTCTTGATGCTAAACAAATTCTTACATCTATTAACATGGTTATTACATTATTTAAATGCTCCAACCAGGCATCTAGGTAATCCATCCATTGACTCAGTTCTGAGTAGAAGTTCAACAAAATTCTGCATATTTTATTACACACACACACACACACACACATACACGCGCGCACGCACACACACACACACACTGTGTGCACCACAGCAAATTTGGGGCAAAAGCATGTGCCAAGAATAAGCAAGAATGTGCTGGGATTCCTCTCGATAAATCAAACTGACACTTGGCTCTGGTAATGATTATGTTCATTTCTGACATTTTACAAGAACGGTTGTCTGTCGAAATTATGTGATTCTAAGCATTTGTTTTTCATTTTAGTTCTCTAAGAAAATGCAGCTCAGAATGCAAGAAACCAATAATCAAAAAATAACTTGACGCCCACCAAACACTGACACCTTATTCCTCTAAACCTGCAGGGACTGTGAGAAAAGTTAAAGCTGCTTGAGGTATTATTTTCAAGCAGCAGTGCTATTATACCACAACTGTGATATAAACAACACAAGAAAATGGCAGAATTCACATTTTTTTGCTTAGTGTGGATTCTGTTATATAGTTAGAAATTATAAAATTTAAATTAAAAAGGGTGCTAGTTCTCCAAAAAGGCATGCAAAGTGGCTCACCGTATACACACGTATAAAATATTACAGTTAAAAAAAATACCCAAATTGAAAACATATTTACATCAAGATATCATAGCACTTATTAACATGACGCACATATTAACATGACATTAAGTGCATGATTGGGGTTCCTTTCAAACACACGTACACACACGCATAATGGTTATAGACAAAGTCATGCTTAAATAAAAGAAAAAGTTAAATTTCACAGCAAATATACCACTTAATTCACAAAAGTCTCTCTCTGTATTGGCATGGGATCACATTTGATACAGTTTCAATAAAGAACCGCGCCGTCTATCAGTTAGAAGAAGAAACACATAGATTTCAAAATCAATATGACGTGTAAAAAAAAAAATTTATAAAAAAAATAAAAAAAATAAATCAAAGGGAAAAACAAGTGTTAAAATTACCCATTTTGACACTGGTCGTCTGTTGGCTATATGGTATGGTACTTTCTCACAATGCAAAATACAATGGCAATAACAATACATATAAAATATTCAAACAGTATTAAATACAAATATAAATGCATAATGTAGGATTAATAAATGATTCAGAATTTATTGTTAAAAATGAAAAGATTAATAGAAAAGTGAGTAATATCATGCTTCATAACAGCAAGTCAAAAAAACGTATGAAACGTTTTAAAATGAATGACTAACAGAGCAGTTTATTTATATATGACAGTCACTGCTACTGTTGTGTATAGATGCTCAGAATATCATGAAACTGTTGCAGGAGTGTTAAGCATGATGCTACGTGTTCCATGATAGAAATGCACACATTGCAAATCGGGAAAAATGTGATTTACATTCTTATATTAGAAAAAAGACAGACAGAAGAAAACAATACAGTAATAAATAAGAGAAAAAATATGATAGAAATAAACAGAGCAAGTGAAAACAGAATAGAAAAAAAGTTAATGGTGAGACGTCTTGGGTTAAAAATAAGCAAAAAATTTTTACATAGTTATCATATAATGTCACACATATGGGCAACTCCTTTTCCTTGGGCATCTTTATGGAGAAGCTTTGAAAAGCTTTATGAGTTTTGATAATTTCACACATTGTATTTTGATAAACTGCGTTACATTCTGGAACCATTTGTGCCTCATAACCTGTTTACATTTGGTTTATTCAATAAGCCGATATACAGTAGATAGCTAGCTTGCGTGGCTAGGTAGATTTGATGCTAACTCATGGCAAACTAATAGAGCTGGTCAGTTTTATCAACAGCATCCTGTGCAAATTCAATTCTCTTCATATGTTGATTTTTGTGTCCATTTACAGAGGCTCATTTGCGCTGTACAGGCTACTGTTCACAAATATTACAAAACAATTTAAATCACCTATATACTGTAGCTATAGATAACTAATTAGCTTTCGCCTTTTTAAGGGACCAGAACAGCTGCCCAGCTGTTCCATGACAAGGACATTAACTCTTTATTTCACTTTCAACTAATCAGATAAAAAGGTGTAGAGTTGATTTCAAGTGTGGCATTTGTATTTGTAATCTGTTTCTCAATACAAAGTAGAAAGACCATGACACCAAAATCATGTGATCTGGTCCACTGCACTCTTACACACCCTGAACACCAAAAACGTGCCTGACATTTTTAGCGCAGAACGGTCTTTTAGACTAAAAGGCATAATTTAAAGACATTCTAAAAAATAAAAAAATGTTTTAAAAATCATTCACAAAAGCATTTTTTCATTTTACAACAACATGCCAAAGAAAATAGATTTCTTTAAATTCATTCATTTTTGTACTTTGATAGTCAAACATTGGCAGTCATTTTGGATTTGGCTTAAAGAGCAGAATATTTGGATGAGTATGGAGCTGTGATGTGGTTTAGTAACAGTGTGCGTTGCTGTAAATCTGGTTTCTTTGGAATAAGCAGGAAAAAATGGAGCCTCTCCTGTTTGCCACAGAAACCCACTTGCACTTCTGATCAAGCGTAGGTCTTCCAAGCATTCAATCTAAAGGCAGCCTCTCAATAAAAAAATAAATAAATAAATTTAAAAAAAAGGGCACCAAAAAAAGCTGCACATCCGACACTGGTCTAAACCTGCCTTTCAGGTGCAGTGGCCAATAGCCAATGAAGTGCCTCCAACTAGGTCTGATGGTTTGTGACATAGATGTGAGAACTATGTATAAACAAAGACAGAAAAATAAGAGTCAGGATGGAAGGTGGAGGTGGACTACTTGGGTGAGAAAAGTGTGAGAATTTTTTTTTGTCATGAGTGACATGAAAGCAGGAGATCAACTCTTTATAGAGATTAAAGATTGTTGAAGCAAATTGAAGAAAAGCTGAATCATACACACTCATCTCATCTGTTCATCAGTCCAGCCCAGATGGTTGATTTTAGTGTTTTAACAGATCCTGCTGTGTTTGTATTGTGTGTGTGTGTGTGTGTGTGTGTGAGAGGGAGAGTGTGAGTGTTACTCAGGTCCGATGCGGCTTTTCATTGAAACGGTGTATAGTGATGCAGCCGTGACAGGAAATGGGGCGGGGCATGGCAGCGACACCCGTCAGAATGCCGGAGGCAGGGTCGTAGCACATGATACTGTCAGAGGCCACGCCGTTCTCTCCCCGCCCACCCAGGATGAAGATCTTTCCGTTACACACCGACATGCCGCAGCATTCCTATACAGACATATCCACACTTGTCATAACACAAATGGTCTAATTCATCACTGATTACCCAAGCATACCCACAACACATGGACTTAATATCCTCACAGATTCTTAGGTAAAGGTGTTTGATAATTCTGTTAGGCACAAACAATTGTCATATCAGCTAAAAGGCTGGATACAGAAACTGTACATGTATAAATAAATAAGAGAGTAAATAAAATCAGTTAGTGACAGTTAATAAAAAATGAGTTTAATGAGTGTTTCCAACTTCCTGTACACACTAGGCCATAAATAACTAGTTTAGTTACCGCTTTGCTCTCTCACTGCAGTCTGTTCCTGCCCCCAGTGTCACTATAAATAATCCCAATGCTTTTAATCCAGAATATGGCTGCAGACACTGATTAAGGGCTCGAAGCACTATGTACTACAATGATAAGGAAGTTACAATTTATTGGCACTGTGGATTGACACACTGTCAAAATCTGAGTGAACTTAAACACACCCACAATACGCATTGCTGAAAGACATGTTTCTTCCTTTCATTTAACAGATCAAGATAAGAGCCTCTGAAATACAGCAGAACTCAGATATCATATCCTTCAGAACTGTTATGATATAAAAAAAATATATAAAAAAAAAAATCATACAAAAGGAGATAAAAAGATACAAATGTTTGCCAACTCTGGCTTGGTTGTTGTATTAGATAGTTTGACCCAGAAATCATGATTTTTGAGAGCATGCTGAATCAGAGTGTTAATTGTCTCGAACATGCAATTTCTATAGAGCCTCTGCAACTTTGCTGCTTGGAACTGTTATTTATACCTGTTTCTGGAAGAATGTTCCCTTGAACAGAACATATGTTTCCTCTGAGATCTTTTTTTTCATCTTTTTCTGTTCTGTTCAGTACTGTTCATGCTTTCTCCAGGGTAGCCGAGTACCCAAGGCCTTCTTGCATGTACAAAAGCGGACACATGCCTATGATTGAGTGGCGTCATTAATGCCCTCACTTCCACCCAGATAGGGATGATCACAGGATGAACGTTTTTCTTTTGTGCCACTCAGGAGATCCAAAAACATCCAGTTTAACACTAGCTTTCAGAGGTAGGAAAAATAAAAAAGCTAAATAAATACAGTTTTATTAAAGCCTTTATTGACCAGATTCTGTAAAGTGTATATTCCTATTTTAAGTATGCTGAACATCATGTGATCATCATTATCTTTGTATTTGTGTTTCAGAGTGTGTGTTAACAAGATGCCTTTCTTGTCATCTGGAGGACTGTGTGTTCGTACCTGTCTGCTGAAGATGTTGACCACAGGCATCCAGAAGTCCTGCGCCGGGTCGTAGCAGTAGATGCATTTGGTGAGGCCGCCGCACACATACACCAGACTGTTTAGAGACACGGCCGTGATGTTGCGCTTACACATGGGAACGTTGGAGCGTAGCAGCCAGCTGTTTGTCTCTGGGTCATAACACTGCACCTGAGAGTCACAGAGACACATGATAAACATACACACTCATAGCAATGCTCCTAAAAACACAGCAGTACACATACACAGATATAGGATTAAAACAATAATGCACATGTTGACTTATCAAAACAACAGACTGACCGCTTCCACCAACCACCCTGACTGATCTCTTACAATAACCCTTTAACGCCTCATTACACTCCATACACACAGTTCAGTTATACATGTCTCTTTGTGATAATTCTGTGATACGAGAAAAGGAAAGCCAAGTGAAACTGAGGAAACAATGCTGTGTTTCTTGAGAAGTTTCCTATAAAATGACAGCCCAAGGCCACAAAAAGTAAACCGACTACGATTGGATGAGGACGTACAATAACGTATCCACGTCATGTTGAAACACTGAATTCATGGCAACAATAATAAGCTTTGATTGAGAGATTAAAAAGGCTCAAAGGCAAAACCATACAGAAACGTAGATTTACATGCTGCAGAATTAGTTTAAACATACATTAAGCACTTACAGGGAAGGACAAATATTCTGTGGAATAACCAGTGTGTGCTGTAAACAAAAACCCTTCAGGGGAAAACTGTCAATTCAAAGTCGTATTGGTATTTCTTTTACATGGCCCATCTCTTGTTAATTTAGCATTCCTATCTTCTTTCATCACTTTCTTGCACTTTCCCAGCAGCAGATGGTTGATAAATAATGACCGACTGCGGGCAGCAAACAAATGAACCGAAAGCCGTTACTGCACCTGAGTTCTGGAGACAATACACACAAGTAGAAGGCCTGTACCAGTGGTTATCTGATCCCAGTGAATATGCACACATTTGTGTGTGTTTCACTGCCAATATGGTCGTTTCCGTTGACTTCAGAATAAGGTGGAAAGCTCAGGTTACAGAAGCAGAGTACTACAAACGAGTGGCTCTTTCTGAACACGACACCAAGTTCAAAGGAAAACAAGATTACTGAGAAGAGCAGCTGGTCTTCTGCTCTTATAATACAATGGGCACATTTTTCTTCTTCTTACAGTAGGTCATATTCATAGTTATTTGTATGTATTCACATAATGTACATGCAAATACAGTACCAGACAAAAGTTTGGATGCAGCTTCTAACTCCATGGTCTTTCCTGATTTTTATTTCTTTCTACATTGTAAAACAATGCTAAATGCATCAAAAATATGCAATAATCCCATTTAAACAGTTGGTATTGAGATGCTGCTATTCATGATCTGTAAAGCCTTCATAACAGCTCTAATCTGAGGTGCTGTTAATTGTGTGTTAATTTTTGAGGCTGGTAACTCTAAATGAACTTCTCTGCAGCAGAGGTAGGTTTTGGTCTTGTTTTCCTGGGATGGTCTTCATGAGAGGCAGTTTCATCATGATGCTTGATGGGTTTTATAAATATGCACTTGACAATACTGTTCTTGCAAGAAATATTCTAGAACAGCTGACCTTAGTGTCTTAAAATAACAACTGACTGTTGTTGTTACTTAATTACCAATATTGTTCTACAATGTAGAAAAAAATCCAAACTTGTGTCCAAACCTTTGACTAGTACTGTACATGACAGCCTCACTGACTTCACCTAATCTTAAACAAGAGTTAAAGAGCTTAACCAGCATTTGCAAAAGCGGTGTAAAAAAAATAAAACAAAAAATAAAAAACTTTTCCTAACACACACCAACACACTTCACACTTAACACGCTCACCTTATCTGTGCAGCTGCTCTCGTCTGGTTCTCCTCCGATGACGAACAGTCTTCCAGCACAGCTGACCACAGCTGGAGAGCTTACAGCCTCCTTCAGAGGAGCCACCTCCGTCCAGCGGTTAGAGAAGGAGTCATAGACTTCCACATTGCTGAGGCAACTCTGACCATCATATCCTCCAACAGCGTATGCCTGCAAACACAAACACAGACATATCTTGCCATCATAATTGTTGTTACAGCTAATTAATACTAAGCTACATCTAAATACAAGTATGCAGGATATATGGTTGCTGGGCCTGCTGCAGGATTCCTTTAACTGCAAATGCAGCTGTAACCTTTTAAAGTAATATACTCACTGACAACAGAAATGTTTCACTATTATAT
>JAQMYJ010000018.1:11006926-11018390 GCA_030014305.1 Clarias laeviceps | reverse complement strand
ATGAGACCAAAATGAAGTCGTTTGGCCTTAATGCCCAGTGCAATTTTTGGCAAAAACCAAACAGCATTTCAGCAGGAATGCCTCGTACCCACCGTCAAGCACAGCATGTGAAGGGGTGAGGAGTTACGCTTTGTATTTATTTATTTATTTATTTTGCAGCCACAGGACCTAGGAACCTTGCAGTCACTTGGGTCAACCATGAACTCCTAAATTAAGTCATGCAACAGAACAATGATCCAAAGCACACGAGTAAATCTACATCAGAATGTCTAAAATAAAATAATTTTTTTTTTTTTTTTTAAAAATCAAGTTTTGGAATGGCCTAGACAAAGTCCAGACTTCACCCCAATGCTGTGGTGGGACCTCATGAGAGCTGTGCATAAGTAAATGCCCAAAAACTTTAATGAACTGAAGCAATGTTGTAAATGAAAATGGCACAAAATGCCTCCACAATAATGTGAGAGGCTGATAAAGTCATATAGGAAATGATTACTTTAAGTTATTGATGCTAAAGGTGGATCTACAAGTGATGGGCATTACGCATGATGGGATGACGCCTCATGCTCGTCTCTTCTTTCCCCAACCCACCCATCGCCCTGAAGAACGGGTCAATCTGACTCATAAGAGCCCCTCAAGTTTTTGCTATTAGAACTGAGAGTTCTTGTTGCACCGTGCATATAGAAATGCTTTTACTTTCACTATTAAACATATGAGAAGCATTCAAGTCAAACTGGGACTTCTGATGAGGTTTCCCATGAATGAGGGTGTAAAGCTGACACTTATGCTACTTTTTATTTTTTTATTTATTTTTTTAATAGATGTAACTCTAATCACAGTCATTCATGATTTTTTAAGACCACGTTTTGTCTGGAATATTGACAGTTCAACACTATCCTTCCTGGTTTTAATAATGTATTATTGAAACACTTCTTAACACAATAGCAGAAATTTTAACGTTTTTCTTTGCTCAATGAAAGCCAACAATTTAATCTTTCTGCAATGGCAAATGGTTCCTCTTTGACATTTGTCATGTCTGGTTTGACACGTCTACAAAATGCTTAAAGCATACTTTCAAAACACACACCAATTACTCTCACCCACATAAAAGTAAAAAAACGTTAGATGGCTATCTCCTGCTTACTCACTCGCCGGTAAGTCCACTGATGTATGGCAGTGCAAACTCATCCAAGTCGAGTTCAACAGAATTCAACATCTTTCAGCTGATAAGAAGTGATTGGAAATTTCAGGTTTGAACCACCTGAGTGTTTTAACGTAGTTCCAAATGCTTGTCACACATACAGTACAGCACAGATCATTACGTACATGTCAGTAAATATTTTATGTATAGTCACAGAACTATAATATTCAACATTTCATGTTATTTAAACTTCCAAAATCAAGGAATTCCTTATTTTATTTAGACATGGATCATTGTCTACCGGACGTTGTGGTGAGAAACAGGATTAACCAGTTGAGATTATGCATTTTTCCGGATTCTATCTGACAACCAGTTTGCTCTATTCTGTGCAGAGGGACAATAAGATATCAGCCTGTAAATTATTGTGGTCTAATGCAGAAGGAGAAGAAATTACTAGATCCAGGTTTACAAGTCATCATCACTTCACAAGATTAGACTACTAAGCATGACTTAATTTTATTATTTTGATAATAAAATGCTTATGGCAGCTGTATAAAAATATAGCAACACACACGCACACACACACACACACACACACACACACACACACACACACACGAATCCACAGAAAATAAACAAACAGAAGAAATGGGTTAAAGATATGATCTGGTTCATGTTCCAGAGAAATTTCTCTTGTTATGCCACAGTGGAGTTTCAGATCTCAGTCCTATGTGCACGCATGGGGCATGTGTGTAATGGGTTACACCAAAACCCCTCCAGCTTATTTCAAAATAGATGCAGTGAACAGAGATTCCCAAACAAATGTTCGTGATGCAACACAATTACAACATAAGGACAAAGTGAAGGAAAACAGAACAGTAAGCAAAGCTGTTATTACTTATCAGTGTAGCAGAAACATTTCAGTGTTAGTCTTGCTCAAAATGCTATGCCATTAATGTTACTGCGGGTTTGTTTTATTTTTTGTGTGTGGAATGACTGTTAGTGTCCATCTGCTGTCAGGATGCCATAAGAAAAGGTACTGGTCTGGATAACCTTCATCTCTCTTTAAAAAAATTTTTTTTTAATTGAATCCCAAAATGTCAAAATGCTGCAAAAGGTTAAGCACAGAACCCTTACGTTTACATGCAATAGCAGATAAAAGTTATACAAAATGGCTTATATGATGTTATATTTTTAAACACTATTCCTGAGGAAGTTTGGCATACAGTTGGCACCAGCTTTATGACACGTCAACCAAGTCCCCAGATTAGCTGAGCATTCCTCGGCTCATTATCCAACTTATGTTTTGGGGAACAATTTACTTTTAAAGGAAACCTATTATAAAAATTCACTTTTTAAAATCATTTTGAACAGTCAAATGGGGGTGTGTGCATGACAAAACTATAACAAACATCCCCTGCCTTTTTTCTTACTTAAATCTTTCCTTTATAAACATGCTGTTTGGATTTGTCTGTTATTTGTAATGTTTACAGTATCCCTGAGGGAAATGGTGGTTTTTATTAAAGACCCTCCTCTGGCTCCACCCAGAAGTCATTTGTTCAGCATTAGACTTCTACAGCATGTCAAAAAGCTAGGCACACTCTAATGTTGGCTGTAAATAAGGACAACAACCCCTCTTTTTCATATCATTTACTCAATTGTTTATTCACAGTGGAAATGTTTTGACAGGTCTATTGTCTTCAAGGTTGTACATTTCACATCAAACCATTAGCTGAATGAGAAACGATTCTCATGTCATGTCATCTCATCGTCTATACTGCTTTATTCTGTTTACAGGGTCATGCAGAGCTTAGAGCCTATCCCAGGAGACTTAGGGTACGAGGCGGGGTACACCCTGGACAGGGTGCCAATTCATCACAGGGTACACACGCATACAAACATTCACACACTACTGGCAATTTGGGAATGCCAATTAACCTAATCTGCATGTCTTTGGACTATGGAAGGAAACCAGAGTACCTGGATGAAACCTACTAAGCACGGGGAGAACATGCAAACTCCAAGCACACAGAGACAGGAATCGACCCTGGCTGGGAATCGACCCTGGACCCTGGAGGTGCAAGGCGACCACTACACCATGTTGCCTGAGGTGGATTTGCATCAGTACTGAAACTTATGAGTAGATGTATTCTGATGGTCTGTGAATCAACTTCATCCTAAAGTGTTGCTTTTAGTAGCAGCATATCGATTGCGTGTGCCGTTTTGCTGTTTTAACTTTCATGTAACTAAACACTGAGGAAGTCATGATGAATTAACATTCTTACACACAATAAATCAGTTGCTACTGAAAAACCCTTTTCCTGCTTGTTTTGTTCACCAGAAATGTGGGTTGGAAAAGCCTCAAAACATGGGTTTTAAAGCTATAAACACCTAAACAGTACATCTGAAAAAGGAGTGAAATGGAAAGAAAATCAACCATGACAGAGTACATGATCTAAGCTGGATGTAGTACAATATACAAGCTTTAAGTGAAGCATTAATTTCACTATTTCCAAGCAAATTTCAATAAAGATATTCAATAAAGTATAAAATGATATTCTAAAACACTACAAAAACCTTTTAATTTTACATTTATGGTATTTAAGAGAGCAAAGCTGTCGATTATAACATTATACTGTACAAAAAGAGCTGTTTAGGACACAGACACAATTGCAGGTTGACAAACCTTAATAAAATAAAAAATATGGAAACACGGCCAGAGAAAATCGGCATTAAGAAGCAGCTGATGGGCAAACTACATAAACTGCAACATGACGCAATCAGAACACGAGTAATCGGGTACACGATCAGAATCTGGGAAGACAATAAATAGAGAAGGTTTGGTATGACGAACTGGCAGAGACTAAACAGAGTGTTTCCTTCACACAATCAGTCGTCAGGGGAATGGAAGCTCTTGCCAGCCATGTATGTAGCCCATGCTGTGTCTTGTGAACTTGCCCCAGCACTGATTAATTTTCTATAAGAGCACATTTTAAAGTGTTTTATTCCTTTTGTATCACAGCAATTGGTGAAGACTGCCTCATGCCTTACGCTTATGTTTGTACCTCTTTCCCACACTTCTCTCTGTATCAGTTTTGATGGCTGATAAAATAAAGCTAAATAGTACAAGCTACCTCTATCTGAGTAAGAAACAAACGTCTCTGGAGAGCTTCTTTGAGAAAGGGAAAATACCCAATGATGAGACAGAGGATGAGACTCCGAGTCTGCCAACAAAAAGAAAGCTGCATTCAAAAGAAAATGCCAGAGTTCTACCTAAATTAAGAGTTTATCGGGTAACCAGTGAATCACATTCTCCAAGGCCGCTCTGTATAATAGATGTGGCCTTAAAAGTATGTTTGACACAACTTAAACTCTGCAGATGTTCTGGATTAAATCAAAGCAGAACAACCCGAGATCGTCACAAAAGAACTGAAAACTCTGCTTCCTTTTCTAACAACCTATCCTTGTAATACAGGGATATCTGCAGTGACCGCAAGGAAAATAAAATTACAGAGCACAAGGAATACACCCCCAATTTTCTCCCTAATTTAGTCGTGTCCAATTCCTCCCCGTCACTAATGGGCTCTCACATTAAGCTACTACTGCCACTTAGTCGGGAGGGCCGAAGACCATCACGCGTTTCCTCCGACCGCATCTTTTCGAACTGCTCGCTCGTACTGTTGGGGGCGGCGTAACACACTCGGAGGACAGCGCTATCCGCTCCTTCTACTTGCGCGAGCTCACAGACACTCTTGATTGGCTGTAGAGCCGTGATTAATGTGGCAGCATTAAGTATTTCTCATCCCTCCCCTCTGAGAGAGCTCGGCTAATCAGCTCTCTGTAGACATCCAGCTGCGAGAGGTTACAGCATCAGCTGGGAAATCTTGATCTCCGGATGATAGGGCGAGCACTTTTTCTGCGTTATTGTACATTGTATTTCTTATGAATTATGCTTTGTCATAAGAACTAGATGGCTGGTCCGTAGAAAACTGTCTAACATAAAACTGGCCAGTGGTGCAAAAAAGGGTTGGAGACCACTGACTTACAGTAAAGCATCTATAAACAGTCCTTCCTTCACCAGTCTAGCTGTTCTCTACTTCTAAAAGCAAATTCCAAATCCTCCCTTACATAACTCAAACATAATGGGCAGTTTCCATGTACATCACATTCTGGCCAAGAGAAGTGGATACTTTTAACAAATCTGTACAAGGTCCATTTGTGTTGACTAACAAGTACACCACATGAGAGATCACATGCTGTATACAGGCCAGGCCAGAAAAAGACTACAAATAACAGTTCTATAATCGAGCATAATAAACCTGCTATTACACATAAGAAGTGAAGTGGATGAATGTGTAGCATAATACATGAGGCGCACAGGCTACACACTGGTTTAATGCTCTTTAACTGCTACAGTCAACATGTTACCTGTTGCATTCCTATGTTCAGCTCCCATATCCTATTACTTCGGTGTCAAATTCAAATTTCTTAATAGGCCTGTTTAAGCACTGGCCAAAATAAAATAAAAAAATTAAAAAAAAAAGACAAACAGGGAATGTTTTCCCCCCCTCAAACACACTACACCTGAAGCCACCTGAATGTCTACGAAAAACTATAAAGTGAATTTTCCCCTATAAGGTCAGGCTTGTGTTAGCTGGATCAATAACAGGAAGTCGCAGTGTGCCAATTATATTACTATTCATTTGCCATAAAATACATTTTGATACATTTATTAGGAATTTTCGCTGGTTAAATTTCATTAAAAAAAAAAATAATTAAATTCATCATTTAAAATATGCATTTTATATTTACTTGGGTTATCTTTGTGTAATATTAAAATTTGTTTGATGATCTGAATAATTTAAGATACAAATATGCGAGAAAAAAAAATCAGGGAATACTTTTTCATGGAACTGTACATGGGTTTGTTTATGAGAAACTGTTCGCTGTCAATTTATCAGCAATGATTTATTATAAGAGATAGCTAAAATAAACATATCAACATATCAGGCTCATCTTATGCAGCTGCTACCTGACACTCAGCAGAGACACAAATGAGAGCTCTGTTAAGCACACACACAAATACACACACACTAACAAAGCTTTGACATTGTCCTCTGCACTGTACATGTGACTGAACTGTAATGATAACCCAGAGAGGGGAAAAAAGCCATTAAATAGGAAACTAGTCTAACAGGAAGCAGAGAGAGAGAGAGAGAGAGAGAGAGAGAGACAGACATCAGATAAAAAGACAGATACATAGAGGCAGAGAAAGTAATGAACAGACACTGTGGTAACACACAAGACCTCAGGTCTAAACCCAGTCGTTTCAGAAACCTGAGACTCACTAACCCCTAAAGCACAGCTGTCTCAGAGCAGCACTACTCACGTGTCGAATCAGAGTCAAACACACGATTAAACCGATGAGAAGAGCGTATCTGGAGCACCGGGGGAAGTCCAAACCCAGTCTAGATTACACTGCTGTTAGGCTCTAAATAGAGCGCATGAATTGACAATGAATCGCTTCAGTGTCAGAGATATAAAAGCAGAGAGAGCTCCTGACGCAGTGCTGGCCGAGTACGCGCTCGGCTATGGTGAAGGGCAGACACGGGAGAACCTGGCTGGCCAGAGAACAGAGACGGAGTGCTCGGTTCGAGAGCGGTGAGGTCGAGACAGAGGGCATGTTCTGCCACTGCCAGAAAAATGAACACAAAAGAAAAGGGTCAGCATCACAAGATCAGATTTCTGACAGTTGGCTGATGATGAACAATGGTGGAGCAAAGCTGTTTAACCACTTCACTATGTACTACTTATGTAATACTGGATTATTTATTATATCTTTTTATTTAAGTCTGTATTTATATGGGTTGATTTAATGCTGTGTTTGTGTGTGCTGTAAGTACAGATTGTTTTCACAGTCTGTTAATTTATTTACTTGCTTTAGCAATAATGTGACATTCATGATGATGATTAAAACACTGTTGAGCCAAACTGAAACAAAGAGAAAGATGACAGACAGACAGACAGACAGACAGAGAGACCGTTAAAGGAAAAAAAACTATTCAAAAAGCCTCAGGTGATCCCTAATACAGCAGCTAGAGCTCAAATAAAAGAGAAACGGTTAAAGTCGTTACAGCCATTGAAACTGATGCAGGTTCCCTGGTTTTCAAGTGCATGCGAAAGAAAAAGAGAGAGTATGGAATATAAACTTTGTTACATATCTTAAAGCGGATTCAACAGAAGTCTCAGCCGGAAGTCCTGCCAAAAGCACTGCTGTATCTAAACTTGTAAAACTGCACTACACACCTATAAAGGTAGCATGGGGTAACATTCACCTGAAGCCGGCTGCGCTTGGTGCAACAAATGCTAATATGTTACTTTCTGTTTAACCTCAAGTAAATGCAATGGACACCATCTGCCATAAAACGAAGAAGAAGGGCTACAGATGGTCACACAAGCTCTGCAGAGAAACACAGTCTTGCAATGTGAACGGGCAGACTCATGAACATGCACACTCCACACACACAAAACTGAGGCGGGAATCAAACCCTCAACCCAGGAGATGCCATGTCCACCACTGTGCCACCTCAGCAGATGACAACATGGCAGAGAGAGAGAGAGAGAGAGACTCTACAGAGTCTTTTTTTCTACTGAGTTAAACACTGCATGCAACATCTACCTCAGTAACATCAGGAATCAGTGAGACACGCACCCGTAGGGGAGACAAGGTTAAAGGGAGAAAAATAGGATCTAAGAGGCAAAAAAGTGAATCCTGAGTTTGTACTTGCTTTTGCCCCGGCTCTGTTATGCTGCCTCAGGTTTTTTTGCACGAACATGTGCGAACTTGGCAAAATCTACAAATGTGCAAGTAACAGCAGCAAGAACCAACAGGGAAGTGGGGAAGAAAAGAGGAAATGTTAAGTGCAACAGATTGTTTTATGCCAGATGTTTCTCCCAAGTGGCGCAACAGAAATGCGGATGAATCGATGCACCCATTATGTCTAGTGCCTACCATACAAGCCTGTGGCTTCAGTTGGTCAGACCTAGGTTCAGTCATGTTATGTGCTCAAATGAGGTGGGTTGACAACATGAATATACTGAATAACCATCTTTTCCATCCATGGATTTTTTTCTTCCCTGATGGAACGGGCATATTTCGAGATGATGATGCCAGGATTTATCTGGTTCAGATAGTGAAAGAGTGGTTCAGGGAGCATAAGACATCATTTTCATGCATGAATTAGCCACCATATAATCTTTGGGATGTACTGGTGAAGACTTTATGTAGCAGTCTGACTCTCCCATCATAAATGATCTTGGACAGAAATTAATATGACTTTGGATGAAAATAAAAGTTGTGACATCATATTTTTTTTTGTGTGTAAAAACAAAGATCATACAACAAACTCATTTAACTGTGCCCTTATTTATTTAACAAAAGTTAAACCAAGTTAGTAATGGCAATAATAAGTACCCCCTTACTGCTTCCACAGGATTTCAGAGGGTAAGTTGCTTCTAGGCGCTGCTGATCATCATCAGCGTTTGATTAATTGATCTTCAGCAGGTGTGCAGACCTCAATAAAAGCAAACACTTGCTGGTCAGAAGCATAAACATGTTTGTTAACAGAATGTCAAGAGGGAAAGACATAAGCAATTATCTTAGAAAAGCAATTGTTGCTGCACATCAATCTAGAAAGGGGTATAAACCATTTCCAAACATTTTGGAGTTCAATGTTCTCCAGCGAGAAAGGATACTCAAAAGTGGAAAGCATTCAAGACAGTTCACAGGTATGAACGTCCCAGAACATTCACCCCAAGGTCAGACTGTGCAATGCTCAAAAAAAATACTAAAAACCCAACAGATATATCTTAGACCCTGTCCATGATATCACATTTAGAAAAAGACTGAACAAGTAAGTGTGTTTGGAAGGGTGTCAGAAGAAAACCTCTTCTGTCTAAAAAGAACATGGAAGCACGACTGAGGTTTGCAAAACTGTATCTGAACAAAGCACAAGACATGTGAAACAATGCTCTATAGACTAGACTAATATGGAGTTGTTTGGCCTTAATGTCCAGCAAAATGTTTGGGAAAACCAAACAGGATTTCAGCAGAAACTCCCCATACTCACTGTCAAGAATGGCGGTGGAGGGGTGATGATTTTGGCTTGTTCTACATCAGAACAGCTGAAAAATAAAACAATCAAGATTTTGGAATGGCCTAGTCAAAGTTCAGACGTCAACCTAACTGAAATGCTGTGGTGGGACCCCAAGAGAGCTGTGTATAAGCAAATGCCCAAAAACCTCAATGAACTAAAACAATTATGTAAAGAAGAAATGGGCCAAAATTCCTCCGCAATGATGCGAGAGACTGATAACGTGAAACAATTACAAAAACAACTCAATAAAATTTAAAGAGCATTAAGCATTCAAGAATTACATCCATTTTCATACATGCACCCATTTAGGGGCTCATAAATTATGGGACAGACTAACAATTGAGGATTGCCTTTAACCTTTACAATAAATGCCTGGCTTAAGTCTGGAACACATGGACATGACCAAATGAGTCATGAGTTACATCCCTTGAGGAGCTTTGATAGGCCTTTACTGTAGCTGCTTGTTTGTGGGTGTTTATTGCAACTTATATTTGTTGTAAAATGGACCCAAGTGTACGTCTCTCACACACACACACACACACGTCTCTCCTCCTTGGTCTTCTGCCTGGGCTGGTTCTACATTGCACACTTTTTTTTTTTTTTTAAAGCAGTCTCACACTATTTGAGACACATACACATGTTTGTGCCAGGTATAACCAATGAAAGGCAAATTTATAAATAAAAGACAAATAAAAGAATGGCATGTGTATTTAGTATTGTTACATATTTCTGCAGGTTCTCATTTGTTAATATACTTCCATTCTATACACTTGCATACATATATGTGTGTGCACACACGCACTCAATAGATTTGTCAGTGCTCCATTCCTTTAGATATAGATATAGATATAGAGAGAGAGAGAGAGATATAGTACATGCTAAAAAAAAATATATATATATATATATATATTTTTTTTTAGCATGTATGTTAATTGTTTTGTGTTTGTTTGCATTAAGAAAACATCAGTCTCAAGCCAAGATTTTTTTAACTGACCGTCATACCTTTTATACGATTACAGTTCCAATTAATGCCATCAAACATCTGTGGAACAAGTTAGTTCTCCTTGTCACTTGTCATAACATCTCGTGGGTTGTTGCCTCACCAGTCTCTCTTGTTTCTCTCTTGTGAAGCTATTAATCAGAGATGCACTGAAACCACTTTTTGTGAGTCCTATGGGTTTCTATGCATAATTGCTGATGGGGAGTATCAATGCCAGTACCTGGCGTTGTCCCAGAGTACAGTGTGAACAGAACTTATGTTTCGGATCTGAGATCGTCAAACTCACCTTGCTATTGCCTCACTTATGTGCGAACCTTGAAAATGCTCTGCATGTAGAACAACTTTATGCAGAGTAAAAATCAATATCAAACTGATGAGATACACACGGATGACACTGCTAGTCCAGATATCAGTGACTAAGCTGGAGGCAAAAAAAAAAAAAAAAGTCCTACAACAGGCTGCTGATATGCGTCTTCACAAATTCAAACAGCTCTGAAAGCAGGGTGCTTACTGGAAAAGCCATGTACTATTACAGTCAACATAATAAGCAGTGAATACATTTCGTTGGGCAGGACGTTGTCTCCTCTCTCTTTATGACCTCTTTGGGATCCTTCGGTACCATGGCAAATGCTCAAAAACAGCAACAACAACACTGTCGCAATGTTATTCCTGTCATAACATGCACTACACAAAAAGAATTTATATATATATATATATATATAAAAAAAAAAACTAAACCTCTATAAAGAAGGGGCAACATGGAAGAAAACTTTTTTTTTTTTGGTTTGTTTTTTAAATACCAGTAGATTAGGACTGATACAGATGTGGAGTACACCGGAAGAAAATGCACAGTAAAAATTAAACATCCTCTGAAAAACTGCCAGCTGAATGATACAAAGCACTGACACTAAAGTATCTCTCACTCACTCACCATCTCTACCGCTTTATCCTATATTGAGGGTCACGGGGGGCCTGGAGCCTATCCCAGGAGGCCTAAGGCACGAGGCGGGGTACACCTTGGACAGGGTGCCAATCCATCGCAGGGCACACAGATACACTCGCACACACATTCACTCACTATGGGTAATTTGGAAACACCAATTAGCCTAACCTACATGTCTTTGGACTGTGGGAGGAAACCGGAGTACCCAGAGGAAACCCACCAAGCAC
>JAQMYJ010000018.1:10967929-11004097 GCA_030014305.1 Clarias laeviceps | reverse complement strand
ATCGTCAGTTTCATGCTCGATCGTCGCTGATGGGTTCGAGTAATCGATTAATCGAGTACTCGTGCACATCCCTAATACATAGAGTACATTGGGATTGGGCAAAGAGTGGAGAGAGGAGATACTGAACGAGTGACTGATTTTGGTGGAATTAAATGCCCAAAGTTTTGAGATGAGAAACAAATGAGATATACCATCAGAGGTCAGTCAGTTTGTGGTGCACAGAACAGTATCTCCAGTGTTGGCCGACGAATCATTTTCAAACCTAACTGGCCTCTCTCATTCTTGGATTGGAATTTAGACATTTTGCATACATTACAATGTTTGTGCAGTTCTAAGACTCTCATTAGTTCCTCTCCTACCTTTCCGAGCAGAACAGACATCTTATGTCTCCAGCGGCCCTTGTTGAGCGACGCCACCCTGATCCACAGGTTCAGCTGAGAGTTGTACATCCACACATAACTACTGTTGATGCGTCCCCCTGTAAAACAATAGTCCATGTTTTTAATGACCACAAATTCCTCAGGAAATCACAGAGCTGCTAAATGACGGTTGCAGAATATTTGTTTAGATTTGACTGTCTAAAAGGTATGAATTATGTGGATCTAACCATGTAACTATAACATCAGTGTTTTATTTGCATATCAATTCTCTCAATTTAATAATTCTAAAAGCTGTTTATCCCGGTATTAGTCCAAAAACTAAATGCATCAGCGCTCAAATGATCATAATACAAAACTGTCTACAATAACATTCAGATGAACATTCAGTTATCAACTGTGCTAGACTGAGCATGTCCACTACTGTTTTTCCCCTCCAACGCAGCTCTTTTGTGCCAATTTGGTGATTCGTTAATCCCAGCGACTGAGACATGCCCCGACACTTCCCCTCTGTTGCATTTCTCTTCCACTTCAGTTCTCTCTTTCTTTTCCCTCTGGAAAAAACAGACATGATTCTGGAACTGCCTGACAGAAGAGTAGATTTCCATATGATTCACAACACTCAAGTACTTGACCACATAGTTCAATGTTGAGACGTTACATCTTTAAAGTACACAGACGCATACAGTACAATATTATTATTTTGCTTTAACAGCACCAATTAAGCACAAGAGTAACGTGTTCCAAAATTAATCAGCTGATTGAAGCTCATGATATATAATAACCTAAGACTGATGGGAAATCAATGTTTAAAAACCTTTGACCTGTTAAGATCCAATGTTTAAGGTGAGTGTAAATATAATCTTGCTATGAGACATCTTTTAGGTCTTGTACTGCAATCTCTTTTTTGTTGTTGTACTTGAACATTTAATTTAATAGGGATAATTGGCAGTTAGCTAAGTAGCAATTACTAAAACAATTAGCATTATAATTCATTGATAAGAAACTGTACATTCAATTAAATAAAATTATATTATATTTATAGTGCTTTTAACAAATGGTCATTGTCTCAAAGTAGCTTCACAAAATTAAAAGAAGATTATGGAAATGTGTAGGAGCAAGTAAAAATGTGTATAGATCAATTGTCCCTAATGAGCAAGCCAAGTACATCACTGGGACGCTATATCACGAGTTTACTACTTGCTCTGACACCACCCACGTTAAGACTGATTTTCAAAAATACCCAAAACAAACAGTTCAAGTAAAAAAATCTAATTTTGCTTGACACTTGTTCCCCTCTACATATGTACACACAAGCCTCTATTTTTCTTTCTCTCCAGCTCTCGGTCAATATCTGTGTCCTCAAGTCTAATGTCAAGTTAATGCACTTGCTACACACACAGAGCAAAGTCCTTGTTTTTCAACCTAGCTAGTAAGAAGCATGCATAGAAAGACTCGGAGTCCTTGACAACGAGAAAACCAAAAATACAATATGGAAGTCAAAAGAAGAAGTGGAAAAATTGTGTAAAATAATAACAATGCTTAACACGCTCAGTTATAAACACAAATGGTCATTTATAGACTGAAATTTTGACTGGAATTTGCTGCCTGACCCCCTCACAGTTAGATTGATATCTGTAACTCGAGCAGATGAACTTGCTTTCAACTTACCAGACAACTCTATTCAAGGCTTTCAGATCACAGACACCTGTCACAGATAATTACCGAAAATGGACAGCAAGAACGGAGTGAGTGTCTGTTACGTGGCAGCAGGATCAACATAAAAGACCATACAGACATACTGCACTACTTTTTTAGTGCCTTTTCAGAACACACTCCCACAGAAGCTCCTCACGTCACCTCAGAGCTGTTGTTTAGCCTGAAACAGCTATAATTCACACAGTAAACACTAGCCTGTCAATCATCTGTGAGACAAGATGAGGGATGGCTTTGTTTTGAATGTTCAATGAGGTGAAGCTCTGACGGGCTTTATATGACTGGTTAACTTTTGTAAAAACATAGCACAGAGTGTTACAGGTGCGGATGTTACAGGTTGGGTCATGGATTTAATTATTTTTCAGATCAGCAGGGGAAAAAAAAAAAAAAAAAAAAGACAAATAAGTGAGAACTTGAACTGTTAAAGCAAGGGACTCTTGTTTATGTAAAATTTTTATCTCTAAAATATTGAATACTCAGTTATTAAATTAAAATGTAGGCATGGTGTTTTTATTTATTTATTAGAGTTAGTACCCATCGTTGACGGGTAAAGAGTTTTTAAAAATACTTAAAAAGGTTAAAACAAAAAATAAGCTGATAAGCTTTAATGTATTTAGTGATATTATTATTCCAGTTTGAAGCCATACTGTATGTACATGACTGTCTGTCTTTGTGTACAGCAGAACTCTCTGCCTAACATTAAGACAAAGAAATACAATTTTGTAGGGTTGAGTATCTTACAAAATTGTACCTTGTTGTACATTTTTCGTTGTCAGTCAAATACATTTCCTATTTAAAGTAGATTACATCCGGCACGTGACTGTGCAAAATATCACTTTTACTCAACATTTTTATTTGAGCGGTTAACACTCTCAGTTTGGGTATTTTACAGGCCCTCACCGCGGACTGCTGTGGATATGTTTGCTCTAACGGCCCGTGTTTTATCTCTTAGTGGCGCTCCACATCACTGCTTTTATTAGCACTACGGTTTCAGAACATATGAGACAAACTGGTTTTAATCTTCCTACAGGAAGAATAAACATACAATGATCTGTCCATTTACCTATGAAGATTTAGTTTTATGTAAGGTGTGCCAAGCTTGTAGCATGATTCACAAGCAGACTTGAGGCGGTCATTGCTGCCAAAGGTGTTTTAATCAAGTGATGGGTCTGAATACTTAAGTAAATGGGATATTTTAGTCTTTATATTTTAATAAATAAATAAATAAACAAACAAACTATAATCACCTGTTTTAACTTTGCTATTAAATGATGAGGAAAAAGATTTGAATACACCAAGGCGAGTGTGAAACATAAAACGTGGAGAATTTAAGAAGAGTCTAAGATTAAACCGTACATATGTAAAAACAGAATGTCTGACCGCCTTACTTTTTACATTTTTTCTGTGCCCAAGGCGCTTCAATAATGCAGGAGGAAGGGAATGTGGAGGATTCGCAGAAACTCTATTCTTGGAAGACATAAGCAAACTGAATTTTTATTTTGAACTCCATAAACCAGAGCTCACTACAGTTTTTGTACAATCTTAAGCCTCATGCTTTTACTAGCTCAGTAAATTGCAGATAATACCATCTTCATCACCTTAATCCATCACACCAGTGTAACTCGTTAAAGCCCGTAGAAACTGTGTTCTGGGGAAATGTAATTATAAACCTGACAATACTACAGGAGGAATGATCGCAACAGTTTCCTCATATTTCAAGTGGTGAATCAGGTCAGGTTGTTCAATGGCATCACAAAGTGAGTCAGAGCTTGTATATTTATTTCAGTTAGAACCAGGAAATATCCTTTTCTTGATCTATCAGTGTCAGGTCTGATCCTGAAAGCACTCTGTCCCTACTCAGTGCCTGAGGTGAAGTAACATTAAGACATCACTAATAATAAATGCGAGTCCTGGACTATATTATCTTTTGCTTAAATAATGACGTCCACATGGCAGGCATGATTTCATTTGCTTTGACCTCTTCCAAATGTGCAGCCAAGCACTTTAAAAAAAAAAATTTGGAATGCTACAGGAAGGAAGAGACCCGGAGCTTGAAACCACACCAAAAAAAACTCCATTGACCCCATAAACAGTCAATCCAAGTTAACTCGAGACCAACACCACTCTAGGCCCTGCCAAATGGGAATATTCACAGGCAGCTCTTTCCTGATCTCAAATAAACAGATGTGGTTTCCTTTTTTCCACGAACTGTTTCAACACGTGCCTGAAAATCCTCAGAGTAAAAAATCCTATATAAATAGAAGACAGCCAAAGATAAGATTCCTCTGCAAATGAACCGCTTCTGGGGGGAAAAAAAATAATAATAATAAAACCGGCCAACTCGAGGCCAGCTCACGAGCAGAGCTGTGTTTTATTAGCTGAATTTGATGGTTTAAGTAATTCCACTACAAGTATGACAAAAACATGAAAGCCTGTTTTGTGACATTGCGACATTCTGGTGAACTACCTCCTGAATGGAAGAACAAAAAAAATGTAAAATATTCAAATACAACTGTTGGTGATTAGTTCCAGGTGCAAAAAAAAAAAAAAACTGAAGTGGTTATGTTTTCTTTCATTGTGGTGCTTCTTTATTGACATCTCATTTAATGCAGAGGGAACTCACAGACATCCAATTCAAATTCAAAGCAAAAATGTAGACTTTCCTTAATTAGCAAACTACTTGAGAAAAACTCTCAGACAGAAGAAAATGTTTGAATATTCTAGATAAGTTCAATTTAATAATCGAATTGAACAGGCCACATAACATTCCATCCACACAGACCAAAACAATAATCTATTTGGTTTTTGTGAACAACCATTACTTCCTCTAATGCAATGGGACTTCCTTTCTGGAATCTAGAGGATGTACCTCATAGATAAAACAAAAGACACAAAACATGAACTGTATCTTTGTAGGATAGGGGTTCCCCAGTTCTTTGGTCTCACTTAATGTAGAACTGACATCAAAGGGGTTTCTCTTCACATGCATTCACATTAACATCTAAATAGAATTAACAGAGAGAAAATAGGAGTAAACACTGCTATGGAAATACATGAAATAACATGCTGATTAAAAAGGCCATAACTAATCTTTATCATGTTCAGGTGACAGACTCAGGGGCAGATTTGGAGGTGGGTCTGGGGACACTGGGGATGAGGTGTGAAACAGAGGCGCAGTAACCCGACCTTGAACTCAGGATTGACCCCAGGGACCCTGGAGCTGTGAGGCAGCAACAGCACATGAACATGGTACACAAAGTACACTAATTATGGCAGGTCACTACACTTAAAAAAAAATAATAAATAAATAAAAAAAATCCATATGCTATAATACAGAGCAGTATGTTAAAATAATGCAAACTATGATCGAGAATCAGTTTGACACCATTCAGCATAGTCAAACATGCTTTATCCTGATTATGATTATATAATCGTGCTGCTCCCTATTCAGAGTACAGTGGAACCTTGGATTATGAACATAACTCATTCTGGAAGTGGGCTTGTATTTCAAAACACTCGTAAACCAAAACCGAAAGAAATAATTGAAACTCAAATTATTCGTTCTACAGCACAAAAAAATAAATACATAAAAATAATTAACATAAAATATAAAGTAAAAATAAAACAAATTAACCTGCACTTTACCTAAAAAAAAAAAAATCATCCAGACAGATAAGTGTTTCCGTTTGTGCGCGAGTGTGTGTGTTAATTAAGGAGCCCCTCCCCCTCTCCCCCACTCTTTTCACACACACAACGGAAACACTGATTTATAGGAAAAATATACAAGAACACTCCAATGACACTCGATTGAGCGACACACTAACGGAATCACTGCTGTAAAGTGTAAAGAATCGCGACAGAGCAGTGTTTCTGTGTAGAGGAGAGAGAAAGAGTGTGTGTGTGTCTGTGAAGGCAAAAGTAGGAGGGGTCTGTCTGTCTGTGTCTGTGTGTGTGTGTGTGTGTGTGTGTGTGTGCGGGCGGCACGGTGTCCAATGACGCTCGCAGACACAAAGAGCAGGCTGAGCCTTGAGCAGAGAGAGAAAATGGATTTTTAACGTCTCTAATGAGACTCGCTTTTGCTGTACACGCGCGCTGTACACAAACGCATACAGACACAAAATAAAATTACCCCTATTAAGTGTGAGACAGCTCACCTGAGACCAGGATGTCATTGCGCAGGGCACACACTCCATACTCTGACTTTGTAAACTCCGGGTGCTTGGCCAGTGATTTCCATTCGCCTGTAAAAGGGTCATAACAATCTGTGTAGGGCAGGTTAAAGCCTCCTGCCCTCTCACAGCCTCCAACCACCACGATGACTTCTGAAAACCCTGTCGACCTGCATTAGAAAAGAAAGTATGTTAGACTATAAACTTAAAACCAATGGAAAAGGTCTGACATTTGTTTATTTAGGAGAATCTCCATTAGCTGTAACCTGAGTAGCAGACAATCCTTGACATTAAGTTATAAAAGAAAAAAAAAAAGAATAAAAAGGCAGTAAAATGCAGTAAAGGGCAGTAAATATCAAATAGTAAAATAAAGTAAGCATTTGTTCCCCAAATACATTTACGGTACTGGTGCATTTAAAATTTCTTCCTAGTAGACAACTAGGAAGTCGAATGAACCAGTGTGAGAGGTCACAGAAACAGCACTCTAACCCACTGCTACAGGTTGTTGAGATTTAAGGAACTAGTTGTTCTCCAATTTGTTCTTGAATCACTACTAGATCTAACAGAAAAGAATGAAATGATTGTTTTCTCGTGAGGTGAGAGAGGAGCGGAGTGGAACAGCAGTTGAACCTGGTAGGATGATTAAATCTAATCCTGCTCAGTCTGGGCTCAATTCAGCAAAAAAAAGTGTACGTCTGTGGGTGTGTGTTGCTTTGGACAGTTAAACACAGCAGTTAATGACAGGTTGCATGAAACAAGCGAAGAGATTTAGACAACAGAACTACAAACGACTTGGCTCTGACATAGCCTGAAAGACTGGGGAGGAGGTCATGTCAAACAGTAAACAAATAAGAAGAGACAGCTCTCTCTCTCACACACACACACGTATGCACACAAACAAATATGCACTAAATCACTATTATTATTATTATTATTATGTACATATGCTGTTTTCCCCCCCTTCCTTTTTTTGTTCACGAGTCCCTGACTAAATGTCTGTATTCTATTTTTATATATATAAAGAATTTGTCATGCCAATAAAGCACCTTTGAATCTTGAGAGAGAGATAGCGCACGCACGAGTACACAAATAAAATAAATAAATTAATAAATAATAAAAAAAACGGATTAGATATATAGACACAAAAAAAAAAAAAAACCTGACTACAGTTAATCAGCCTGGCTCGACACCAAATTAAAATCAAAAGACACACACACACACACACACACACACACACCATTTTCTATTGACAGTTTTATAACTGAATGCCTCTATTTCAGGAAATAAAACTAAAACTGATATGGAATCTTACACGTTATCCCTCACATCGTGCTTATTCATAATGTTTTTGCTGGGGTTTGTACCAGCTCTTCTTAGCCAATGTGCTTAAATTTTAGTACAGCAACACAATCAAGAGTAAACGCGTTTACGTTCTCATCGGGGTTTAAGTATAGTATCCATAGTGTACCTGCGTGGCCTGGTGCGAGGTGACATCATCTCATTGCCGAGCACGTGGTAGCGTCGGGCCTCGTGCAGGAGCTGATAACACTCAGGAGCGTTCTGGATCAGCTGATCTCCCTCCACCTTCCAAAAAGACATTGCAAAGCGTCAGAGGAACGTCAGACACTGCGATGTTGATATTGTACATTGTAAAATAGACTGATGTTCCTTGTAGGTTATATAAGTGGGGTAAGAATTATAAGCAGGCTCAAAAACATTACATAAAAAACATAAATGAGTTCGAAAACACTGTATTTATAACACACTGTACGTAGGACCTGAATACACATTAATACAAGACATGAGAACATTATAACAGCTGCACTTAAAAGAACAAAAGGCTTTTTTGATAAGATTGTGTGAGATTAGACATTTTAAATAGACTTTAAATTCCGTATAATATTACACACGGATATCTGCTGTCACAAAAATGCACCAGGAAATTAAAAAAGAAATACAAGACATAGCCGAAGGGTGACGAGTGGCTGTAAGACAGACCTTACATACTCTGATAAATTACAACACATAATGAAGGTATCATACAAATGCATTATAATGTAATAACACATTGCACACTGTATCTGGCGCTTTTCAAAGTTTGTGCCTAAGACTCTTCCTTGTTTCATTTAACATTCTCACTTGGAAACTGTAGATTTGTATCCAAGAACTGCTGCAGTAATCATAAATCCTGTCCTATGCTCATCTCATCACTCTTATAAAAAGTGTCCTTACACTGAACTCATGACTTAATGTATGATAGCAGGGATGTCAGACAGTACAGACTGACACATGAGAAACTGGAACCGGAATATTACTGTGTTTACACGGGTGAAATCAGTAATGTCTTGTAGCTTAAGGATTTTACTGACCGTCTGTACAAAGTAGTTGGGGTGCAGTAGTGGCAGCCGGACGTGCTGGAGGAGCTCCTTCAGCATTGGCCTTCGGTACTCCACGCTGTGGTAGACCCACCTCATGACAGCCTCGAACACTACTTCTTCCCTGCTGATGCTTAGCTCCTCGCTCGCTATGTACTCCTCCAGCTCCTCCTTACGCAAATCCAGGAACTCCTCATGCTGTGCCACCTCTGGAAAATACTGCAGCGCGTAGCCTCGACAGCGGCCAGCCAGCTGCTTGAGTGAGTGCACCTCGGCAAAGCGCTGCATCCCGAGGCAGTTACACGGATCCAGCTGGTCCTCCAGGAATTTGGCGCAGGCGTCCCGCAGAGCTCCAATCTGGAAGAGGCTGGATGTCTCAAAAAGATACTGCACATTTTGTGTGGTAATTGTGGCACGGCCTGTGTAGACATACTGCAGCAAGACTTCCATGGCATCAGCCTGGACACCACTGATCTCCACCAAGGTCTGCCGGCTCTCGAGGTGGTCATTGCAGAACATGGCCCTGAAGTAGACGCTGCAGGCAGAGAGCATGGCACGGTGGCATGGAAACTCTCGTCCCTGCACACCAATCACAACATCTGTGAACAGGCGATTCGTGCGAAACTCATCAAAAATGTGCAGCACACTCTCGGCATGTGACGAGCCTGAGGAGAAATCCATGGTGTCGTCCACGTTCTTGGGGTCCATCTCAAACACTTTGCGCTTGACAGCAGGCAAGTCGCGTACGACTGCTGGATCCTCTCGGTTTGCACGTCGTCCCAGTATCAACACCATGACTGCTGTCTGAGGCTACTACGGATCAATCGCTGGCAAATCCTGCATAGTGATAAAGTGTGTCAATATCTTAGCATCTTGACAATGTTGATCAAACTGGGTATTTCCACCTGGTTTTTATTCTAATATCAATATTTACTTGAGAATGATGGATGACAAATAATAAGTCAATATCATCTATAAAATTAGATTTACAGAACCTATAGTTCTAAACTTTAGACGGATTGTTTTTGATCTTAAACCATATGTATAATGCAAATCTATATGTAAATAATTAGTTCTAAACTAAAAAAAGGGCACATGACTTGTATCAAAGCTTTGACTGCAAGTATGAATATTCTTAATTTATATTAGGTGGATAAAACTACAAAAGGTTTAATGGTATTTCTAAATGATCCTTCTCTACACAAGTATAAGTATCCCTATATTTACTCACAATATTTTCCATTTATTGGTGCTTAACATTAAATATTCCTCCATGAAGTTCAAACACACCTGACTCCACTTACAAAAGCTTACCTAAGGGGTGTACAGTGTATGTAACACAAAAATTGGTATCGGTGGAACACTAAACCCCTCACGACCATACATATAATCTCAGAACACATCAAAGTAGCTGTATTTGTGTTCAAAAGATTTTTGTTTTCTAAACTTAAATGAACTGCATACTACACACATCAATAATACTATCCGAGTACATCACTGAAATAATATTTGAACTCAGTGCTCTGACCTGCCGTGCCTGTGCAACTGTATATTTTATCAAAGCCATGAACAAAGAGAACCTAATATGATACAGAGAAAAACGAAAAAACAGTTGTCTCAGTTGTCTCAGCAGAATAACATGAGCACGTGCTAAGATTGCATAATACACCATTCAGAGGGAGAGAGCAAATTGCACAACTTTTTTTTTCCTGGAAATAGTCCACAGGTTGTTATTGAGACATGCACTATATTTACTAGTATAAATAGAAAGTCACATGTATATAAATGCAGCAAAATTAAGCAAATTTTGTGAACCCTACCTTAATAATAGCCTTAAAAATAAAAACCAGCACACAGTATAAAGATGATCATGCTTGCATAAAAGAACATAAAGACAACAATAAACATGTTGTCTAAACATATGGTTTAAACGTCATACCTGTTCATGGTTTATCACCCTGAACATGGTAATAAACAGTGATAAAATAGCCACTTATAAAAATGTTGCATAGTTCATGAAATTAATTTGGTTAATAGGTTAGTTTAAATGACCTATAACCACTTCTTTATTAATCACCAAGCTGTTCATTAGAAAAAGCTAAGCAATCATAGTATTGACAAGGATTATTATTATTATTCAAATGATTAAGCTTTACGTTTTACATTTACTCCATACAGCCACTCACTCACACATCATCTATATCACTTTATCCTGTGTACAGGGTTGCAGGGGGCCTGGGGCCTATCCCAGAGACTTAGGGCACGAGGCAGGGTACACTCAGGACATCGCAGGACATTCTCATGTTCATTCACACACTACGGGCATTCGGGGAATGCCAATTAGCCTAATCGGCATGTCTTGGGACTGTGGGAGGAAACCTGAGTACCCAGACGAACGCCACCAAGCACGGGAAGAACATGCAAACTCCATGCACACAGACACGAGGTATGAATCAAACTTAGAACCTGGATGTGCAAAGTGACAGTGCTAATCACTAAGCCACCTGTATTCTACCAGGAACCAAGAAATCAAAACAAAAGAGCCTGCTTTTCCAGAGAAATAAGAAAGCATAATATTCACAAATCCTATTATGTGCATTTCTTCTCCTTCATCAGTGAAATTCACCTACTATACCTGCTCCTGAATAATCCTTGCTGTCTAATGGCAGTGAAGGCCCACAGGCAACAAAAGATGAAGGAAAATAAAAGTTTTTACATGAAAGTAATAAAATGATAAACTATAATTTCACTACACTGGTTAGTAGGCTAATATCAATAAAGTAATTAACCTAAAGAGTTTAACCTAAACTCTAATTATTGTACTAAGACTCTGTGATGAAGTCATGCAGTTCCTGCCTCGCGCGCTGCTGGAGTCACCTGTTGAAACGCTCGCGCTCATGACCGGAGAATAACAAAGAGACACAGTTTATTACACACGTGATAATAAACTGCGGAAACATATAGGTATTATATTTAAACACAGCACACAGACAGGTTTAGACTGAAAACTAATTCGGCTGCCGAACTTACCTTATACACCTAGGAGACAAACTTCATACGTTATTACTTATACAAACAAAAGAAACAAAGAGCGTGTCCATGTGTCAGGAGAGACGAAAAGCATAACTGACTTAACAAGCCGCACTACTTCGCATAATTTGATGCATTAGTACAAAATATATAGCTATATCCTTCCCGAGTCATATCTTCTACCTGTAGCCACATAAACGAGTCTGTTTGGGGCAATAACGCACTGAGCTTTTATGAGAAATTATACTAGAAAAAACGTCTCAACGGTCAGCTGTTGGAAGCCGCAACTCCTGGGAAATGTAGTTTAATAGAGCAGCACCGAGGCGCGCTGGAACGGCACAAGAACAACATTACCCACAATTCTTTTCGTCAAGGCCGCCAATGTGACTGACTTTGTTTGCAAACAAAACACTGACCGACGGGTGGGGGCGGCTCTAAAGGGCTGTCTCACCGAGCGGCTCGAGTAGCACACAACGGTTGAAGAAGCCTGTATTTATTTACACTCCAGTGATAGAATTAAATGCGGATTTTTTCCGCGTGATTAGGAGCCATAATCCGCCAAAAACATAAAAACAACTGATCGATATAGTAATGGCTTTAAATGCTGTTTATTTATGTAAAACACAAGGCATGACTCAGTACATCCAAGTACCCGTCTGATTATTAAACTGATATCATTGCTAATATTAAACCAATTAGCTCACTTTTTAATGCTTCAAATACTGAACATTAAACTAATTTTTATACAAGTGATACTAGTTGATGGTGATTAATTATTAGCTCAACAGCGCCTCACCGTGGAGAATGGCGACACTAAAATTTAGTGCTGACTGTTTATATAAACATTGTCGAAGAATTGATGAAGTTTATGAAGTTATCCATTAAGCTGTCATTTAGTAAAATCTTAGTAACCCTGCTATTGATCAGCACTGCAGTAATCTCAATGTATATTCTGAAAAACATTGCCAACAGTTTTGTGTTATTAACAATAGTAATGCTTATTTTTATATATTTTACCTGAACAGTTAAAAGCAAAAAAAACAAAAATGTTGGCTCTCTAATGTCACTTTTTATTCCTGCTGTTTATGAAAGCCATACTGGAAAGCCTGTAGCAGAAAATTCAATATTCCCTTAAAAGGTAAACAAACACTGCCAACACATCACATGTCACTCATATTTTTTTTGTCCAAAATTTGCTTCTTTTTTGTATTTTTATACTACAGGTATACAGTTTAAGACATTAAGATGTAAACAGACACCCTTCATTTTATGATAGAGTGCATTCACAAAAATATTGTTGCATTTTTAAGCAGGTAAGATTCAGTAGCTACTGATACACAATGGATGCTTTGTTGACTTTCCTTTAGCAACTATAAGAGCTTTAACTCACCTAGGCATAGAATGAGAGGCTTGGTCTGTAGTCTGTGACTTTTGGTCTGTGAGTTTTGAACAGCATGAAGATGTCTTTCAGTGGGCCCGGGGTCAACCAGATTGTAACTCAACTGTTTGATCTCTGGGAAATCTAATTTTCTTTTAGAATGTGCACATGCTTAAAGATGGATATATTCTAATCTGAAAAAATAAAAAGAGCCATGATAATGGCAAAAAAATGTTGGTTCATACATTTAATCATAAAACTATGGGTGTCTATTTACTTCTTGCATGTCTTTGTACGTGCCTAAATTATCACGTGTCCAACTATGTGCAGACCTATAGGGAGACTATAGAATTGATTATTTAATTAAGCATTAAAAATGCTTTAGTGTTTAACACCAGTGTCTCTTGTCACTAGTCATGACGTTGAAGGTGTGATTTTCAACTAAAAGGACATAGCTTTTGGATACTGTTTAAAATGTAGGAAAGTAGCATGAAAACTTGCTAAGAAGAAATGAAGAGGACATCAGAGATCTTTATGAAGACGAGCTATTTCTGACTGAACCTTTATATCATTTTACACAAACCTTCTTTCTCTTCATGTAAATGAGAACTTGTTTAAAATGTGAAATAGATGAAACAATGGAGAGACAACCTTTTGTTCTCACCTAAATAGACCATAAGTCTAAGTGATAAAATGTCAATGTGATGATATTTTACTTGTTAGGGAGATCCAGGAGAAATGCTTCTGTGGAAACAACAAAAACAAAAACTTCCCAACAGTGCTTGACTGATGGCACTTAGTTAGTAACCTAGTAACACAGTGTAAGGATCTATCCAGTGATGGAAACTACAAAGCACTTTTGTAAGTCGCTCTGGATAAAAGTGTTTGCCAAATGCCTAAATGTACTGTAAATGTAAGTGTTGTGATGAAAAGGTGTCAGAACACACAGTGCATCACTGTTATTATGGTGGCAAAAGAGGAGGCCTACTCAATATTAGCCAGGTTGTCATAATGTTATGGCTGATTATATACGGTATATATTAAAGAGCAACCTAATATTGAGCAGGTCCCCCTTCTGCAATCAAAACACTGGTGCAGTGTGTGTTTTGGCAGCTTTCTATCACAACCAGCATTAACCTTTTCAGTGATTTCTTCAGCTACAGTAGCTCTTCTATTTAATTGAGAGGTGCTCTGATCTAGTCACCTAGCCATCACAATTTGGCCCATGTCAATGTCTATCAAACCTTTATGCTTGCCCATTTTTTTAATATATCCCACCATTTCTGGGCGCTATGGTAAGCAGATGTTGTAACTGTAGCTACTTGTGACAAGGGCCAAACCAAAAATGGTAAAAGTAGTCCAAGGAAAGAAAACCAGTAAACCACTAACAGGGTCGTGGGCAGCCAAGCGCCACTGTACACGTTGGGGAGGGAGGGCTGGCCCATGTAGTCCGATCCAATAGAAGAGATACTGCAGCTCAAATTGCTGAAAAGCTTAAATATATATAGTTTGTACACACACACACACAACACACACACACACACACACACACACACACAACACACATATATATTATACAAGATGAAATAAAGCAAATGAAATATGAAACAGATTCATTCAATTGAAGTTAAAGAAACATCTTGTTAATTTGTAATTAGTTCCATCATACTTTCATTTCATTTTCAATCTAACAGTAGACATTGTTACTATTCAGGTGTAGAGAAATCTAGTCCTTGATTTTGTTCCCTAACAAGCAAGTCATAATTGACAGTAGCCAAGAAAAATACCTATTTAATAACAACAGTTAATTTTGTCCATAATCACATGAGTACAATTACAAGTGGGAAAAAATAAATTAATCTTAAGAGATATAAAACACAGAAGGATCACAGAATTTATTGTTATTAAAAGAAAAAACTGCATATTCAAAAACACATCCTTTAATAATTGCTTTAATTGCTGATCCGGTCCCGAAAAAAATCTTCATATTATATATTAGCATGACATCAGTGGTAGAACCGGGTGACATGTAAATCACACAAGCAGTCCATGTGATCCTCATGAGCACAGAGTAAGAATAAATACAATTAGTAATAATTTACAATGTCTCTCCCTTCTAAGGGGACAAGTAGACCATGAGGGTAAAATTCCCAATACACAGTTACTATAATATAGTAAACCAAACTAAATTATTCATATCCTGTGCAAAAACAGTAACTAGTACACAAAATGTGCAAAACAAAAGAGAAGAAAGGAGAAGAAGAACAAATGGCAGAAGTTAAACAGTTATTATAGTGCCACGCTTTTATCACAATTTTGCAGGTAAATGTCAAAAAAAAAAAAAAAAGGGCTTTGGCTTATATACTGGCAATGTGAACAAGATAACAGTAGAAAGATTCACAACAGTTAATTCTATTTGATGTTCTTTTAGTTTTTGGACTTTGTGCCCACTATGTGACAAATGAACCTTGAATCTTGATCTGGTTTTATTCAGGGTTGTTGCAATACACATCTAGGATTTAGAATGGGACAAAACAGAGGATATGTATACTTGTTTACAGCTTAGGAAAACTGGAGAACAAAAAAACAATAAAGTCTCTAATAGCCTGCATGGGTGAATTTGACTGGTATACAAATGAAGAGTTGGTGTTGTTTACCACGTAATGCAAAGTACACAGCTTACTTCTACAAGGAATAAGATATAGTACTGGGGCAGTGTACAAATATGCTTTTTTTTTTTTTTTTTTAAACATAGCCCATGATTAGCAGCTTTGGAATTTATCCGAATTAGACAGCAGGTTAAATATTTAGCAGGTTCAGTCTAAGGAAAGTTACATTTCAGATTAAACCCTTTTACACATAAAATCTTCACTAAAAAACAAACAAACAAATTAGCAGTCATATCACAGGTGTGATGGCCCTAGATCTATTCAGCCTAAAGAAATCCAGCAGAGCCCCACGCAGGTCCCTGTACCTGAGTCCGTACAGGTAGGGTGCCAGGGCTTTGGGCAAAACCAGCAGGATGTTACATAGCACCAGCGACACCCAGAGACCTGCATTGGGATGCAGCTCACTACTGTAGCTGTACAACAGCAACTCGATGATCAGAAGCAACATGGGACACACAGACAAGAACAGGTGGAGGTAGTGAACGAGAAACGTTCCTTTAGCCCTGGATGACCGCTCTCCTCGCCACACGCCGGATTTGCTGGTATGACAGTAAAGTATCACGTAACCAGCCACCACCAGGAGCAAGGTGATAAGGACAGCCGTGACAGTTAGCAGCATGCACACCTGGAGTGGCTTTGAGTGGCTAACAGTTAGAACAAGCACCAAAGGAAGAGAGCAGATGTGTTGGGTGCAGGGGCTCATCCTATGGTACCACAGAAAGAGACCCACAGAGGCAGCAGGGAACAAGATAGACACAACCCAGATAGTGAAGACAGCAGCATAGGTTCTGGAGATTGGCCACAGCGTAGCATATCGTAATGGTGCTAATATTGCCAAGGACGTGTCCAGCACTATGGCGGTGGCGCTGAAGAGCCCACCACTGTAAAAGATACCCATCAGGAAGAGCATGGCAGCACAGGACACGTCTGACATCAGCACAGCAGCTGTATTCAAACAGGTGGTTAGCATGTAGAGAGCCACAAAGAGGAGGTCGCTAAACAAGGCATTGGCCAGGAGAAGGTAGCGAGTCTGTTGCCTCAGGTGAGCTCTGAACAGGATCCGGGCCAGGAGAATTGGTGTGGTTAAAAATACAGCCAGAAATCCTAGGATGGGGCAGATCTGGATTACCCTCATTTGTTGAGGAGGCAGAAAAATGTGCCACTCTTGAACAAACAGTTCAATTGCAGTACGAGAGGTGTTAGTCTGGGCAAACTGTCTGCCGAGACGCTCTGCCTGTCCCGAGCTGTTGTACCAGTCCATAAATGTACACAAAAGAGACAGTGCGAAATCCTCCGCAGCCATGAAGAGCCTCTCTGTTCGCCCCTGCAGAAGAGCCTCCATTACTACTTAAATCTGCGTAAGCAAGTGTTCAGCACGGGCAGGTCGCGCTTCTCCTCACTGCAGAATGACAGGTAAGCGTGTGAGCCAGGTGATATTGAACGCTTTTGGTCATGTTTCCATGGAGGTGGAGATGAGGGTAAACATCACTTTGCAGGTAAATGGAGCAGAGCTCTCTCTCTCTCTACACGGAGATATAAAAACAGATAGCTTAGCCATAACTAGGCCTGTTGTATAACTTAATCTACTTCTGTACATAAACTAAAGCCCGTTGCCAAGTCTTTATTAAAAACACAAATTGAGTACAAGTAGGTCATGTTTTTAAACTACAGCTTTGTTGGAAAGAGGATCAATGACACATACATTCTACGTTTAAAACATTGCCTTTTAAGATAGATATAAAATCTAGTACAACATGTTAGTGCAAAAAAATTTAACTTTTTTCATTTTAAATGACAGCTTGTCAAAATAGGTAACATTAGACCCTTTTTGTGCCTATACTAAGTAAAACCTGCCTGGAAAGGACATTTTAAGTGAAGAATGAGTGCCAAATGTGACCAGTTAACAAAAAACCAACCAAACTAACAAAAAAAAATTCTAATGCTGTAATTTCCCATTTGTAATGCAGATAAAGTTATAGCTATGATTAGGGAATGAGTTCAGGTGTGTGTGTGATCAGTAAGATGGTGACCATGAATGTGATAATTTAAGAAGCTGTATGAAGTTGTAGTCCCTGCTGGTCATATCCTTAACCCGTATTTTGTCCTTGGTACTGGAGTTGGGCTCCTTTATGGAAATACGGATATAGAGGTTGAAGTGGCAAGGAAAAACTCCCTGAGACATCATGAAGACTTAAAACTCATCATAATATTATACACTATAAATTCAAACAGGACTAGATGTGTTAAAAGGATGTTTGGTATGAGTACATCTGAATATCTTGAGCACAAGAAGGACATTCTTTATAATTATAGCAGCAGATGTTAATAACAACATGAATAGAGTGAGATGATTGTATTAAAAAAAAAAAAAATTCTTCACAGATGGTAATTTATGCAGGATGTAAAGCTTTCAGGCAAACAATATGTTACTAAATCAATATCAAGATCAATCCTAACCATAGATAATGCTAACTGGCTTTTTAAATTTTCAGTCAATGCCACATGATCCGTTTTTGTCCCTCCTTCTTTATATAGCAGGAGACTTTGGCAAGGCAAGAAACTTACTGCACTTTTCCGCACCATTCATGTTTGGCCGTGTAAATCTTTTGTTGTAATTGTTCTTGTTAACTGCTTGCTGGTGTTGGTGAACTGTTGGTGCTCTGGCTAAGCCATCTTTTCCACAGCATCTGCTGAACCGTCTCATAGACCTCCCGATAACGTAAACCGTACAGGTAGGGGGCGCATGCCCGAGGCACAACCATCAGCACAGCCAAATTCACTGTATTGATCCAAACAGCCAGGTTATGTTCATCAGATAATCGCTTCAACCAAGCAAGCTCCACTGTAAACACCAGACCGGGTGTGAAGTATATTAGCAACATCACAGCATGTGCTAGCAGAGTCTGCCGGGCTCGTGAGTAGCGATTGCGCCATATCCCAGAGGTCCTGGTGACCATGTAGAGACGGATGTAGCAGTAGAGGATCAGGATAATGCAGAAAATTACACACACGCTGAAATAGACATGCAGGCTGATTCCAATGGCTTCTTCCATTGACTCCAGTATGAGGAGCACCAGACACACCTTCAGGTTCCCTGGTTTTTCCTGTTTTCTGACCGCTGTCACCACCAGCAGTGAGAGTGGACACGTCATGGCTATGACCCACACCAACCCGACTATTTTCTTTACTCGTGACAGACGCAGGATTTCAGTGTAGCGCAGAGGCCAACGCACGGCCATGAACGTGTCAATGACCATCAGCGTTACAGTTAACACAGAGGAGCAGTATGTAGTCACAGTGGTGACCATTATCACCTCACAGAATATGTAGTGCATTTTCATGTCCAGCGCATTACAGGAAATGTTCGTGAGGTTGAAACTGAGGAAAAGGATGTCCGATAGAAGTGTATTGGCCAGGAGGAGGTAGCGCGTTTCCTGTCGGAGAGATGGACTGCTGAAGATACAGAAGAGGAGCAATGGGCTTATCACCAGAGTGACAGTAGTGAGAATAGCAGCAGGGATGAGAAGGAAATTCATTCTTTGACTCTGCATGATCAGGTGCCACTTTTGCGACATTACAGTGAGGTTAGAATTATTCATCTTTGTGGATTACTGTCTTCTTTTCTGATAGGAGCCTTCAGGATGCACAGGTTCAGGTTCCACCTAAAGGACAAAAACCCAGGGAAGTAAACACTGGCGTGAAGGTTTTTATTTTATTTTATTATTTTTACATTTGCAGCCTTTGGCAGGTGCCCTTGTTCAGAACGACGTACAGAATTGCTTTGAAGACTCCTTTAATAAATCCATCCTGATACTGTTTCATTAGGTTACTGACTAAGTGTATAATCGTTCTAGAATACTGTTTAGGAGGTTGCTTCTTTAGACAACATTTGAGGACATTGCCATTGCTGCTCAGATATTTAGAAGAACATCTAGATGCCAGAACAGAAAAGAAAGTGAAAGCATGCCGTCCTTGTACCCGGAGAGGTACAGTAGTGGGCCCAGTCGAGTAGCGCTAGAGGAACAGTGTAGTAGATGCTTTTTCAGTGACTTTGATTACTTCATCTGTTCACTTCACATGAATCTATTTTCTTGTGGCTTAAAGGGCACTGGATACAAAACTGACTGGTTTAATTTTGCGTATTGTCTAAAGTTTGCTAAGAGGCTTATAAAATTTTTTAGTAACTTATGATCAGATTGACACGTTATAAACACAGTTTTCTAAATTTTACTAATTTTGGCAAACTATTTTTCTCTGACATAAAATGTTGTCCATAACAAAAAATTTTAAAACCCCTAAATAACACATAGGAGCTTTAAATTTTCATGTTTTGAGCAAAGAGTAACATTTATGCTGCCGGATTTTTAAGCAAAGGTTGACGCATCATGACAAGCAAATTGCATCACTGATTTCTGTCATGTCACCACCTATGGGAAGATACTTCCTACATTGGCTGTTCCGAAAAGGTTTGAATGTTTTTAAAGGGTTTTTGAAGAATGTTTAAGCCAAGAAAAGGATGTTTACCCTCTTTTATTGCTGTTGCAGTCACTTCAGCAGTAATAAAGGACAGGTATGTGCCACTTAACAACCACGATTCAGCCTGTGGAACAGGATATTATGTGATTTGGAATTTTTCAAACACAATGTTATACACTTGATAAAACTATGTGGGATACAGTAATGAAAGCACTGTGCTGATAACTTTATAAAAGATGTAAGACAAGAGTCATGAGATGCATGTACTGTGTGTGGAAAGCTGATGCATTCGCTTTGTCTGGTTCACTGTTACTTTAATGTTATAAATCTCAGGCGTTGACTGATGGATACATGGACAATTGATGAATACCCGTCCTATAATACAGAGTTGTCTCATGTACAAAATGAAACTAAATCAGGTACAGGAGGAGGTTAATTGGTGATAATGTTTTTCATGATCATCAAACAACTTTATAATTAAAAAGCTTTTGTGTGGAACAAAACTCAACACTTTTGTCCTTGATCTAATTTGCTGCCACTATTTTCTGTTTAACTCACCAAAAAGTCAATCAAAGCACGAGTTTGCTATAAAGCTATATTTTTAATTAAAACTCTTTTTTATTAAAAGGTTAATTTATCTATTGTGCCTGAACTATGGTAGGCAGAGCATTTTGAAAGAAAAAAAAATTGCCACAACATTCACATTTACATTTGTGTTTTTAACACTCAAACACAACATGCACAACATATTCTATCAGTGTGCAATATTTCTTGGAAAAAAACAACTTGATTTTATGTCGAACCTGAAAAAAATGGATTTAACTCATTTTGCTGTCAAACTGTTAATCTATACTTTTATTACTTGTTAGCAACATTAGCCTCTTAGTGCCCCGTAGCTTCCAATCAATGACAAAAACTATTTAAATCAGCATAAATTTGATGTGAGAAAAAAAATTCAACAATTTTATTAGGTTTTGCTGGTAGCTCATAAAAAATTATCAAGACGTCGAAGCTTAGCATCACCAGACTGCTACTGTGCTTTTACACGAGACTCTTTACACGTAACCTGGTCAGTTGGATGTAGTCTCAACTGAAAATCATTTGCATATACTTACTGTAAGCATCAGTCAGTAAGTAAGGTTTATGTAAATACTGATGCCCTAAAAACAGTGAACATAATAAAATCATTATCTGAAACAAAGAAAACCCAGAAGCATTAGCAATAGACTCAGGCTGGGGTTTCTTAAATGACAGAATTATTTTTTTTCCAGAGAACATTAATTATCGTAGTACTTCAAGTTTTTGAATATATAATGTACACCAGTCTATTGTGCATTAGCAACAATGTGCTTTAGTGACAATGAAAAACTAAAGCATCAGTTTTTCATTCTCACTCTTAATGTTAACATCCTCACACCTATACCTTACACAACAGCACAATAAGATGACATATTGCAGCATAAAAGAAGATACGCATCAGCATTTAAATGTACATCGTTTGAGATATTGTTCTTATCTTACAGAGACTTGTGTTATCTGCAGTTATATTGACCTTAATAAAGCAAAATATGGTCAAGTGACTAATCGCCTCCATCACCCAACCCCCTCTGAATATCCGCTTCTGATAAGACCAGGCCCAATTTAGGAGAAACACGGATGTAAAGGTGTAAATGTGTGTATGGGTGGGTCTGATGCTTGAAAATGCAGCTTAAATGTTAGAAATTTGATTGATTATTATTATTTTTAATCCTAGTGTTAGGGTACAAGAAGAGTGGTCAAGTGATTTTAGAGTAATACGAAAATCATTTAATAGCATTATAAAAGATGATCTGTATTTTATTGCAGTCTTATCTTGTTTAGACTTCAAGTTAAATCTTGTTTTATTTTAGTTATACTGTAGAGCGAGTGTATTTTCTTTTATGGCATTCTTGAGGTAGTTATTTTGCTACACTTTGATATTCTGTGTATGTAAACATCACTATAAGACAAACATGTTAAATTAAGAACCAACATTTATTTTTTTGGGCTGTAATTATAGGCAGGAGAATTTCTTTAATTCTGTCTTAATGATTTATTCATGACGTTCACACACACACGCAGCTTTTTAGGTTCTTTCTGAACACTGAAAAAAAGAGATGAAATAATGACACCACATGCTGCTGTGTACTCCACTGTCATATCAATGATCCTCTGAAAGCACCATTAAACCAAGTTCAATCGATTTCAGTCACTTTTAGCCCTGCAAAACACACGCGCACACAGACAGATCAATTCCATAGAAATGACTCTCTTACCTCTTCCTCACACATCCATTCCGTCCGCTCATTCACATCACACTGCGAATCGATACACACGCGCACACACACTACACACGCGCGCGCGCGCGCTCTTTCCCTATCAGTGCGTCAGCGCTGCCCGGGCTTGTGAACGCGCCCGCGCGCGACCTCCTCACAGCTCTTCAGGCGCTCCCTGACTACACACCGCGGTTTTAGCCAAAGTTTCTGTCACAAAATCACTTTACTCCCAAACAACGCTCAGAAAACGAAGTCCTTCAGTTGGCACAGGAGAAGATATACTGGTGTCTACGCGGTTTGTTTAAGTAAACATCATGATACGTTTATGATGCCTGAGTCTGTGATGCTCAACTTCCTGCTTTTCACAAACAAACAATTTACACAATACTACAAGAAAACAAGCACTAAAATACAAGAACAAAAAAATAAATAAAACCAAATATTTATTATGAAATCAATGTAGCATACTGCATTTAGAAACAGAAATGTTAAGCCTCAGTGTCTCTCAGGCACCTTGGCTCTTGGATTTTTTATTTTTTATTTTTGGAACTAGAGTGGAAAGAATTGTCTCTCTGTATCATCATCATCATCATCATCATCGTCGTCGTCATTATTGTCGTCATCGTCACTGCTGTACTCTTCGTCTTGCTCTTCTTCCTCCTGCTCACGTGCCACGAGTTTCTTGAACACATTGAACTCTTCCTGCATGGCACGGGCAACATTGGTGAGATACATTTCCTCAGAGACGTTGAGAAAGTCTTTGAGGCGTGGATTGAGTACAAGTGTCTGCCCTTTCTTGTCAGGGGTTTGGTAAAGTCCGAGGCGCTCCAGGAAGCTATGACGACACCTCAGCTCCTCCAGGGAGAGTCTGAAGAGCTTCGCCTTCACCATCTCAGCCTGGCGACAGCCCATACGGAAATATACATACTGCAATTAGATAGGAGAGAGAGAGAGAGAGAGAGAGAGAGAGAGAGTTAGGCAGGTACAATAAAATCTGCTTCATAGTAAAGGGTGGAAAGAACGATCAGTACAAAGTGCAGGCTGCTCTCTACTGGCTGGTTTGTTGTCTGGAGACATGACAGAGAAATAAAATTGAAATCATCTTCACTACCATAAAAAGCCAGAGACAGATAGAGAAGTAAATAAATATGTTGCTAATAATTTGTTGTGGTTTTAAAGCTGACTGCTTTAGTGGACAATTATCCCTTTTCTTTGATTTGTTGATGTCATATAACACCAGAACCTGGCAACGTTTCCACAGGCTACAACTCAGGGCCCGTATTTACCAAGTGTCACAGAATCACTCCTAGGAATCGCGCTTAAAGTAGGACTAAAAATACTCCTACATCAGAGCAGGACATTAAAGTTATTTATATAGATTCTTACCCTTACTTTTAAGTGAAGAGTAGGACTTTTCAGAGGAAAGCCTGTAATGTCGCCATTTACGACACCGAGAACCGCAAAGTTAGCTTCACATTATGAAGGGTGTTGTAGTTTTTTTGTAGTTTAAACGGTGGAAGATCCAAATATTAAAAGCTTTATGCACATAGACAAAACTTATGGATGCATGACTTGGCTGCATTACGTTATCCCAATCAGACTGCTCCAATCACAACTGTTTTAAGGCCCAATAATAGAGTTGTGTAGGACGCTCATCATCTGATCAAAATGACGAAAAGGAAGTGAAACTGGAGAGACGATGAGACCGTTTTGCTTGCAGAGGAGGTAAAATGTAAAGAAATAATTAAAGGGAAAATCTGCCCTACTCTTTCACCTAAACAAAAAAAATAAAAATGGATGTCAATTTGTCAAACCATGAATGCCACTTGTCAGTTTCCTGCAAATGAGTGTACACCGCGTTAAAGAAGTGATGCTTCCTTTTCGTTTACTTCACGCTGCATGGTGGGGAAACGTATGAATCTTCGCATGATATGCAGTGCTGTAAGGGCAAAGATTGATTTATTATTTCCGACATTGTTGGCAGTGACAAACCCAGTCATCATTGTTTCAAAGCTGCATGTTTTTTCACAAAGTAGCAATCCCCTGCGAGGCAGCATACAAAATGTTCGTTGATAGACCAGTTGCATAACGCACACAATTCAGAAGGTCAGAAAAAGTATTCCGTTTTTGTTTAAAAGTATTTTCTAATGAGCTCCGTGTCAACCAATATTACCAAAACATCTCTCCTCCGCACACAGCTTTACCTGAAAGCCATTTCCTTACAACTTCTAACCAGTTAGGACACCTCAGAGGCTTTACTACCATTTTTTGGTGGAGATAGCAGTAATTTCCTATTTTAAGAATCTTGATGAATTTCTCTTGCTCCTAAAAGTCATTGGGTCACTGAAAATTTTTCACCCCTTACGAGCAATTTTCTTACTTTGACTTATTATGCATAGTAAATAAGCACCCAGATTTCTACCAAAAAAAAAAAAGTCAGACTCCCAAAAGTCAAGGCACAGGTGCATTTCCCAGGTCATTTGGCATAAAATAGCAAGAGGATGGCTTTTTTTTTTTTTTTTACACTCTGTCCAGTAAATTTTGCCAATTAAAGTGTGAAGAAATCTGACCTGGCAGCTTTGCATGTTGAAAATGATAGAAACAAATTATCTGCAAATACTTTTTTTTTTTTAAAGCAAAAATTCATATACTGAAATGGCAATGCTGTAAAATGCTGTATTTTTTTCCCACCTGAAACATGTACTCCAGGCGTGAAGGCTCTTCTGCCACTACATGCGGCGAGTCTCTGAGGATGTCTGCCATCTGCTGAGCGCTGAACTGGCATTTCTCTCTGAGGAGCCGAGACACAGCATTCACCCTTTTCACTGGAAACGACAGGATCTGAGGGTAGTGGCTTATCACCCTCTGCAAACTGCCTGACAAACAGACCAGGGTTTATTAGCCGATTTCACAAGCTGCACAAACACCTCCTCAGTCAGCCATTCTGCTTCGATTCACAAATACTCAGACAGTTTCCAAAATGTCATTGAAAGGTGAATGAAAGCATCTGTAGAAGGAATTTATGCATACACAAGTACAAGTTAGATATCTGTGGATACGCTTCCAGCAAACTCAGATCTGACGTGTTTTTTTTTTATAACCAGTATACATATGTTGAATCAAGTCTGCAAATATACAGCAGTGTGATGAACACTAAAACCTTCAATCACATTTCTAATTAGATTACATCACATACTTATTAGATTAAAGGTACAATTAAAGGTACAGCTGGCAATATTGAAAATGGTTTCTAGACCAATAATAATAATATCTTTAAGTACAGAAGAGAGTTAGGGCCATCATTGAAAAAAGTATTTAAGTTTTGAATTTAATCTCAGAAAACGAATTTAATCTTGAATTGAATCTCAGAAAACCTGAAATTAATCTTGGAAATCTGCCTTTTCATCTCAAAATTCTGACTTTAAAGTTTAAGGTCAGAACACAAATACATTTTTATGGTGCCATTAATCTGATTCCAGCATGTACACTACCAAAAAAGTTTTCACCGAACCCAAGAAATCTCTGCTTATAACAATCATGTGAAATCTGTTGTTTTGTGGATGAACTTTCTCCTGGACAGATCCTCGCTGATGCAGGCTTGAACCCTAAATCCTGCTTTCCCACGAGATAAATGTCAGATAGGTGTATTATATGGCTGTATGTGCATTTGGCTTAAGATATTTTGTTAGGGATCGGGCTTTAAGTTCAAGCTTATAATTAACTAGTTACGATTAATTATTTTGTGCTATAATAACGACAAACTGGGAGAAAAGTTCAAATCGGCATTGATTTTATTTAAATAGCCACAAAGGAAAGGCATTTATTATGAAGTAAACTAAAACAGTAAGTGGAAGTGAAAAGCTGTTCACCTTCAACAAGGCCAAGCTTCCTTAGATTCATAACCCGCTGCTGCAACTGAGCTTCCTTAAGAGAATAAAGCTCAGGACATTTCTCCAGGATCTTCAGCACACTGGCTGGGTTTAAGCCGAGGCCGAAGAGCACGGTCAATGCTGCCAAGCCATGCTTGTGGCGCGCTTTATTTGCTGCCTTGTAGACCATCTCGGCCTGGCTCTCTGAGAAACCCATGTCAGATAAAGACTCCATGGTGAGCTCCCTCCTGCCCTGCTGGACGGCCGGAGGTGGAACCGCCTCTGATGAACAGAATGGTCGCTGGAGAAGAATTAATGGCACCCTGTGTAATTCCTTCACAGGGACACATTTCGGTAAGCAGGTTTTCCACGTCCATCGTAGAATCTGTCCAGAAACGCAAAATGAAAATGATTGCAACACGTTTATTAGCTGGTGCATCATTTATTCAGTTATAATTGTAACCCAAAATGAACACTAGTGTTGGAGCAAGTGTTTTATTCCTCTAACAGCGCAGCACAAGAGGAAAACACTACACCTTTTTAACTTGTGACTGAATAAACCTGACTTCACCATATCGAAGCTCATTCTTTTATTAGTTAATAAAAGAGCACGAAGTATGAATGGAAAATAAATGATATGAATGAGCTACAGAACCGGAAGTACATTAGACTGAACTGGTTCTGAGCAGGCAGAGCTGCTGACTCGCCGATTAAACAGTGACCACCTCAATTCCAATTAAATCTGCAGTGAAGAACTTTTTGCACAAAACTGAAATCTTAAATAACTCCTTACGACTTTAAAAGCATCCTATACATAGTAGTAATGTCTCCTTGCTGACTGGCTCCAGCTAAACTTCCCTCCACAAACTGTTTCTAGATCACTTTTTTAAATCGGTCTGTGGAAAAACCTCAAACCTCATTAAACCTCACAATGCAGGGATACTTTTAAATTAAATCATCTGGCGGTTTCTCACTCACCCCTAAAGCAGTGCGCGCTTGGATACTCATCGGTCCGTCGTTCAAATGGGTCCTCTAGAAAACAGTTCCAGTTATAAACCTCGTTCCGCGGGGGTGGGGGAGGGGGGGGGAACTGACTTAAAAATGCTTTGATTTATTTTATTTAGATTAAAGAAATATTTTTGAAACCACGCATATCAATTTTAATATTAAATATAAAGTATAAAATGTAGTTTGTAATAAAAATGACAGTTTTATTTATCAGAAATGTCATTGGTATTTAAAATGTAAATAATTTAGCTTAAAAAAAAAAAAAAAAAAAAAAAAAAAATTGTCGTCCACACATTTCAAGGCTACACCTTAAAAAGATCAAAAAATATATAATAATCTACGTACTTTTAAAACAGGCACATTATTATTATTATTATTATTACTAGACACTTTTACTTCATCTTTCAAAAGTGTCCTTAAAACAAACAAACAAAACGCACAAAAAAAAAAAAAAGACTTAATACAAGCATGCCATCATTACAATACATTAAAATGCTTCCTTAATCTGTGATGTACATAACCAGTGCTAAAAGGTCAGTATTTTTTGCACCATTGGGTAGTCCTCCCTCTCTGCCTTCTATGACATTCATCTCAATAAAGACCAATGCATTCTGAAATTTGATGTTCAGCAGAACATCATGGAAGTTAATTCAGTGTTCAGGTAGCCAAAGTCTTCAAGCACAACAAACAACTAGAATGAGCAGCGGGACATAAGTGATATTTATTTCACCTTATCTTTTCATAATTTTAACCTTTTCCCATTGGATGTCTCAGTTCAAAAGAAGCACTGAAGCTTCCTTGGTCTTCACTTTTCAGTTAGATACTTAAGGAGTTCAAACTCCAATGCTGCCATAGTTTTCCTTTGCTCTTCATCCTCTTCTTCTTCCAATTCATTATCTTCATCCTGGAGAGCTGTCTCATCAGTAGCCCCATGAGTGCTGGTCCCTTGCTGCACATCTGGACCATGGGGAGTTTGCTCAGCAGAATCTAGAGCACAAAAGAAAGACCAATCATATCCATTTAAAGACCAAAACCTCACTGTTTCACTCGAACACCTAATATGTTTATCACATTGCAAAATACTTAGTTATGAAAGTGTGAGCTGCTTGAACACACAATCACATTGCTTTAAGAGTACATTTGACTTGAAAACATTCAAATGTTTGTGTAGATGTATAAACGTTATCTGACAAGAGCAGTCACACAGTTTTTACAAGAGGCCCTCACAGAAATGCTTAGGAGCTAAGGAAAAAGAAAGGAGAAACGTCCCACTCCTTCAACACTAAACTCTCCTCACTTCTTAGCTTAGGAAAGGATGCAAGAACAGAAAGCAATGACAGCTGGAATTGAGAATATACAACAAGGTGTAATTACATAATGAATTAAAACATTGCTTTACACTACAGAAGTCCCTTATCACTTAATTTTGCTTAAAGACAGTAAAATTATACTATATTATTTAAAACATACCCCTATATGATTTATTAAACCATGCGTTTAAGAAACCTTTTTAATTATCAGGCTTAGAAACACATATCACTGATAAACTTTACTGGTTGGTTACAATAACCACACTAACCCTACAAGCCCTTTGCCTCACTGGAATTCTGTAGCTTTCTACCCATTTAATTGTAAAGGGTCCAATTGTTTTTTTGCGATGCAGCCTGTGAACACAAATCAGAATGAATGAAAAGTCAAGAGAAACAAAGAGCTAAAACATTACAATAATCACTAAACATTTTACTGAGTGACCAGGAAATCTGTTGGAGAAACATGCTTTGTGACATACTGGTAAAGGCTTTTAATCCTTCAGATGTGAAATAGATACAGGACAATGCTCTCAATGTTGCTGATGCTGCAGTTGTGCTTACCATGGCTGCAGGGGAACACTTCACTCCAGCTGTACTCTCCTAGGTTAATGGGCTGCCTGATCCACGATTCTTGTACGAGCTCCTCCAGAGTCATTCTTTCAGTTGGCTCTCGGTGCAACAAACCAGCCAGCAGACTGTACAAATCTATAAACATACAGGCAAACACACTAACTGCTGCTGAGGATGGCTCCATCTGGTCCGCTTAAAGATCTGTGATATAATACAGGATGGTTTCAAATAACCATGAAGACGGTTAAGACCACAATCGCTTGAATAGTCGAACAGAACTGAAATTGCCAGAACGGTTTTCTTACCAAGTCTCAATCAGTGAACATTGGGTAACCTCACCAAAGTGCACTTACGGCCTTGTTCAGACTGACGGACCAAATCTGATTTTTGGCATATCATAATTGTAATCAGATTGCTTTTATGTAGCATGAAAAGTAAAAATCCACAGTGAATCTGATGTTTGCAAATCCTATTTGAACCACACCCTGAGATGCGTTTCATTCTGAACACTCTAACCACTCAAATAAAGAGTTCTATTACGTCACTCACAACGCAATGCCAAAGTTCATGTGCACATGATCACATGGGATGGACATGGATTTGTCTAAGAAATCAGCATTTAATGGCACATAACACGTGCTGTAACACCAGAGATATAGGTACACTAACAGCAACCAATGAATATAGGTTGGCAGTGTGTAAACTTTTGGCTGCCAGTCTGAACAGGGATCAACAAACATTTTCTGTTATTTACACTTGCACTTTCAACTTCAGAGCATGCAGTTATAGCAGAGATTAATTTATGGCTATGGATATCACCCAAATTATGTTCCCTTTTGAATCTACTTCCCCATTTCATCTCAAGGACTTTTTCCCTTTCCAGCATCACTACAAACACATTAGTCTATGCAAAAAAGCTGTATAATTTAACAGTTTGTTAGTGTTTAAGATTCTTCAGAGCCCCTCATTCACACAAAGCTCATACTTAGGCTCCTTGTAATTGGGTGCCTCTACACTGTAAACTGCCAATCATGGAAGTAAGCTTGCTTCCAATTTGATAACAGCACAACAGAAACATCATCCAGTGTTTTCAATGAAATCGTAAGAGAAAATTTAAAACTCCACAAACGAGGCACTAGAGTTGGCACATACATCTCTGTCTGTGCATCCATGCATCTGTATCTCAGTTAGTTACCTGTAGAGATGTCACAGGGGATAGTGAGTTCGGCTTGGATAGTCTCTTCTACACTACAAAAGGGGTTTTCGCTGAACAACAGCGTATATACAAGTACTCCCAGAGACCACATCTCCAGTTCTGGTCCTTTATACCTACAAACACACACACACACACACACACACACACACACAATATAATACAAGAACTTCAGTTTCTACTGAACTGATCAGAAGAAATTCTAAAAAGTAGGATTTTAGGAAGTCTAAGTTTAGGAAGTACACAGTGTAAACGATATGCTTTGCGCATTATTGAAAATGCATCAATAATTTTAACATATTTCTAAGCCCATGCATTGTTCAACGGTGACTCCACTGACACAATTAACATAAATGCATTGAACACATTGTTCCATCTTCAGTAGAAAATCATCTTTTGGTATTTATCTGTATTTTTAAGTGTGTAGGGAAGCAGCCGTTAATGCGGTGTACATACGGGTTTCCTTGCAGCACCTCAGGTGAGCAGTATTCTAGCGTGCCGCAGAACACATGGAAGAGCTTGCCTGGTTCCAGCCGGGTTGCAGAGCCAAAATCGATCAGTTTGATATGAAACTCTGTGTCTATGATGATATTTTCATCCTTAATGTCCCTGTGCAATATGCCTTTCCCATGAAGGTAAGTGACTGCTGACACCAACTGCATGCACACATACAATTATTTTCTTTTTCATAAATCCTGGTCCTTTTTAACAGCAACTACTTATGTACCCTGAACACAATGGTGACCAAAAGTACAGTACCAAGACATGCGCCATGTATTATAGCTCTTCCTGTGCACAAAACAGGTGATTTCACCAATTATCTATCTGGCTGGAGATTTGTGATAGTTAACTGAAAAACTAGGGGGAAAAAAAAAAAAAAGTATAATAAAAAAAAAAAATGGATTTATGGACTGGGTCATCTTAATACCTAAACCTAATAGAACACTATTGTACATTAGGGAAGAAGGCAGTCAACAAACCATTTTCTGCACATGGTAATCAGGAAACAATTAAGTAGGCATGGACAAGTGACGCTAGACTAATGCAAATGTCTTGTTGGCTCTATATCCAACTCCATAACCAGCATATTTTAAAGAATAATGGACCCTCTTGCTAAATATTGATTGGTATACAACAGTTTCATTGCATAAAATAAATGAATTCGTGTTACCTTAATTGCCAGTAAAAAAAAAAAAAAAAAAAAAATGAAATGAAAATTTCCCTTTCGTCACCAATGTAGGTCTCACAATTACCATCTTACGCACACCCACCTGCCTGAAGATGTAGCTTGCTAGTGGTTCATCCAGCCTGGGTTGCATGTCAATGAACTCAAACAGATCAAGGCCATCTCCATGCTTCTCCATCACCATCTGGAAGAAGTTCTCATTCTCAAACACCTCCAACACCTTTGCAAAGAGAAAATAAATTAAATGAGACAATCAACAGACATTTTGCACAATCAAGTGAGGTAGTTTAAATTAATTCCCATTATATTCACAATATATAGAGACATTTATACAAAGGAGCAAAAAACACAAACTGCTTATACAAAAGTCCTGCCAGCGTGTCGATGGGGAAGCCTTCAAACAACAAACTGTGCATTTGGGTTTTCTGATATGTCATGTAGACCAAAGTTATCATTTCTTTTGAAACACAAATGTAACTGCTACCAAGAATGATTAAACATACATGTACATCTCTGATTTTTTTTGTTCAGTCATGGTTTAATGGTTGTTAAAAAAAAAAAAAAAAATGAAAAACTTCAGTTCATCATATTGCCTAGGTTGTGCTGAGGAAAAGATAAAACATTAAAAAAATATATATATTGTTTTAAAAAAAAATTTGATTCTAAAGGGGAAATGGTCTGAGACAATGCAATTTGGTACACCAACGAGTGTTTAAGGCAAAGTAAAACAAATTAAGAACTACTCTTCACATATGGGTAGATGGAGGGGAGGGTTTGTATGTTGAATCGCTGAAATAAATCAAAATACTGTGTCAAAGGTCATATTTATTCGTTGTATTGTAGTACAGGTAATGCCATCCTGTTCCACAGGCTACCACCACAAGTATATTTCAATCCTGTGGGGAAACACTGTACAACCATAAAATTAAGTGTATGCAAGATGCATGGCATTGTTTTATTTCGTATGACAATCAGTTCAACCCAGTGTGATCCAATCATCACTACAGATGCACGCCTGGAAATTTTATCCCAAAAGTACTGGGTCAGATTTAAAAGGGTTAGTTTATGGTTTTCAGCTGAAAAACTTGTGTACCTTGACAATGTTCGGGTGACGCAACCGAGCGAGTATGGCCACTTCTTGAGTGACCTTACCGAGCTCAGGGTCCATCACCCAGCACTCCTCCACCACACTGTCCTTCCTAATAAATTTCACTACCACCTGTGAGGAAACAAGAGATTGAAATCGAGAAATACTCAATTCCTCAAAAAAAAAAAATTAATAAAATAAAATTTCTAACCTCCTGTTCATCACGACGACGTGAGGCAAGCCAGACAACACCAAAGGCTCCCTTTCCTAAGGGACGCAGTGGATGGTAGTCTTCTTCAAACTGCCCATCACATGCTCCAGACTGCTCCAGGTTCATAAAGGAACGCAGACCCTTACCATAGTCTGCTTCGCTGATCACCTGAATAAAAAGGCAAAGGGAAAGCAGACACTCTTTTGATGCTTGTTCTCGTTGCGGGGGGGAAGAAAAAAAAAATAATAATAATAAATAAATAAATAAAAAAAAACCACAACACTATTTTGTATGAAATCTCCAGATAAATCCCAAGTAAATAGTGGAACCACTGCTTTTAAAGAGATATTATTTGTCTTACAAATGATTACCTCTCGCAGGCTGGAGTCTGGGCCATCCTTAATGGAGGACTCTGCTCTGGAGGTTTGTATGCTCTGCAGTGACTCCTGCTGGTGGAGGAAAAGATGGCTCCCACTCAGCCACACACAGAACAAAGCACCACCATTAGAGAGAGCAGCTCTACGCACATCGCACTGGACCTCTGCATGACATACATAAGTATACAAGTCAGAGATAGGCCCACAGACAGATTACTACTACTATACATTTAATTTCAATAACAAAAATAAAAATCCTTGAAGTGGTTTGATTAGTAGAAAATAATACATGAGTTGTGGTACACATGGGGGGAAAAAAAAAAAAAAAAAAAAAAAATCAATTATTATAAAACTATAAACAACAATAAAAATAGCACAGTATACCAATAGGTGTTCCATCTCGGTGATAGCAGTTGGCTTGAAACTTGCCCTCTTGCATCAGTGTGAGAGGGGAGAGTGTTGTAGCAGGACTAGACAACAGCTTTTTTGGGGTGGAGGTTGCTGGCCTGTTACTTGATAAAAGCATCCCACTTTTACAGAGCTCTGAAAATGGAGTACATTGTTCAGAACTTTTCAACTCATTGTTCCACTGCTCAATATTAACCCCTAAAAGTGGCCACTCTTTCAGTGAAGAGCCGACATCGGTCCTCAAACATTCCTGGTTATCAAGTTTGTTCTTTGGGAGGTCAGGGGGCTCGGTTTCAGGCTCTGACTCCACAACACAAGGCGATGGTGTTCGCAGGAGCTCAGCCGTGTCACAGTCACTTAACTCCAGCTCTGCAACGGCAAGTGCAATGGCATCACCATTTGCATCCAGGTCAAGGAAGCAGCTGCTTGAATCTAATTCTACTTCCTGTTGCGTGTTATCTGGTTTTTCAGGGCCCGCCCACTTTTCACAGAATCCGGAGGATGAGCGACTGCCAAGGGAGATCACCTCAAAGCTGGAGTTCTGGAGTCGGGTTGAACAACCCTGGGACTCAAGCAAGGTGAAGGTTTGCAGTAGAGCTGTGGTGGAATTGTCGGGAATGGACTCGTCACACTGGGCCATTACTGCAGCTGCCTCCTTGCACAGTTCTGTAGTGTCCTCCAAACTATATGAAATAAAATCACCATAAAACAAATCATTAAATTTTTTTTTAAAAAGAAAAAGACCCTGGAGAGCTACACTAAACACAGTGCACAGTTATCACTCTTCATGATACTCATTATTTAAAAACGATTTTAAAATTTTACTCAGAACCCGGCTATTTGAATGACTCCACAAATTCGCACAATTTCAGCAAAGATGTGTGTTTGGTAAACCATTTTACTTCTTTAATGCTATGGTTTCAAGAGTTGTACTGCCTGACCTTGGTCATGAGCAAGAGGTTAGTAGTTCACCTGTTTGGGGGCATGGGCAAGATTGCAGGAACAGTAATAGCAGAAGGAGCTTGATATTCTTGCTTGGCCCTGATCGCAGCAAAAGCTCGCCTTCCTTTTGCAGCACCTGGTTTCTTTTTCACCAACATACTGTCTTTGGCCAGCACAATCATGGGACCTTACCAATAAAATCCAGTACAAAAAGATTAGTTATTTGGTCCATTTCATATAAACAACCTGGGCATAACATCAAGCTATGCCAATTTTTGCTTCATTATTTCCCATTTCCAGGGTTTATGAGAATGATGTACATTCCTCATACAATCTACATTACAGATGATCAACTGCACTCAGAAGTATACATGTGCCATGTATGAGCCATATCCAGTAAATGTGGAAGAACTGTCCATAATTCATCTCTAAAGCAATGAAATTGTGACAATAAACAGGAAAAGAATGTACTCACTACATGTTTCTTGATTCCCCTTTCCTGAGATAGCACAAGCAGAGGGGTTTAAAACACAGCCTCCACCTTCATCAGAACACCTGCTGGAGTCTAAGTGGAGCAGAGAAAGAATATTAGTCCATCAGGCAGTCAACTTCAACATAATGCATTAAAGAAAAATAAATAATCACATGGTGTTTGATGCATATTATCCATGTAAAGCTATGTGCCAGATTATGCCATAGCATCATGCCAAACTGTCTGGACAGAATTTATTAAAATGTTTTGTAAAATCAAAATGTTGAATTAAAGCGATGTTATGAACAGTTATGTGCTGGATTTCATAATCTACTTTATAAAAAAAAAATAAATAAAATAAAATGCTGGAGTATGAGCAGAACTGTATAAGTGAATTTAAACTTGCCGGAAATTATTTAGGGAAGAAAAAAAAAAAAATAAATCTTTATCCGATCTACTTTTCTGCCGATCTTTGATTTCTCATCTGTGATTCATAGAGTGGCTTCACACAGCTGACAATTTGCTCAATTGGTAATTACAGTCCACAGTGTAGCACTACTTCTGATTATACAAATGTTGAATAAGAATTGCATTCACAACTAGTTTACCACTAGGTGACAACCTGCCTAACTTGTATGAACCTTGATGTTTACTTACCCTTTCATACATTTCTGATTATTCTGGTATTTAAACGCCTTTTCATATATTCATTTTATACCAATTTCTCTCATTCATTCATGTTTTTTTTTTTTTTTTACATTTATCCATCTTTATAGTTATACAGTGGGGGAAATAAGTATTTGATCTCCTACAGATTTTCTAAGTTTGCCCACTTACAAAGAAATGAAGGGTCTATAATTTATCATAGGTTTATGGTAAAGAATATCAACCAAAAATCCAGAAAAAGCACATGATACAAATGTTATGAATCAAGTTGCATTTCAATGAGGGAAATAAATATTTGATCCCCTACCAACCAACAATAATTCTGCCTCTCACAGACTGGTTATGTGCTCTTGTGGTACACATAT
>JAQMYJ010000018.1:10947659-10967829 GCA_030014305.1 Clarias laeviceps | reverse complement strand
TTTTGATTTTGAGCCTCCCTTCATTCAGGGACACATTGTGAAACATTTTTAGTTTATGTCTTATGGTGTTGACTCTTAGTGTTCATACAAATACTTACACATTAAGTTTACTGAAAGTAAAAACAGTTGAAAGCCAGAGGACGTTTCTTTTTTTGCTGAGTATATTAATTTAAGAAGATGCTCCTAACATTCAAGAGTTTAACATATAACTTCAAATTAAATTAAGCAAATAAAAATAAGCATTGCTTTTACTGAACAGCACGTATCGGTCTTTTCCGATAATTATAATTTCTAAACAAACTTATTCACTCTTACCACACGGGATAGCAATATGTACAGTACGTAGTTTGTAGAATTATAATGAAACAGTGACGTTTACCGCCTCGAAAGTCTCAAAACTCAACATGTTAGTGAGCACATGGGTTGAGTGGCTGTGAGTGCACAGGCAGCTTCTAATGCAATTTTTGACTAACTTGCGCTCGCCATATTGTAAGGCTAATAATGCAAGTGTGTGTAATGAGTGTGTAAGTTTTTTAATTTATGCCTTTGTCACAAACATTACTGCACAATGAAATTCTTCTTTCACATATACCAGTGTAACTGGGGTCTGAGCATGGGGTCAACCATGATACAGGCTGGGACACAAACCACCAAATTTCCGATCAGTAACTCAGTACCTTAGCCCTCGGAGCTATCACTACAATCGAGTACCTTCCTGGGTATCAATATAGAGTTTGAAACTGTAGTATCTGGACAACCCTAATATGTCTAAGTGTTTTGTGGTGGTGCTTTAAATGCTATAAAATATTTATATTTAAATGTAAATAACTGGAAATAAAATTTATGTAAAATAAATAAATAGAAATTTCTTCATCCATTCTTCAGTAAACAATTTATACTGGTCTATGTCACAATAGTTCTGAAACCTATTACAGAAACACTTGAAACCAGATTTCTCAGAGAAAGCGTATATACCTGGGTGGTTGCTAGAAGAATTAGACGCCAAGCTGTCTTCTTCATAAGATACCAGACTGTGGCTTCTGTCGAAGGAACACATAGCCTCGTAAAAGGCTGGAATCAGGAAGGTGATCATCTATACACATGCACAGATATAAAAATACACATTATATATGGCTTTTATATTTCGTTAAAAATATACTGTATACTTAAGTGGTTACTATAAAGCAAAATTAGACAAAATGCATGATTTGCCTGAATTCACCCCCCCCCCTTTTTTTTTAAAGGTCATAGATGACATGCATGTTTTTCTTTGCTAGAGACAGCACACATTTTAGAGCATTACCTTGCCTACAAGCTCAGTCATGCTATATCCCATCAGCAGAGGACAATAGATGCTGTTGATGCTGTTAATGGTGCCATTAGGGTATAGTGTTAAAAGGCAGCTGGAGGAAACAAAAGTCCAGAGTGACCCAGAATAAACCACATCTGGGATGAGCGAAAACTTGTCTTCACCAGGAACAACTAGAGAACAACAGAACTAAACGTTTAAGTGTAGACCAACTGCAGCAAGAAATCAGAATTTACTTTATTAAAATCTGGGACAACAGCTTTGGAATTTCCTCAAAAACCTGTGGAAATAAAGTTAAAGAATAAACATAGACCTGCTCCTGTGTCACTGAACACTGCATGCGAAATTTCACTGGACTCGGCACAGGGGAATTTGCCTGTCTGGCTCAATGGCTTCACACAGGATACAGCGGCACGTAGTCGCACACACATATGCAGCTCTGTGCCGCTCCTGCCCTGCACACACACCCTCTGCACACGCATCATCTTTGGGAAGACACACACCAAGTCATTTAATCCATGTACACCACAAAAACAAGCACTCATTTCTGCTACGTTGAGAACACTCTTCTAAAAGGGGACACTTGTGTGTTCAGAATCATTGTAAACAAAAATACTTTAAAAGCTATTTGGAATGGTTGGTACTTGTTGTAACGACAGGATCAAACCATCATAATAAAATAGGCTGGGCAATAAAGTACCATGAGAGATAATGTGCATGTGTAATAACATTTTTGATCAAGCAGCTGTAAATCATTTAGTGCTCCAGACCTTCGGAATACATTGACACTGCAGTGGAACATGAAGCGTTGGCATCAGAGATGTGACTGCAACCCCCATCAACTCTTCAGCATCACAGTAACCATGGAGATGTGCAAAGGTGGAGTCACAGCCGAGAATCCCACCCTAAAGCATACATTATTTTTGTAAAATTTACTACTGCTATTACTATTATTGTGCTTCATTACTATTTAGCTAGCCAACTAAGAGTGTATGTATTGGTTCCATTCCAACAATACATATTGTCATGACTCATTATTTTCCTTATTTATTTTGACCACTAATATTCAGTCTAGTGTGCAACAGTTAATACAAGGGTGATTAAAAGCCCAAACGTAGTATGTTCCAATCCTGGGGAGCCATAGCACATTTCTATTGAACTCAAAATTGTCGTGTGCTCAAAATTAAGTGTGCAATTTATATGCTAAAGCTATGTGGAAGCATGGATCCTATAATGTACTGTACAAGCTATTCATCCAGACAATACAAACCACTTAAACCTTAATCTGACCTCTTTAGAGAAGGAGAAGTGGGCCGATATCCTCTCCACTCTTTCCAAAAGCAGTTCGCAGGTTTTGTGATTTTGTGAGCGTATCCACACAGACACAGGGAACTCGAAGCCTGGTTTACTTATTGCATTCACCTACAACAAAGAAGGAAGACTTGTTTGCAAGTGGAAAAGAAAACACCAAAAATGTTAAAGAATAGCTACAATTAAGAGGTAAATGACAATAAAAGTGCATGGCTCTCCCTCTATAATATATAGAGTGGATTTTAAGCTACAAGACTCGGCAGGTTGTTCGGCCATGAGTGCCACATGTTTGTGCTTGGTTCCCTGAAATGGGCGGACATCACATTCAGGGCATATTCTTGCCTCATACGTAGTGTTCAAGACCCTGACCAGAATAATTCAGTTACTAAAGAGGAACACATTTTTTTTTTCAATGTGATATTAAAACACTGACAAACCTGTTGGATCTCGAAAGAAAAAAAAGAAAACATGTATCTACCACTTTTCCTGAGATAGTAAGCAAGTTGCCTGAAGAATCCAGGCTTTCCTCTCCCAAGACATCCTCGGTCATCTGACTAGTCTTCAGGAGAAAGGTCAGCACTTGCCCAATCAGCTCACAGCGTGTGTATTCAAAGAGCTTGCAGGCTTGCTTGTTCACTTCCACCACCTACAACACACACATACTCCATCAAAGACAAACTTAGATCTGCAGCTTGCACAACACCATTCATGCCATTTTGTTTCTTACAGTTAAACACATTATCACCATAAACTACAAAGCATATGGTCTTTACATTGTGAGCTCGAGAATCATCTCACTCTCATAAGAATTGCATTCTCACTTGTGTTCTGTGTTTATGCCAAGCAGAAAACCTGTTATACAAGTGAGGCTCGTAAATGTACCTTTGTATCAGTACAAATAAATAAAGTTGCATTCAATGATGACCTGTGCAATTGCCGCCTGGGCGCACCAGAAAGACTGTGGGCACTTACCAATACAATCGTCATCTGGACAACTTCTGACTTTTTGTTTACAACGTAATTCCATGTGTTTTTTCATAGTTTGGATGTTTGTGTGTGCGCATACATGAATAGGCATATTATATAGACGTTACTGCGGTCATCAGATCTAATACCCTCTCCTGTTTTTTGTACATTCTGGTGATTATCCACAGCACTGCTTTTAATCCATTTTCTATCTGACTGTTCTTAATGCTGGGTATTCACATAGATAATACAAACATAATACAGTTGCCTAGAAAGCCCAGTGATGGTTTAAACCCCAGGTATTTTTTTGCATTAAAAATTATTCGACAGGGTCAACAAAACCTTAGAATTATGATCTAATTCACACTTATGAGATACAAACATGCTTTGGTAATCATCCTGTTCAGTTAAAATATCTCATCGCTTTCCTCCACTGTTATGACTGGCATGAAGGTCATAGGAAAAAAAGGAATACACTTTTTTTTTTTTTACCCATTTATGAATAGCCTACACTCAAGGGAGCACAGAAAATAGTGGCTGACCCATCTCATCTCCAACCGTCCTACACACGGGCAGAAAGTACAGAAAACCAAAGTGCAAACTTAACCAATATAAAAACTCATTACTAAAACTGAACAACAAAGTCCAGGGAACTGTGCAATATGCCGTTTTGTGTTTAAATTTCTATTGTTGACACTTTTGTGAACATGTGAACAGATGTGTGCATTAATGTGTTGTCAGTATAACTGCATGCGTTCTTTCTCAGCACATTGTGATGGCTATATTATTAAGTGATTTGAATAATCCAATAAAACCCATGGTGTTATTATACTGTACCTGTGCTGTAGTACAGTCAACAGTGATGATGGCTTTAGTAGGGCTGTGGAGGAGCTTGAGCCCTTTCTTCCCAGAGCAGGGACATTGAGAGAGCAGCTGCTCGAGCAGTGAGCTCTTTAACGGAGAACGAAAGGACTCTGAAGCTCCACAACTGCAAGGAGAACCGCGAAGGGGTGATAAAGGAACATCCTTTATCACTGCTGGTGAAGTAAGCACAGGGTTAACAGGGCAGGTTATTGCATAAACTTATAGCCTACAAGTGCATGCTCATCATCTTTTTCCAAAATTTGCCGAACTGTGCAGCAAATATTCGTCAATAGAAATTTTTACTGATAGGTTTTAAGGTGTCTGGTAAAATTCTGGTAAAGTCTTAAGGTAAAATTCTTGTGTATTATAATAATAATAATAATAATAATAATACACAGTATATAACATGTATGTATAATACACTACCAGTCAAAAGCTTGGACACACCTTCAGTATCTTCAAGGTCGTATTTTATGTCCTTTTCACACACTTACAGGTGAAACGTGATTATTTTATCTTACCTGCAGTGGACACTGGAGTGTGCTGTAATAAGCTCTCCTCCGGGGAATGTGTGGGCGGAGTCTCGTCCAGTCCCAGCACAGCGGGTTGACTCTTAGCAACGGCACAAACACAGGCGCCCAGGCCATTAGCATGGCTAGCCTTCTGTTTATCAACTATGTGACGCCACAACGACATTTTTTGCACTTAAAACACAAAAACACACCATTAACCACACTTATTTTAAAATAACGCTTGTGTAGCCATATAGAAACGAAAAGACGCAATATGCAAAGATTATAACAAACTAGCTAAAATACCGGTATCTACCCAAATTAGCCAAATTGTTAACTATTCTAGCCAACTATTCTTCATTTCATGAAGCTCGACGTGCGGATTCACGGGCAGCTCTGAGCTCTCCTCACTCACCGGTGATACGGAGATAAATAAACACACCGCCTGTGTACGCTAAGCTTCAGCGTTTCCCTGCAGGCCGCCTCGACAAGCTACTGCTCACTCGAAACGCGTTCTTCACTCAAATTTAAATGACGAGATATTAAAAGTGACATTACAATGTTTTTGTAAAGCCGTTCTCATCTAATAACAACACAAACAGAACAAAAGTCAAAACACCGGCTTTAGTTAACACATACAAATTACTTCGACACTGACAACAGCAACCTGTAGAGTTTGGCGCTGCTACAAACGAATTAACATGACGCGCTACAACCGACCAATAAAATAGCCGAGACGTCAAACAGGACCGATAAATCAACCAATTACAAACATCAGTAGGCGGAGCTTTTTCTTTTATTCAAGATGAAAGCTCTCGATGAGACAATAAACCTGGACAATAAAATGGAAAAGCGTTTCTTTTGCTATATAAAGCATTACTAAGTAAATCTAGTATGTACGAGTGAGTTTTTTCCTACCGTGTTGGACGCTAGATCTCTAATATAATCTTTTACAAAATCACATATTAAGATTGCTGTAATAATTATCTTACTCACACTTCTACTATAGCCCTTTTGGGTCCTGTAACCTAACCAAGGAGACTTAGGGCATGAGGCAGGGTACTAATCCATTGCAGGGCACACACACTATGGGCAATTTGAGAAAGCCAATTAGCCTAACCTGCATGTCTTTGTGCCTTTGGACTGTGGGAGGAAACCTACAAAGCACAGGGAGAGCATGCAAATTCCATGCACACAGAGCCTGAAGGTCCGGGAATCAAACCCGGACCGTGGAGGTGCAAGGCGACAGTCCTAACCACTATACCATCATGCCGCCTAAGGTAAGAAATGTTGTGCCAACCGAGTTACAAGGCTGTTTGGTCAAATGGGCTCACATCTTTCCAGCCATGGGTCACTTTGTCACTCACGCAATGTTTCACAACCTTTAGGGAAAGTACAGGTCACTGGATATGCATTAGGATGTCAACGGTTTCATCACAGCCTGCAAATCCAAATTCTTCAAGGTTCATGTTACTTTCATTAAAATGATGCATAATGTCAGTAAGTTAGCAAATGGGAGTTTGTGACATTCGGTCATGTCACAAAGGTCTAAAATGTTTTACAGACAAATGGTAAACTCAATATGGTTGTGACTCATATGATTGCATTTTAGCATGTCAAAGATTAATTGATAACTTACCATCTTAAGTTGCACTTTAGGCATCTCGAAGTGTGTTTGCCCCTGATAAAAAACTACATTCACTGTTCACTTTAATCTTTATGAATTTATGCAGTTATCCATCCTGTCAATCATGTGGCAGCAGCATGTTGTATGAAATCATGCAGATACAGTCAGGAGCTTCAGCTAATGTTCAAATCAATAAATTTTTATAATAAGGAAAATGTGTGATCTGCACTTTACCTTTGAAAAGAATCATGGCTGTAGTTAATGAGACCAGAGAGAGGAAAGGAGGTGGAAGGAGATAGATACTCCATGGAGGCTTAGGCTTTAACACTTAGGGACAGTGTCTGTTAAAAAGGATTTTATTTACCCGTTTTCAAACATTTTCAAGTCAAGTCAAGTATGCTTTTATTGTCATTTCAACCATATACAATTCAGTACACAGTGAAACGAAACAACATTCCTCCAGGACCTACATACAGTACAACATAAATTAACAAAACTAGGAAAGAACTATACAAAAGAAAAAACAACAACAACAAAGTGTTGTGCAAATGTGCAAACAGTAACAAACACGACACTGTGACAATGTAGTGCTGACCAGTACACATTTTACTACAGGTCTGTAAGCCTTTCAGAGAAACCTTAAGTTTCCACCACCATGCTTTACCATGGGATGGTGCTGTTTTGGAGATTTTAGTGAGTGCTGTACTGGCATCCATGATAATGACATATTGATTTCATTTTAACAAAACAACAACAACAACAACATTTTGCCAGTTTCTGGCTTTTTTCTTTCCAACATTCAATTTTAAAATAGATGTTTATTCAACCTATTAAGCTTATTGACTGTGTGACTGCGAAGGCAATTGGTGAATCGAGAATTTGTTCTAGGAATACAATATTAATAGGGATGCAAATTTATTAAACAAATATATTATAGTTGTTTCTTTTTAAATAATCTTAGAAGTGTTGTTGGGTTTTGCCTACTAAACAGATTTATTTCAGCTTATAGCGCAACTAAAAATGAAAATATGTGTGCATTGTTTTTTCCATCCACTGTATGTAAAAACTCATTGTTCTGACCACTTCACAAGACACACCAAAATTATACCAGTTCTGAAGGTAGAGTTCCAGTTCTGCAATCCTACATTGAACATCATCTTTGCTAGCTGCAGTTACAAGCCTCATATCATCTAACACAATACTTAAACCTGCATGAAGAAGATGGGCTTTTACACTGTCATTTGTAATTATTATTTTTTTCTTTATATATTATATTATTTAGCATGTGTATTTTTGTGGACCAATATAGGTGCCACTGTTCTTTTTATCTAATGAGAAAAATGACTCAACGATTTATGGAGGAGCTGTTTTATTTCATTTCTTAAAGCAAATTAAACAGTAAAGTTCTTTACATTCTATATCACAAATCTGTAAAGACTTTGACCATTCCATTGGAACAGTCAGGTTTAAATAAATTGCATTGTTCTATGTATCATACTACGTACATCTCTCTTCAAATCTGAAACTTTCAGGAGCAGCTTAATCACAGGTTAAATACACCAGTATGACCATTTGTGTTAGCAAACAAAGCCATTAAATAAAAAACTGTCAGAATTTAAATTGCAAATACAGCAGCAGAATTAGCAGATTCTCTGGAATAGTTACATATCCATCTATGGTTAAACAGAACACAGCACAACTGTGAATAGGTAACAGGCATACACTAGTTGGATTTTAAGGATAAAATGTCAGACAATTTGGAAAGCACAGCATTTGTCCATCTGTTCAATGCTATCCCAGCTTGAACAGCCAATCACAATCACACAATGCAAACCTACATTTAAACATTTTATCCGCAGACATGATGATTCAACGGATTTGTCTTCCAAATCAATCAATGGGACAAAGAAGGGATGACCAACTGTTATATTTTATTATTATGGATGTTAGACAAAGGGACTGTTTAGAATATGGGCTAGTAATTTGAGGCATTTTTCTTACAGAGATTTTCAGTCAGACGGACACACACTTAAGCATGCATGGCTCTGTTGACAGACTCAAGACACACTGAAATGGTTCGGGTGGAATATACTGCCATTATGTAAATATAACAGCAATGTTCTATAGTAACGCCACATAGCCGGTGAGAGAGACACTGACATGTCAAGAATGACACCCATCCATTTCAGTCCCAGAATTCTTCAGTGGTGATAGTCTTTCTTACTGTGGGGTTTGTTACCCAGAAGTTTGTCAATCTCTGAGGCAATGTGAGGTGTTATCTTTGGAAGCACCTGAAAAAAAGAAGTAATTTTGAATAATAAACAATTATAGAAAACAATAGAAAACAAATACATTTTTAATACTGACAACAATAAATATTTCTAAATATGTAAATGCAAAGGCATTTTCAAATCAAACATAAAAAGTTTGAATGGATGGTAGATTTTCCAACTGTTCAAAAATACACCAATCAGCCACAACATTAAAACCACTGACAGGTGACATTAATAACATTGTGCAGAAGTGATTCACTGGGCAGCAAGTGACTGGTCAATTTTTTTATTTAATGTGTTGGAAGCAGAATAAATGTGCAAGTCTAAGGATCTGAACAACTTGGACAAGGGCTAAGGCAACAGAGCATATTCAAAACAGCAGGTCTTTCTGGGTGTTTGTGGCATATGGAAGTTTTTACCTTTTCGAAAATAGTCAACGGCAGGATAACCACTTAGCCAGTGAATGTCATGTGCCACCTAAGGCTCACTGATAGTTGTGTGTAGTGAAGGCTAGCCCGTCTGGTTTGATACCACAGAACAGGTCGTATAGCACATCTCCCACGGGACAATCCCCTGCTGGGAAACTTTGTGTCATGCTATTTATGTTGATGCTGTATTGACTTGTCTCTAATTTCAGTCCAATAAAGCATGGACAAAGAAGTCCCACATGTCACAACTTTTATGTATTTTATGTAACTTTTATCCCAACTATTAATGTGTAGGTGCCAGATACAACAACACAACGTTCACAACTGAAATCCACCCCTAAGTGGATTAGAGCTGTTTTGCTGGCACAAGGTACACCTGCACAATATCAGGTAAGTGTTTTTAATGTTATAGCTGATCGAAATGGCTGAGTAAAATGTTGATGTTGATCAAATGAAAGCAGTTTTCTTGCCTGTATTGCACCGAGGTTTTCTGTGAGTTGTGCAGGGTTGGAGCTCCCCAGGAGAACTGAACTCACCCCCTCGTTCCGTAAACACCATGCTGTAAATGAGAGAAGAAAATAATAAAAAAAAAATATTAAAAAATATTCTAAAAATAAATCAATAAAATAACTAAAAGGTGCAAAACTTTTTTTAAATAATGTCTTTATCTAGGTCTTCAATTACAGTGAAGAGATCCCATTTATTTGCATTAAGCATAAGAGCATTAAAAGGAGCTATTAAGAGAAATAATCCAGATGATGGATTAGTTTATCTTTAATATTTTAATAGAATAACATGAATAAAGCCTGATCCCAGATTTGGACTGTCGCACTGAAATATAAATTAATAAAGTATAAACAGCCGGAAGGTTATTTAATTTTAACAGTCATGTCCCAGATGTAATGAGACTAGATTAAAGATAATTTATTCATAAACAAAGAGAAAGAAAATAACCATGAACATTTCAGAAGCTTCTGAGGAGAAATAAAATCTTAACCCACAAGATATACATCATTAGTACATCATAATTTTGCGGGGAGAGTAATAATGTAACAACAGTTTTGTGAAATACAAGCAGCTTTGGAAATGTGGGGTTTTGGGTTTTGTCTCACCCACGGCAAGTTGTGGCAGTGTACAGCTGAGCTTTTCTGCAATGTGACTCAGCTCCTTTAGCTTAGCCTGCTGTTTTCTTCCATCCTCACTCACTATCTTATCCTTCAGCCACTGGTAGGACTGGTTCCATAGAATACACACATAAAAAATGTTTAATTTTAATATTTCACATGGAATTTTTTAAAGACAATACATTTTCTAAATAATAATAATAATAATAATAATAATAATAATGATGATTTCTGCTCTTGATGATGATGATTAAGATTAATTGCATAATTCATAGTAATAATTATATATTGTATAATAAATTACAAAATGGCATGATTGAGTATTGAGTTGGCCGGGTTTAATTCCTGCCTCATGGAGTTCGCATTTTTTCCCCGTGCTTGGTAGGTTTCCTCCGGGTATTCCTGAGTCCAAAGACATGCAGATTAGGCTAATGGATAAAATGTGCAAGACATTTTTAATGTGCCCATAGTGTGTGAATGAGTGTGTACAAGGTGTCCTTGTGCCCTAAGCCTCTGGGTTAGGTCCAGGCCCTCTGTGGCCATGTATACAGGATAAGTGGTATAGACGGTGAGTGAGTGAGTGAGTGAGTGTGTATTGAGTATACAGTTGATTTCTGACAAGATTAATAATTAATTAAGTATTCCACAAAACAAGCTAATAATATTTGGGTTTCAGATGAGCACATGTTCAAACCCAGAACCTTAGAATTGTGAACCGGTGACACTAGTGGCTACTCAACAGGGCCATATACAACTAATAATTTGATGTCAGTTCATATTGCAGAGTTTGACAGGAAAAATAGATAAACCCTCTTATAAAGTATGGACTGGTAATTTAATTCTCATTTAATATAAAATTATAAGACCACAGACATACTGTATATACAGTATGTAGATATTATACTGACCTTATATCCCTCATCCCTGTACTATAATGATATACTGTCTTCCAAAACCAAAGTGAAACTGAAACTGGTAGGGGTGGGAGTTGATGATGCTGTAAACTTCTTTTTTTATTATTATTATTTTTTACAATATTTTATAATGTTTGTAATTAAAATATTTTATGTGCAACAAAACTGAACATTTTTTTCTACAAAATTAGAATGAACTTGCTATAGTTTGATAATTTTTTAAAATCAATTAATTAATTGAGGTTGCATATTTACAGCCATGGCCAAAAGTTTTGAGAATGATATAAATATATATTTTCTTTTTGTCAGACGTTACTATGGTATACTGAAGTATAATTACAAGCATTTAATAAGCGTCAAAGACTTTTATCTACAGTTAAATTAAGTTTATGCAAAGAGTCAATACTTGTAGTGTTGACTCTTCTTTTTCAAGACCTCTCCAATTCGCCATGGCATGCTGTCAGTCAACTTCTGGGACATATCTTGACTAATGGCAGACCCAGAATTTTTATGTTTTGTTCCTCAAGCCACTTGATGTAACTTTTGCCTTATGGCACAGTGCTCCATCATGCTGGAAAAGGCATTGTTCATCACAAAAGTTGTTCTTGGATGATTGGGAAAAATGGCCCTTGGAGAATGTTTTGTACCATTCTTTATTCATGGCTGTGTTCTTAGGCAAAATTGCGAGTGAGCCTACTGTATTGGCTGAGGAGTAACCCGACACATGCATGGTCTCAGGATGCTTTACTGTTGGCCTGACACAGGACTAATAGTAGCGCTCACCTTTTCTTTTCAGGACTTTCAAGCTTTTTTCTGGATGCCCCAAACAATGATAAAGGGTTATTCCTGACAGAATTGGCTTCTTTGCTGCCCTTCTTGAAATGTGAGAAGGTGAATGCTAGAAATGTGTGTTATTATACTTCAGTATACCATAGTAACGACTGATAAAAAGATCTAAAAACACTGAAGCAGCAGACTCTGTGAAAATTAATATTTAGCCTATGTCACGGCTATACATGGTCACAAACACAGCTTCTGTACAGGCTGATTTATCCATTGGGACAAATCTGTGGGAGGTGGAGTTATACAGTAGTAATTTGCAAAATCATCCAAAATGTACATTTGTTCTTTATACCCTTGTGACTAAAAAGATACTAAGATAAAAATAATAATACTAATAATACAAAAATAAAATACATGCACAAAATAATATCCAACAGCTTGTACTGTAATACCTTTTGATTCCCTTGAAAAAAATCTTAAAACTGCCAAAATTTTTAAAAGAAGATTTCATTTTGCTGTCAAAAATGTTCTTATGCAAATCCTAAGTCTATTGAGTCTGTTTACCTGATTCAACGAGTAGGTTTGCCCAAAAGCATGTTGCAATAGTAACTTAGTTGGAGTGGAACCAAAATTGATGGAAAATAGATGGACTTCCTAAAATAAGCCTTGCTTATTGAGAGTTAACTCACTTAATGGAATACTGTCAGTTATGTAATCTACCATGTAGGCCCACCTTCATTGCTGCCCTGGAGGATTCTGGGACACCATTCTCATACTTTCCTGTGATGATTCCACATGCCAGAGGAGACCAGGACACCACACCCACACCTGCAGTGCATGATGATTATCACAAGTAAAGTACGATTTAGCAGCTAAAAACACACACAAAAAACTTTTAATACAGAAGTCTGTCTGGCTCTCTACTATCTGCTAAAATATCCAAGCTCTTCCAGTTGCAACTAATGTCCTGTTTTTTTTCCCAAATAATCTGACAAAGGGTAATGACAATGATTGTCATACATATCTCAGTACTGTATATCTAACACACATTACGATATTCTAACACTGACATAAAATTTTATTTTTATAAAATGCTTAATGTAGCCATACCAATTTTATGGTAAAGTTCAGGCAGCTGCACTTCCACTTTTTCCCTCTGGAAGAAATGATACTCGGCCTGCTCACACACTGGAGGGATCAGGTTAAACTGCCTTGCCACAGAATATGCCTCCTGTAGAGAAGGAGGATCAGGAAGACAAATGAAGGGAGAAATTTCAATGAAATGATGTACGAACATTTTGATTTGAGACATGCTCATTATAATGTATGACGAGTATGTCACATTAAGCTAGTCCTCTTGGATACAGCTACATACATCATCCTCGGCTAAGTGGAGGAGGGAATGAAGAAGGTGTCACAGTTGTTTATAATGATAATGTAACCTTCGTAAAAACACCTTGTAAAAATATCTTAATTTTGTAAAAAAATGAATTAGATGCATTTGAAGTTCTCTATGCTAACATAACAAACATAACCACGATTAATAAGTCTGCTCAGTCGATTCAACAAATTCTTATTTACAGACCCATCAGCTTAATAAAATTAAGGAACGTGTGAAGGTCACTGAATGCTAATTAAACTTCTTTCAGCTTAATTCTGACGAGATCGAAGTACCTATAGTAGGAACGCATGCACCTAGAAGTAAGTTTGCTGATCACACAGTAACTCTGGAAGCTCTTTCTGTTTCATAATGTACAGCAGTAACAGACCTCAGTGAAATTATAGATTCCAGTCTTTCATTTGAAGCTCATATATAGTAGATAATATTACTAGGATAGCATTCTTTCATTTTAGAATTATTGCCAAGGTAAGGAATATATTGTCACTACATGTGGCAGGAAAAATTTATTATTTATTTTTCATGGAATAGCCTTCCAATTAATGTTCGGGACTCAGACACAGGCTCAGTGTTCAAGTCTAGGCTGAAAACCTATGTATTTAGCCAAACCTTTAGTGAATAGTTTTGCAATAAGTAAAGGAGCAGATCTGGGGGTCTCATGGATGTATTATGGTGAACTGGTATATTTGGATACTGTCTTCCCCACTCTAACTGATTTTAGTTATGCTATCAAACACTTACTGTATAAGCTATACTAAACTTCCAGCCTCCTATTAAATTATTTCTAGAATTTATTAATTTATTTATTTTGTAAAGCTGCTTTGCACCAATGACCATTGATAAAAGTGCTATATAAATAAAACTGAATTAAATTGAATTGAATAAGGATCTTTTTACAGTATCAAAGTGTGTGCAATTTCACTTTCACAAGTATCAAAGATTATCACAAGCAACAACAACCAATAGTGTATGCACCGTAAGATATTAATAGTAAAACAATCAAAATGTTTGGGGTGACACATAATTAGATTATTTTAAACATCTAATGTTCAACTCAAATCAAAGTTCAACTGACCATTATCTCCATGGCGGTCCAGCGTGATGTTCCCCAGTACATGGCCATTCCCTGGTTTATAACGTGAGTCATTGCCCTCACGATCTCTGGGAAAAACGAAAGCAAGAAAATATCATGTCTTACACTTATGTTCCTCATTCTCTGTGTTCCCGAGAACTGATTCAGAAATGTATTTAATCACACAAGCGGTAGTTTCTTTTTTCAATAATTGACCTTTACATTTATATTGCTAAGAAATTAACAGATTTTACAGGGTTTATTTAACTGATTTAACTGACTTATTCAATTGAAATATTTATTCATTTAAACAGGAGTTTTGCTGGGTTGGGAATCTTAAGTCAGTATTTGTGAGAAATTAAGTAACACCAAAATTATATGATTAAGAATTTGCATAATATGGCTTATTTTCCCATGAACCTGTTCTCTTTATCAGAAAGGTCAAAACTGTAGGCGAAACAACTTCACACTCATAAGCCTGTTCACTGCACTTAATAAGTGCACTTCATCAGGCAGTCAGCATGAGCCTAAAAAGTGTACTTTAATTCACTCGACTAGTTCTCAATCAGGATCTTGTATAATGGGATTTAACTGTATAAACCAGGACCTTTAGTATACTATAGTTATAGGATTCTACAGGTCCTGGTTTTTACAGTTAAATTCCATTTTACAATATAGTTAATTGGTGATATGAATGATTACAGTATGTAATTTAACAAAATGGCTCTGATGCATCAGGGTTTTTAATCAATGTTCAAGTTAATATTAAACAAAATGTTATATGTTTTTAGCAAACTACTTCTCAATAACTGTTTTAGCATTACCAATAGCTGCCAATAACATTTCTTTATTATGGACTCTAGATGGCATCAGCTTCCTGAATCTAAGCTAATATACTAATTTAAATTGATAGCCAGACTGCATGTCAAATAGTATTAAACATTCTTGTGTAACTATGCGAGAAGGACAAATCAACTCTGAATACAACTACCTGCTGATAATGATGCCAGTGAGATTCAGCTCTTGCTTCATCTCCACTTAAAGAGAATGATGCAGCAGTGCCTTTGTACTTTAGATTTACTTTTGTGCTAATACCTGTTTAGCATGAATCCAATTATTAGATTAGATTTCCTACCTAGCAATGGACACTAACCCCTTCCATGGCATTCTGTGACTTTACAAGTCATTCTACACAGACATGTTTTCATTTCATCTTCTGTAAGCACTTGGATCTCAATGCATCCAAAACACTCACTGTAGATTTTACAGTAAACATCTGTCAAAACCATAACTGTAAAAAACTATGAAGAGGTTTAATAGTTTTTTTAATAAAACACCCTAAATACCCTATATATATATATTTAGGATCAGAGTCAGGTGTTTGCCAGTTATTCCTAGCAGGTGCTAATGATAATTAGGTTGTTTGTACGTTAAATTAAAGTCATTAACTGAAACAGCTGTGTAGGAGACTTAAGTCTGGGTGAGGAACAGCTAAGCTCTGCTACTAAGGTTAGATTATGGAAGACTTTCATATCACTGGTTGTACACCATGGCAAGACTGAGTGCAGCAACAAGATGCAAGGCAGTTATATTATATCAGCAAAACCTCTCCGAGGCTATGATTTCAAAGCAGACTGGGGTTTCAAGATGTACTGTTCAAGCTATTTGGAAAAAGCACAAGGTCTGTAGATGCAGGAAACTTAATGTAGAAGATGAAAGACACATCAGGCTTCCTTCTCTTCGACATCAGAAGATGTCCAGCAGTGCCATCAGCAAATAACTAGTGAAAACCAGTGGGACCCATGTCTACCCACTTACTGTCTGGAGAAGTCTGGTCAAAAGTGGTCTTCATGGAAGAACTGTTGCCCAAAAGCCATACCTCTGATGAGTAAACAAGGCTAAGTAAATCAACTATGTATTAAATAGGAACTGGGGTGCAGAAAAATGGCAGCAGGTGCTCTGGACTGGTGAGTCAAAATTTGAAATATTTGGCTGTAGCAGGAGGCAGGTTGTTTACTGAAAGACTGGAGAGAGGTACAATAATGAGTGTCTGCAGGAAACAGTGAAGTATGGTGAAAGTTCTTTGCAAGTTTGGGGCTGGATTTCTGCAAACGGAGTTGGAGATTTGGTCAGGATTGATGGTTTGCTCAGTGCTGAGAAATATAGGCCGATCCTTCCACATGATGCAATACCATCAGGGAGGAAACTGATTCATTTACAGTAACATTTGCTAAAAAAAAAAAAAAGAACTATGCACAAATGTTAATGTACCGTTAGAATATGGTAAAATAATCATATTTCTTTTTATATATGCATAGTTATTGTAGAGCAAACACAGAAAAGCTATAATACAAAAAGCAAGACAATTACAACATAATTGCAATCTGATTGCAACATGATTGTCTATTTTTTATTTATTTATTTTTTACATTTATTACATTTTAGAAATTGAAATTTTTATTTAAATGTTATATTTTTTGTATAATTGTAAATTATCATATAATTCAAATCAATACAATTAGATTTTATTTGTATAGCACTTTTAACTTTGGTCATTGTCACAAATCAGCTTTACAGAATCATAAGAAATTTATGGAAATTTCTATGAAATGTAAAAAAATGTGTATGAATAAAAAAAGATTAGATAATCCCTGATGAGCAAGCTGAGGGCAACGGTGGCAAGAAAAAACTCTCTAAAATGGCAATATGAAGAAACCTTGAAAGGAACCAGACCTCAACAGGGAACATCATTTGACTGATAACAGATACAGGAGCAGGAATATAATGCCAACTGTTTTATAGCCCTCCTTAAAAAAGTTGTGAAAAAGAGTGTTACAATCAAATGTTCCTTAAAACCTGCACTTTCCTGTTTATGTTCACTGTACAAAATGAAATGTGCTTGTCATAGCTAAGTGCAAGAAAGCATATTGTTAATACTGTGGCCAGGTGAATGATACAATTAAGTTAGGTACATACAAATTAGGAAATTGACAAATAAGTTAGATATTTTGCTAGGATGTCACAGCTTATTTATTGGAAGTCAAAACAAAATATTATATATTATTATATAATGTTATTATTAGGATCAGATTCTCAAGCTTCAATTTAATTTGAGAGTACACATAAAATGAGTGGTGATGGAATTGCATTCTTTTTCTTCTCCCATTGGACAATTAGCAGTTCTTTAATTTTAGATCATACTATGTATTAAGCAATTCCAAATGATCAAATGTATCTTTTAAAGGTCTCTGTGCCATTTTAAATGTAACTCTAATATTACATTGTTTTTCAATGTAAATTAAAATTTTCTCCAAAAATAAACACCCGTGTTCGACTAGGGGAGCTCTGCCTTGTGAGCAAGTTCAGTTTTTGCAAGTTCATAGCATATGGCTGAGTCACAGGATATAGGTGGAGTGCAAGCATTATACTTACGCAACTTTTACAGCTTGTTTCTATTGGGCTCTCAACGAGTCGGTACCTTGTGTTAGAGAGCGTAAATGTGCATTTAAAAGAGCACATAATTGAAAGTCATTCAGCAACTGACTATAAAAAGTTTGAAATTATGTTTGAAATGATCATTTACTGCTTTGACTGAGCTTAAAAATGCTGCAAGAATGGGGGAGATAATTATGTTCCCTCCAGTAGAAGCTGATGTGCTATAAACTTCATCCGCAGCAGTGGCCAAGTGAGACGCGTTAAGGGTGCATCATGTACAGTGCTATAAATTTTTTTTTTTGCATATTTGTCACTCATAAATTATTTAGAATTTTATTTTTACACAAATATAACCTGAGCAAATATGAAGGGCAGGATTTAAAAATAATATAAATATTTTTCTTGGGACTTTTCTTGTTTTTTTTGACTAATTTAGTTGTAGACAATTCCCACATGTCATTAGGGCAATCCTACATCAAGGCTACAACTACCAACAAGGGAGGATGAAGACTATCATGTGTTTTGCTATAAGCCTAAGCTCATAGCCGAACTTTATTGATTAGACCTGCAATTAATGGGAGAGTGCCAAGTGCCTGCCGTCCTCCTCCTCTGAGAGAGCTTGGCCAATCGGCTTTCTCTAGGTTACAGCATCACCTGGAAATCCAGGTAAAAGAGTGAGCTTGTTACTGCTCTCCCACTCAAAATATAACCAAAATATAATTTTTAAATGATTATTTCATTTATTAAGGGAATTTTTTTTACATTGCTGTGGAGGAATTTTGGCCCACTCCTCTTTGGAGATTTGTTTTAATTCAACCGCATTTGGGGTTTTTGAGCCTGAACAGTCTGTTAAAGGTCATGCCACAGTATCTCACACAGATTTAAATCTGGGCCCGGTTTCCCGATAACGCACACTCTTAGCACGCTAAGGAGACTCTTAAGATATATCTTACGTAAAGTGATTACTTTTCTAAGTGTGTTTCTCGAACTGTCCCTTAGGAGTCTTCTTAAGTCGCTGCCTCTTATGTCCAGCATTACAGGGCGCTCTACAGTGAACGTACTGAATTAGCTGACATCGATTGCTCAGGAATCGATTTTTCACTCCTTTTACTTGACAGCATTAAGAAAGACAGCACTTTCTATGCAAATTAAAGATTGCACAAAATTATTCAAATAACATTTATTTTTCCATAATAGACAAATATATAAATTAAATCACCAAACTGTCGTTAATATTTTCATGTAACCTGTAGTGACTGTGAAATGAACCATGTATACAATCATAGTTGATTGACAAACAGCTGACAACACTCTTCGCCAGCTTCAGAAACAATGAGAAGCATTGGGGTTGTACTGTATAGCGCACTTATGGAATGAATACGATGAGATGACAGAGTAGACGCGGTTTCGCGCGGTGGCTGTAGGTACATGATTCAGTGCGTGTTTTGGTGCCGTGATTACGTTTCCATCTTTCCACACAAAAAAATTAAACATGTTTAACATGCGGAGGCTCGCGGACCTTGCAGATCTTCGCGGAACGTTGGGTGGTCACTCGAGGCGGCCACTCGAGGCGGCTCACGGTGCCTAATACCCCAATCTCACCTATGCGGTTTGACTGACTTTCACGCGGAAAGATGGAAACGTAATCACAGCGCCAAAATTCGCGGTGAATCATGATGAACCCTACTTACGGCCATCGCGCTCAACCGCGTAGGTGAGATAGGGGTATAACACCTTATCTCACAGAGAGTCAAACTGCATAGCATTTTTATAAATAGATTTGTCTTAGGTAAAGGAGCAGATCTGGGGGACTCGGACGTAGAGTATTATGGTGAACTGGTATGTTTAGATGCTGTCTTCCCCACTCTCATTGATCACTCAGGTGTGTTGACGGTGAGGTGATTGTTTGCTTTACATCTCAGGGAGCCTCATGCCTGTGTTTCCTTCTGGCTCTCCCTTTTAGTTATGCTGTCATAGTTAGTCCTGCCGGAGTCTTTGCTTGCACTCTACACTAAATATACATTCACATTATACATTATGTGACTGTGACCAGACCTAACTGTTATCTCTCCCCCTCTTTCTCTTCCCTCTCTCTGTCGAGCTACACATGTCGTTCCTGAGCTGCCAGTGATCCAGACTCCCTCTGCCCTCCG
>JAQMYJ010000018.1:10908343-10934469 GCA_030014305.1 Clarias laeviceps | reverse complement strand
CGTTCTTTTGAATCTATTGCACTGCATAGCGTCTATGGGAGTCACGTGACAAAGGAACGAACGACTCGGGACTTGAAAACTCATTGCTGAGAATCGTTCAATACTGTTTCCTGTGTACTGCACTGCATAGCGTCTATGGGAGACACGTGACAAAGGAACGAACGACTCATTGCTAAGAATCGTTCAATACTGTTTCCTGTATATAACATACGGAGGTTTTGCGATGCTTTTCCAATAGAAAATGAACGAATCACTCTCCGAGATTACTTGTTTATCTGAGTCATGCTAAAGATTCGTTCAAAAAGAACGAATCGTTCATGAACGACCCATCACTAGTGTCATCTGGCGTAAAACCTGTGCCAAGCTTGTCTGTGGACTGGATTGTCTGCTGTAGCGACCCATTGCCGGGAGCAGCCAAAAGACCAACAACAATTTATTTGCTTTGATTGAGTACAACAAACTCAAAAACTCATAGTTCCGTTTACTTAAATGTAACTGATTACCTCAATTTTTTTGAGTTTTGACAACTTATTCGGGTTTACAGTGCAGTGGTTATCCCTGACAGCCAGTTGTAGATCGCCTGACCTTTGCCTGTTGTTCTGGACACTGATTTATGATCACCTTTCTGATTTGTTTGCGTGAGGATACAATTCCATTTACCATACTTGAGCCTTGTCATTTTATAACCCTGATCGAATACTTCACCAACCTTGGGCACAGTGGAAGAGTTTAACATGTGAGAAGCACTTCTGAGTCATGCCCAAGTTCTAAATGAACCTTGACAATATCGTGCAGGAAAAGATTAAACAACATCTTCCACCATGCTCATTTCCGTTTTTTGGGCAGGAAAATGTCAGCAAACGGGAGAATCATTTCATCATCGTGATCACTGGAAATGTTTTAAAGGGGGCTACAGCTGTTTGGAACCAGAATGCCTCATTTGATTGTTTTGTAGAACTCTTGAAACAAATATTTGACCAGTGGCTAAGAATCTGCTTTTACTTTTGCAGCAGGGAAATCATAGCATTGCTGAATATGGTCTTAATTTCTGCACCTTTCAGCAAGAAGCAAGTAGAACTAGCCCACAGTAAAGGGAGACTTTCATAGAGGACTCGCTTGAGAAATACTAACTGAACTCGAATGAAGAGATAATGCATCCATGAACTTATTGATATGATGAGCCATCTTGATGGATTGATGTTGAGAAAGCCGGTATCAGTGACACAGCAACATCGTAAACATCCAGAACCTGTGCAACTTGGAACGGTCAAAATTGCTGAGCACAAACAACAGGGATGCTGAAGGGAACATGTCTTCATCACAATTGTCTTGTGAGAAACCAATGGGCATAAACTCACATTTGAATGAACAGCACCCTCTTAGTGAACAGAAAAAAAGATGATTCCTTTCTCAAGCCCTCCATAAGAGCTCATAAAAAAAGCCCAATCATATAACTCAACTCAACTCTGGTACAGCTGGATACTTCATCGATCAATGCACTTCTGTAGAACACCAAATCCCACTAATTCTGCTACAGTACCCGCTACACATTGAAGCCTTGGATGGAGGATCCACTGGAGGAGGATCAGATTGGAGCACTACAGTACATTATGAGGATATCTCATTCCTAGGCTTCCCATGGATGAAAAAAACATGATTCACAAATCTTCCGAAAGTACAAATTTGCCAACAGTAACAGCTGTTCTCTCTAAATGCGACTTTTATTTTTTAAGGAAGCGGTTTTCCTCCTCACCAACCACATAACTATACAGTACTATTGAACTTCAGGAAGGCGCTATTCCCCCTGACAGCCAAATATAACCCTTTTTGCAAAAGGAAACAAAAGCTATTGAGGAATACATTTCTGAATTGCTTTGGCAAGGATACATCCACTCTTCCACATCCTCAGATTCTGATGCCCCACAGAATACCCTTAGCACCTGCAGTTATTGAACGTTTCATAAATGATATTCTGAGAGAAATATTAGGAAAATGTGTGATTCCCATATCCACAAAATCCTAATATACTCCCTTGACCTAAGGACTCACATTGGTCATGTCAAGAGCATTTTAACCTACCTATGGGACAACCAGCTACATACTAAAGTGTCAAGTTTCTTTCCAGGCAAAGGTAGCAGCTGTTATAAACTGTCCCACTCTAAAATCGATCAAAAAGCTAACTTTTCCCCTTGGGCTTTGCAAATTGTTGCTCCAATCATAAATCTTTTAAATAGAACATCCAAATGATTGAGGGGGAATCCTAGAGCACAGCAGGCATTTACTAAGCTGAAGGAAGCATTTACCACAGCACTTATCCCCATCTGACCAGGACCACATCTTAGAGGGAGGCCTAGAAGGATCATCGCTCCTGTTTGGGGAATTTCGCTCAGATCCAAGCCCGCAGTGGTGTCAGATTCAACTAATGTGACTCATACAAATATCTTAGATATGGGCTACATCTCTCAACACACACATTTAAGGTCACTGAAATTTTAATGCAACATACTATAGCCACTGCAGTATAAATAGAATGTAAAAACTGAGCCTCATATAAAATAAACACTCCTGTGAGTAAAATCCAGTAAGTTACTGAGCATTGATTCCATTAATGCTTTTTAGTGTCTGACAAACACTCATGCATATATGATGTGTCAGAAGTTCTCTGTTTATTATCAGCATATACTGTACAGCAATTAAGCATTTGACCAGGTGCTCTGTGTCCCGTACATAAAAAAAAAAAAAAAAAAAACAGTCATTAACATGTAAGTCATAGAGGGACCTGGAGACAGATGGACGATGTTAGACACATGGTTTCCACCAGACAAGAGCTATTTGTATGCATATTTGTCTGGATACGGGCTATTGGAAGTGTTGTGTGGGCATACAGGCATGGGAAAGTTCACGTCATAGCATAAAACCTTACAGTTATATTATGCAGCAAGAGAACAGTCAGTTCTTAATGTTGATGTTTTGGAACCAGAAAAAATGGGCAAATGTAGGATCTGACTGGGTATCGGGCTGCATAACTGCACACAAATCAGATTACCCATGCTGATCCCTGTCCACAATGGAAAGTGCCTACAATTAGTCATCAGAACAACAATCAAGCACAAAAGCTTTGTTCCATCTGTAATTCAGCAGAACTTTCATTAACACACGAAACTTCCTGCTTCTCCCAATCCTCATGGAATTTGTTTCGCAAAAAGTATACCTAAGGCTTTAGACATTGAAACAGACATTTATAATGTGTGGCTTTATAAATTCCCAGTAAAATGTGTCAGTGTGCTGATAAGGACACTACTTTGGATGTGTACATAAAAACTCTTGTGCACTGTTGGGACTGATTTTAATAGAATCATGTTAAGTCCTTGAGTGGTGGAATTTGGGACAGATCTTGGTTGGCACATGTGTGTGTCACTCATGTGTGTGTGTGTGTGTGTGTGTGTGTGTGTGTGTCTGGTAGCAGCAAGTAGTGAAATGTGAAGGTCAAAGTCTAGCCTCTCTCTCCCCTTTGTCTCTCTCTCTCTCTCTCTCTCTCTCTCTCTCTCTCTTTCTCTACCTGCTGTCTCTTTGCTGTCTCTCTGTTTCAGTTGTTTCAGTCACACATGTGACACACATAGTCATCCAGATGGATTCTCCTCACTCTCACTGTATGAGGCTGAAATGAGCCACTGGTGAGAGACTGCAGTTATTTCAGTCATCCTGCAGCACTGTCGCTCTCTCTTTCTCTCCCTCACTCTCACTGCAACTCGCATCAGCCCAAAAATATACTGTCTATTCCCCGCAGGTTCTTATTTAATCCCATCTGAGAGAGACTGAGACGAGGATAGAGAGGGAAGGGGTGAGGGGCAGAGTCATGACTTTGCAAATCAGACGGTAAATATAGGGCAGCGATTCTTCATGTTAACCAGTGAAGCCTAAATTATCATATAACACACCAGAAAAATGTGATGGTATGCAGTGGTTAGCAGTGCTTATTCAAAACATTTGTTCAGCGCTCAGTGTCAAATCTGGCCATGTCTACAGTATTTTCACCATCATCAGAATTTCGACCCATCAGTCCAGAATTTTTTTTACACAGCATTGGTGGCTTTCTTGCAACATCAACTGGTGTGTGGTTCAGAGGAGGACAGTCTGAATATGGTTTGCCACATGCATTTCTGTCTCTATCACTGACTCTGCCCACAGCAATCAGACCACAGATTCCAACTTGGAGACCTTGGTTTCCATTGTTATTTGTTCCATTTGTTATCCATATACTGTATGTGCCAGGGTAGGTGTATGATGATAAAATACCAAATGGGTATTAATTACATAAATAACAAGAATTACTTTAAATATAAATCTCTTTTAAATTTCTAAGAATTCATGGATCACCTTATGACTCAATGTCATGGAAAAACAACACACCATAGAATAGAAAGCCTGAGATGACTGCTGCACTCATGCCACTGTCAGGAGTGATAGTAATCTTGAAGAACCTGAAGAAGGCCTAGCTGTTGGCCAAAGTGATGGCCTCATTACTTTGACCAACAGCTAAAGTAATGAGGTGCACCAAAGCGATAAGTAGCACCTTATCACTTTAGCTGTTGAAGTGCACCCCCAATGTCGTGACCAGATGATCTGGTGATCAAATCCATTTGATCAGCCATATGGTCAATTAAATTAGATTAAAATTGATTTGTATAGCACTTTTTAATATTGTTCATTGTAACACAGCTTTTTAGAAATAAACATTCTGGAGATAAATAAAAATGGATACATTTTTGGCTTTTGGATTATGAAGTAAGTAATTAGAGACTTATTACTTAGAAAATTATTTTCCCCCTGATTAACATCAACCAAAGAATTATAAAGTTCTCTCACCCAGTCTGTCTGTATAAAATCAGAAAACCCACTTAGAACATTGTATTAAAAGTATTCTACCTGCCTAATTTTATGCACATTAAATTAATTTGGCATTTGAGTTAAAAGTCAAATGACAGTTAGTTTTAGTTCTTCTCAATAAGTTAAAGGAAGTGTTTTAATTCTTAACACATCTTTATCACTTTGTCTATCTGATGAGAAAGTGATATATTTAGTTTGAAAACATTTCTATATATATAACAAGTGACCTTGTTCTTACATATGTTCAGAACTAGCTAAGCTGTAGATATCCTACAGAATAAAATATAGAATTGCACAAGACTCATTTTTAACAAATGCATCTATTGTGTACAGTCTATATGGACCTTCTGTTCAAATGCTGGCTGAAATTTGAATAACCAGGAAACTGAAAAGGGACATATTGACCTGAATGTACTAACTGGTTCTTTAATGTGATTAGCATTAAAAATGATCTAATTAGCATGATCTAATGAATGTAATACTAGCTTGTCCTCCATTGGCCTTACTTAGTCACAGCATTGTTGACATGCTGTTGAAAGAGTTCCTTTAAACTAGGAATAAAGCAATTCAATTTACTATGAACATTTTCACTTGGACACACACTTACCCTCCATAGGAGTGTTGTTATCAGGCCTGTTGGCAAAGACGACATCCACGTACTCTAACTGTAACCGCTGTAAAGACCCTCTCAAACCTAAAAAGCAAGAGAGAGTAAAGAAATGCAAGTTTAGATAAATAAATAACTAAATTATCACATGTACTGCAATTTACATTCAAGTACGAAGATAGAGGGATCTATAGTCATTGAGAAACATACAGGTTGACTAAACTTATTAGGTAGCTATTAGATAGTCAGCTTTCTCTCTCTCTCTCTCTCTTTGTGTTTGAATGTGATGGTTGTCACCTCGAGGTGGTTTGTTCTAATTAATCCCTAGAATAAGCACTACTCTCACCCTGTCTCTTTTCTTTACGCTCTATAATCCCACACGACTCCAGCAAAAGTAATCTGAGTGAACACATCTTCCATGTGTGTGTGTCTCCAGGAGTGTTCTGGATCTGCTGGCTTCATTCATGTAGGTATTATTAGCATAGAGCTATTTCTGGCATTCGCAAGGGATAAACAAGAAATTTCCACCCCCCTAACGCTGTAATAATGGCTGAAAAAGGCAAACAAACCAATACAAAATATTGCTTCTTTATTAAACTAATGTGTTTCATCTGGTTTAGCTAAACCTTTAACACTATATGGCTGAAACTATGTGCACACCTCATCATCACAGCCATCTTCAAAATGTTGAAAATTGAAAGCAAGCAAATGCCTAGAAAGTATTTGTGTGGGTTCCCCGCTCTGGACTTGTGAGGCCCAAACCTCTTTTAGTCTGTACACAAAGTTGGGTTCATGAAAAAAACATATTTTTTCTTAGTTTGGTACTGTATGGTTAAATTGAATAGCCTGTACACAGCCCTGACCTCAACCTCACACCTTTGGGATAAATTGAAATGCTGACTGAGGATGAATCAGTGCCTGATTTCACTCCTGCTCTTGTGACTGAGTGGGTTAGAACATTGGACCTAGACCAGAGCCTTATGGAACACCAAATTTTACAGGGGTTAAAATGGAGAAATATCCATTTAACTGACAACACATACGACCAGAGCCTAAGAGATACATGTCTGTTAAATGTTGCATAAAGGAATTTGAAACTTGAACAGCCTTTGTATAGATGTAAATACATAGAAATTTAATTGTTAGGACCTTTATTATCACTGCTTGATGTAGAGAATAGCTGTGTTAGGCACCCAATAAACCTAAAACCCTTAAATAAAATGCAATAAATTTCCAGACCAATTGAATTATTTAATAAGTGAGCTAATATTATAAGAAATTTCACTCACTCATCATCTATACCACTTTATCCTGTATTCATAGTCACAGGGGGCCTGCAGCCTATCCCAGGAGACTTAGGTCATGAGGCGGGGTACAACCTGGACAGAGTGCCAATCCATCGCAGGGCACACACATACACACACTACGGGTAATTTTTAAATGCCAATTAGCCTAATCTGCCGGTCTTTAGACTGTGGGAGGAAACCGGATTACCCAGAGGAAACCCACCAAGCATGGGGAGAACATGCAAACTCCATGCACACAGAATCGACCCTGGCTGGGAATTGAACCCGAACCCTGGAGGTGCAAGGTGACAGTGCTAAGCACTACACCACCGTGTAACAATTTCATAATGTGCCAATATTACATAACATAGATATTACATAGAAGCATGACTGTGTGACTACTGATCAACCATAACATTACAATGCAAAACATTATAATAATGCTGTAGATGTTGGCAGTGGACCCTTTGGGTACTGTAGTGTAGTGGGGCCTCTTTGTCCAGCACATCCCATGGTTGCTCAGTTGAATTTGGGGTTCTTTGCCTGCTGGGCCCTGTGTGTGCTGGGCTGTAATGCACTGTGTTTTACGGTTCTTTTTTTATTATTATCAGAGTTGTTACTTTTTTAAGTGATACTTTTTTGTGCTGCATTGGCTTTTCATTGGCTTTTCTGCGGTATCAGACCATTCGGGTTAGCCTTAGTTAGGTCCTTGTCGGCATGGGTGAATCTTGGGTACCCATGATCCTGTCACCAGTTTCTTTACATACAGTATAATTAATTATCAATGTTAATGTTTTGTGGTGTAAATATTATGGCTGATCATAAACATAAACATACAACTGCCTTAGCAGTAGTAGATTTAGTATTTAATTTCACAAACAGCTTGGGTTAACTGATATGTTGATTCGTCACGATTTTAATGTAACTTTCAATAACAGTTAACAATGAATAAAATCATTTGAATGCAAAAAGTTTTAGTCTGCAAACTAAATGTTAGTTTAATCTCTGATAAGAACATCACTGTAAAACAATATGTGCAACAATAACTAATCTGAATGAAATATGTGTAATGTATTATGAATGTGAAATGTATGTAAGAATTTTTTTGTTATTATTATTATTTTTAATTGGTCAGTAATAATTAGATACACATATTCGTGGGTTTTGTGACATCTCAGGTGCTTGAGCGAAAGAGCAACCTGAGACTACCTGCTGTCTAAACCAGCCAATCAGCTGCTGCCGCTGTGAGTCACTTACATCCACACTGACCTCTGCTCTGACATCTACAGACTCATTCTCTGTTTTCTCTATGTGTGGGCACTTTAGGTTTACAAAAACTCAGGAAAGCTTATCTTTTTAATGAATATACGAAATTAAAGATAAAAGCCAGAGAATGATTTAAAACACCTATAGCAATGGTTAAAATGGTTCCAACAGCTGTTAATAAATTACATGGTCTGAAAATAGGGGGAAAAAACAGTTGCAATGATTGCAAATGTGTTAACCAATAACACATTGAGGTATCTTGGTGTTACTGTCGATCATGTAGAGCGTAGGTAGAGGTAGTGGGCAGAAAGTGCAAAAATGCTAGAAAGATAAGACCATGGAAGGTCTTATGCCAGTGATAGGTAGCATAGAAAAAAAAACTAAAGAGCAAAACAAAATATTCAGTTATTGTCAAATAAGGAAGGATTACTGACTCAGTATGATGCAGAGCTCTACATCCAAATAGGTAATTATTCTGGTGGATATTTTTTTATGGCCCAAAAACCAGCCTACCTGGAGGCTAAACAGTTTGACGGCTATGTATAACATACTTAACAGTTAGTTTTATAGATTTCTTCCAGGTACCATGGTTTTCCACATACCTTACTGTATATTAAAGGGTGATTCCAATTTGGCTGTAGTGTACAGTATGACTGAGTGTGTTCTTGTAGGTTGCATAGAATGTTGGGGTGCTGTGCAATGACCCCTGGTGTGATGTAATAGGTCACTGCAGCCAGACATCATTTGCAATGACGGCTTGAACAGATGGATAGATACAGTATGTCTTCATTAGACCATAAGCAACTGACATTTGTTAATGATTATTAAATTGGTTGCCAAGCAGAATTAATGCTAAGGCGTGGCCACGTTGTTGATGACATTATAACAGTTTTTAACAGCTGATGATATATTTTTGTATGTCTCCTATATTTTTGCCCAGGCAGCATAAATCAGTGTCTTTATGCGAACAGTAAAAGAGAGCCCCTTTGAGTGTCTTTAGCTGTTTGCTTTCAAGATTAGCCAGCTCTTGCCACCTTAAGCAGTATAAATGGATCAAGCATGCAAAAAAAAGGAAAGGAATGTTAAAGAGGTGACATGCAGTTTAAAAAAAAAACAATTATGACTGAAAAATATCTACCTTCAATGATGTGCTTCCTCGAGAGACCTCTTTCAGTTTCTGCTCTGGAGAGAGAAAGAGGGAGAGATACAGTAGCTATTGACCTCAGCATCATATTAAACTTCTTGTGTCATAATTGAAAAAAACAAACCAACAAACAACAACAAAGAAATGCTGCTTCTCATTGTTTAATATTTTTTATCTAAAATATAAAAAATACACACAAAGAAAAGAAGAAATACACACAAACTCTGAGTGCTCATATGATATATCTGCTCTTCCTGAATGGCATAACAGTATACATCCATCCCCTTCATAGACACACTCAGTCTGCATTCATGACAACAAGGAACTGACTCATGACTTCCTACTTCCAACTCCAGAGTGCCCACAGTGCTTGTGTGGTTATAAAAATAAGACATGTTTGTTTAATGACTGATTTATTTTAAAAGTGGGTGTAGGGTGTAGGCAGTGATTTGCTGCCAGGAGTGCTGGCAATATGCAATTTAACCCAAAATACTGCACTTAACGAATTCACTGTTTAATTACTCAACTATTCTCTTAATAGCTGGTCATTTGCAAAAAAAAAAAAAAGAAATAAACAAATAAATAAATAAAAAAGGCTCACAACATGCTGCTGTTTCATATGGCCATATAATTTCAGTCTGGCTTCATCAGGGCTCTAAAATAACTTTCAGCAGAGGGATGACAAGATGTTTAAATGTCATGATATTCAGGCACAAAAAATACTATTAGCATTCCACTTCCCCTCTGACTTTTGATTCTGATTCTGGACCTCTGGATATACTTTATTTGGAAGTTTAAAAAAGAAATGCATCAATGCCTTTGCCATCATTTCTGTCCTGTTCGTCACCACAAGCAGTATGAATAATTATGAAACACTACAAGCTGTATGAAGCTGTGGCATCTGTGAATATAAAAATAACCTGCCTCTTATTATGAAATCTGTGTTAATCAAAAGGATTGTGCTTTGTTGTCAGTTATGTGTACTAATACTTATATCTTGGAGCAGCAGTAAAATGTTTTACAAGACAAAAAAGCTATACCTGTGAAAAAAGTAGCAGATGTTTGTCTTTTTATTGGAAAACAGTATATTTTTGAACTGGCACTAGATCAGTTGTATATAGAAAAACACATGGACTTACTATAATAATTAGTAGTTATATACTGTACACTGTATGTCCAAATGTTCATAGACACCTGACCATTACACCCATATGCGGGTCTCCCCCACAACTTAAAAGAGCACAGTCTATAAAAACAGGTCCAACTCTGTTCCACCCCTGTGCCTAAGGGAGGTCCATAAAGACATGGATGACCAAGGGTGGAATAGAAGATCTCAAGTGGCCTGCACATAACCCTAACCTCAATCCCATTTGCAATGTACTGCAATGCCAACTACACTCCAGACCTTCTTACCCATCATCAGTGCCTGACCTCACTAAGTGTCATGTGACTGAACGGACAACGTATAATGTAAAGCAAAAAAACAAAAACAAAACAAAGGAGGGGTAAATTTGGAACAGTATGCTCAATAAGCAAGTATGGTTGTCCTGTTCAGGTGTTCACAAACATTTGGCCATAGTGTGTAACACAGTTCAATTGTTCAAAAAAATCAAAACTAAGTAGCTGTACCAGGCAATCTGGCAAAAATAATAGGTGTCATCATCATTATCATCATCATCTTTATCATCATCATCAAACAAAACAAAAACGAAAGTTATATTGTACTTCTAAATTATATATTAGCTATACAAGGACAATAATATGGGACCTAAAAGAGCATATCGTACTGCCACATTTGCAAATATTATGTCAAGTAAGACATACTGTAAAAGGCAGAAATTGCATTTGGAATTGCTCTATAACCACAAAGACATTTCTATCTTACTTCTTGTGGCTTTGAGTAAGTGATGAAAGGTATGACCAGTTTGTCATACCTTACACAACATCCCAAAATAAGCTGGATGAGATTCAAAGCATTTTGTTCAAATCAATTTCAGCTTAAACAGAAGAGTTAGTAAAGACACCTGGATGAGTGGCAAAACCTCTTCAAGGTCATATAACACAAATCCACCCTGACTTGCTACAACAAAACAGACTTTTGACAGACTTTGAACCAGATCTGATGATTCTGAGTAATAGATCAGTGCATGCTTTTTCATCTGAAATGGAACAGTGTTTCCTGTTGTTCGAATTTTAATGCTATCTCGCTCCTCGCTTTGCTCAACCTCCACCTAATCCCCCATTATGAGACAGAATTTAAAATGTGTCTGCTCTGATTGGAGAAGTTTCAACTCTGCTTGATGGAATTGATTTTCAGCTTAGAGACTAATGCATATAGATTAGCATCCTTTTACCTCACAAAATTCTTCAATTCTCTCATTCACACACACGTAATGGGCTTGGGATGACCTGTCCATTCAAATGGATTCAATCAAGTTATATCATGGTGATGTCAATTCTCATTTCTTATTGGACAGATGTTGGATAATTTTCCATGACAGCAGATCTCCTTAGATGTCATGTCAAGCTGTAAATTAGGTTTGCTAGGGAGAGAACCTCTGGGTAAAGTGCCTTGTGCTTTGCTTTTACACTTTATAGCATGATATATGCTTTTTCTTTATCTTGTGATCTTCTAGAGGGATAATCAATCCAGATAAACTGTGGAGGGAATAACTGTTTACAGCTGCTTTGACATAAGCAAGGAATTTAACTATTAAACAGACATTCCATGACATGAACTGCAAAGGGATACAAATTATACATACAGTATACTTACTTTCCTCCCCAGTAAAGTTTGGTAGTGATCACTAGACTCGATCTCCTGCGCACACATATAATATGGACCATAATGAGTTAGAAACATCAAATCATTTAATCCGTGTTTATGTTCAACTATAAGACAAATGAAATTATCCTACACATTGTGACCCAACCACTATCCACCCAAAACCTATTTAAACAATTTATGCCATATTCACATTACCATGGCAACCTCCATGTAACAATCCATGGATTTCTTGCAATATAAACTGATCAGCCATAACATAACACCACGAAACAGTAGCACATTAACATATCGATCATATACCAGGAAACCTACAGCACATCTCATCACTGTCTTACAGCTCTCATACATGTCCTGCACCACTCTAACATACTTCTCTGCCACTCCAGACTTCCTCATACAATACTACACATAATATATTGCATTATAATGTTATGGCTAATTGGTGTACAATATTGGTGTAATTCTTTTCAGCGGTTTTATACCTCCAGCATTTCTTCTTGATGATATTTCCAAGAATGATTTCAGCTCTGTGGAGAGGATAACACACATTAAGTATGAACTTGCATCATATCTCTCTGCACCAATGAATGAAAAAAAAAAAATTAATTTTTTATTTTTTATTATTTTTTTTTTTTGGATGTATTTAAATGTATTTAATTGTGCAAATTTTGTTCTCAATCGCAGTTGTGGCTACATTTTTGCAAGCTCAGTCTGCTTTACTGAATGACAGTGACCGACCTGGGAGGCTGACGAGAGCTGGGAATCCAGCCAACTTGTTTTCTCAGAGTATCACTGGCATTCTAAATGAGCTCGAAGAAGGGCACTAAGTTACAGCCACTTTATACACAATGCTACTTTACCATCAGGTTAAATATCTTCTCACAGACTTCTAGCCAGAACTGATAAGCCTTCTCCTGATTAAAGGGTAGATGTTTAGCCATTTGTGTCACCCACGAGCTATCATGTCAGTCCAGTTTACAAAATCTTCAATTAACAGACAGTTTTGTTCAGACTTTGGGATACTGTAAGTTCATGTGTAGTGCAGGTTTAATGATACTATTCATTTGAAATAGAAAAAACAAGTGTGTGTTGAATATCAGTTCAACTGTGTGAAATTCTCACAGAGCAGAATGATCATACTCACTTTCCGGCTGAGTAAACCTCAGCTGTGTCGAAGAGGTTAACCCCATTCTCATAGGCTATAGTCATTAGCTGCTCTGCTACCTACACACAAACACACTCAGTTATACACACAAGAAATGATATACTATTAGCACTTTAGTTCAGGTCAGCTAATATTATTCACACAGTGTATTGAGCTGTGTTTTCTTTTTCTAAATGTCCATGCACAAAGTCTTCATTAAATTATTGTCCACAGAGATGCAATATTATGTAATTTAACATAAACTAGTCACATCTGTGAGAGCTAATAATAACACATATGCTCATTTCTTATCTTTTTTGCATGACTGCATAAATCTGCCCTTCTATTTTTTATCTCTGTTTGAATTCAAATTAGTTCCATTGCATTATTAAGTCTATTAAGTACAATATTGTAAAAGCATACACATCATGGCAACAACTAATACAACTGATGGATTAATAATTACAACAACAACAACAATAACAACAATAATAATAATAATAATAATAATAATAATAATAACATACTGGGTGATTAGGTATTAGAATTAGGTAAATTGGTAATTTGCTCTCTCTCTCTCTCTCTCTCTCTCTTTCTCCCTTTCTCTCTCTCCCCTCCCTTCTCTCTCCTTCCGATGATGTGCATGATTTGTGTGTTATTATTTTGATTGACAGTGACTATAGGGTGTTGTTTGGATTTGACCATGAAGGCAACAGTGACAATTGTAGACATTATTAATTTAGACAGCTTACTATAGAGGAACAAAAAGGGGGATGTTCCATGTTTCCACCCTCAACTTTAATTTGATTAGATAGCCCCACCCTGACGTTGTTGGACACCCAAGACCTCGGCTCTGGGGACAGTGAGTTTTCTGCAGGAGCCTTTATGATGGATGATTGACTAATGGGACTGTCTATGCCCCAGTGAATGTCAGAGACAGCAAGAACCCACGCAGAACATAGCTATTGTTAGTAAGAGAGCACCACAGAATGATTCATATGTGGTGTTACTATAGAGCCTGGTGGCTTCTGGCATTGAGAATGAGCTCTGTTTGGCTGAGAGATGATTCTTTTATTTAAAATAAAATGTTGCTGCATGTGTTTGCATGTTTGTTAGGTGTCCCCACCTCATCAGAAATCTGACCCCCAAATGTCACCCATGTTCCTGGAAGAAAGAGGGAAAAAGATTAGAATTTCATAACAGACAAATTAGAAGAAAACGATTTAGAACCTGATCACAAATGAAAGAGAGTAGTCAGGCTATTTAATGGATTATTTAATGGATGGTAATTTTTTTGTTTTTGATGATGATAATAATTAAATTTTGGTTCCTCTGATAATGTACTCTTGAACTCTGTCAAAATTTTACAGTCATTGTTAGCATCAGTGTGAAAAGCATGACCCTCAGACATCTGTTTTTTTTCTGCATTGACTTTGCCTACAGACTACAACACCCATGATTCATGACTTGTATGTGGCCCTGGGTGGAAGTATTGTATTGAGTCATCACTGTAGCAGTCCTGGTTTTCTGTCCCTGTCAGATCCACTTAATATCCCCTCAAACATCAGAATTTTATGTATTATAATATTTGACTTTCCTCATATGTGTGTCTCTCTCTCTCTCTCTCTCTCTCTCTCTCTCTCTCTCTGACTATCTATACCTAAAATCAATTACAGATTGCATCCTGCACAACTGTCTTTAGTATTTCAGTGGCAATGGTGGCAATGGCAAGTTAACAATGGTGCAAATAAACTCCAAAGAATATTCAGTGAAAGGGAGTTAGGCAGGTGGAAACATCTTCTTGATGAAGAGAGGAGCCAAAGCAGAACACCCACACAAGTTTGAACTCATAGGAAGGCTACAGTAATTTAAATCACCCTTCTTTACAACTGCAAAAAATTAAATCTGAAGGCCCAATGTTTTTAGTCACTGGATTCCAAGTCAGACAAGAGAATGAATTTGATGCTACAGTGGGCACAGCGTGCAATTTCTCTTATTTTGAAATATTCTGTAAACATGCTTCTGTGGTTTTATTTTCAATTTGGCCATTATCAAAGCTCTGCAGTCTGCCCACCATATGCTGAAAAACTGCTTTGATAACCATTTTATATTGCATTAGTAGTGTCCAGAGACTTAATGTAATGTCCCAAATTAGAAATCAATAACTGCTTCAACATCTTCAAAACATACATTTCACTAACAATTTTTAGATTCATTTGACACACACCAACACCGAGATCGATTGTATATATATTATCTATTCATTTGTAATTGCTTATGATCACATTTTTTATATCAAAGCTTTTAAAAAAATCATAATAACCTGCTCTTGAGGTTATTACAATGGCATTATCTAAAGGGGGTATTTGTTATACAAGATAAGATACAACTTTATTAATCCTGTAGGAAATTCTTGAGGTCAAAATAAGAAAAAAATACAATTGGCTTGTTTAAGGTCTGGTCATTACATTACAAAAAAGGGAAAGGCATAAAAAGCAGGCAATGTCTAAAAATTACTAAAAATGAATTTTTGGTTAATATCTCCCTTTTAAACCTTTCATTCTCCATACAGGAATTTTATTTCATTGGGTTTTACAGTACAACTAGAATTAAATGTGACATGCAAAACCATTTCCCATCGACTCGTTTCAGCCCTGCTCTGTCTTAGCTGGGTGAGCTAATTACTGCAAAGCATTTTGTGCCTGTCATGGGTTATAAATTAAACATTAATAGGAGAAAGCTTAACAAGAGGATTAGCTGAGCAGATGTCAGTTAAAGCATTGAATTATGCAATGCTCCAGACACAGTGGAAGCTGATGATTGAAATCTGAGTTGTTGAAACAGGAGAAGGAACCTTTCATTCATTTATGAAACTGTTGCCTTTTGTACTCAAAGGAGAGCTATATCTCACCTAATAGGATTATTTCAATTTTTGTTTTGGGGCTTAGCTTCCAAACTGGCTCATCATTTATTCATAAAGCCATTGATTAGTCAGGAAACTTGGAGAGAGTGGTGAGAGACACAAAAAAAGAGAGAAGCTCTCTGCTGTGAACTGGAAAATGAAGAGCTCAAGCTCATAGCCAGAGACTTATCATGGTCTTATAATTGGCTAAAGACTCACCAAGCCCCAAACATGATACCCGCAATCCAGATTTCCCAAGATTCCTGCGAAAAAAAGGACACAGAAAAGAGATATCAATCAGTTAAGCTGGCATAGGGTGGTTGAATACTCATTTGCCTGGTGTAACAAAGAAAGTTAATTAAAAGAGCAAATCTATGTTTTATTCCATCGATGAGACTTTGTAGAAATAGCATTTCCTCAGTAAAAGTCATTTTTGGTGTTTATGATGCTAGATCATAAACAGAAAAAAAAAGAATTGGGCCAAAACATCAAAACAAAATCTCACTCATCACTCACTCATCATCTATACCACCTAATCCGGTATACAGGGGAACTGGAGCCCATCCCAGGAGCCTTAGAGCATGATGCGGGGTACACCCTGGACAGGGTGCCAATCCATTGCTGGGAACACACATACACACACTCATTCACACACTACGGACAATTTGGGAATACCAGTCAGTCTAACCTAAGCATGACTTTGGAATGTGGCAGTGGCCGGAAGAAACCCACCAAGCACGGGGAGAACACGCAAACTCCATGTACACAGACCCGGGGCAGGAATTGAACCCAGAAGGTGACAGTGCCAAAACAAAACAAAATAAAAAATTAATAAAAATTAATAAATAAAATAAGATGGCACAGTGGGCAGCACTGGTGCTGTAAAGCTTTAAAAACGTTGAGTGGTCACTTCCAAGGTTTTTGGTTTTCCTTTCACTGTCCATGAGGTACTGGTATATATGGTATGTACATGTTCCCCTTTGATGGACTGCTGTCTGGGGTGAATTCTCCTGCATTGTGTTCATATGCTGTTCTCTGGATTCACTGTGATTCTGATCAGGATGAATCTGTTGCAAATGATAAACGTTTCAAGTTTACAACCAAGTTTCAAGTTCATTGTCATATGGAGAATAAAGAAAACATGTTTCCTTTCTACAATAATTCTCCCTTTGCTGTTCAAAATAAATGCCACAAAAAATAAATATAGGTATAGAATAGATGAAAAAACAATTTCAAAACCGGCATTGAATACAAATATAACCAAATAATAGATATGTTAAAAACAGTTTTACAAGAAGAATATGAAAATATATATTGTAAACAAATAGACTGGTACATACTGTATGTATACAGAGTAAAGTATGAAACCAGATATACGCCCAAAAGTCTGCAATGAGAGTGCAATGATTGTGCTGTGTAGTGGAATACTGTGCAAAATATTGTGCAACTGGGTCTTCAACTTTTTTTTTTCTTTTGCATTGACGTGATTGTAAATGAATACTGTTCGGTTTTATTTATATTAAACATTTTTCATAAATCCTAAATCTAAAAACAAAAAAACATGTAGCAGAGTGGCTGTGGTTGTGAGTAGCAGGAGCTATTGAGGAAAAGGATCATGGTAATGCATGAATGAATGCATCTGTATGTAATGAACTGGTAAGTGTAGTGTTTCAGTCGGTGGTTGGTAAACCTTTAATACAGCATCACTGCTGTGATCAACCTGCCCATGAACTTTACTGTGACAGACCTGCAAGAGCAGTGAAAGGGACCCAGGACATTGGGAGGGACTTGGAACTGTGCTTGGAGCTTGGAACAATGAGGGGGATCAAGGGGCATTGAGGAGTTTTGGAGAAATGGCAAAGCAGTGAGGAAAACCCAATGCAAAAAGGAGACCTGATCTGTCTTTGGCCCATAAATAAAACGAGCACTGTAGAGCAGGAAGGGAATGGAGTGCACTGGCCTTTAGGAAGGATCAGCACTAATATGGATGCTCCTCACGTCCTGCTGCTGTGGAGAACTGGGCTTGTTGTGTGTTTTATGGGTCTGATGCTATTCAAAGTCGATCTTAACACCATATCAATCTGTACAGCTCTTAATAGTGACATGAATTAATGGCCAATGAAAATATCGGTCATTACTGTAGATTTTACAGAACAGTGTGATTTAAGAAAGGATGCCCTGTTTTAATCTTAGTGAAAAATAAGGAAGGTTTTTCTCTCTCCTTCTGTCTTGCTCCCTTTTTCTCTGTTTTTCACAGCATTTTAATGCCTCCTGCAGTGACTCTTCATCAGTTGAAATAATGCCATTAAATTGTTTTATGTCTTCACCCATTTGCACTTATAGCACAATACCACCCTGCAGTAGATATCACATTAAGGAAATTTAGAGTTACTTTTATTCATCAGAGTGCCAGTGTTCTGCTGGTGGTGAAGGTTTTCTAATACACTTAGAATCTCTAGCACGTAGTCCTTAGTCTAATTTTACACTGTGGAAACTGTGGCATACTGATAAGTGGTGTGTTGCCAAAGTTGTACTATCTGTGAAGGTACACACAGGTACAGTATATTATGGATTATATTATGTTATATAATCATCTATAATAAATAAACCTTAAAATATTATACCCAAGTTCCCCTTGTGCAAAACCCTAAGGCATGACTCCATAAGAGCTCTGAAGGTGTGCTGTGCAAGGTGGGCCTCCATTGGATGAGACCTACTGTATAGCAGTAAACTTGTATATAATGGATAATCAGTGTTAATGTCATGTGGTGTTAATGTTATGGCTGACTGGTGTTCACCAATCTGCCATAATGTTAAAGTGCAAAACATTAAGCCCAATATTGTTATAATATACAGTAAGATTCCCCTTCTGCCACCGGGGGTTAGCTGTGGTGTCTGGCCCCGGGATGTTAGCAGTGGGAGTTTGGGGGGCTTTGGGTTACAAGGTGGGGCTGCTGTGGATCTGATATATTTATCAAGCACATTACATAGATGCTCAGTTGGATTGTGATCTGGGGAATTTAGAGGCTGTATCAACAATCTTAAACTCTCTGCCTGTTAAACCTCATAAACAGCAGGCTGTGATGAGTGTTCAAAATTTTTAGAATAATTAGACCATATTAAGGGGATACTCCTGGACCATAAAATACTTAATTATTAAGTCACGATTAATATAACATGCAATAAAAAAGTATGCATGGCTATTAGCTACTAAGTAATAAATTTACTGTAACTCATATTACTTTCTTATTGAAATCTAGGCAATCTTTATTTTTAGTTATTGTTAGTTAATAATATTATTTATTCAGTTACACAGAAACTATGTCAAAGTCTGTTGGAAGATTTATACTGTAGTTCACATTTTTACTGTAGTTTTTTTGTCATTTAAAGTAAATGAAACAGTGAATATAATGTCAGGAGATTCTGCTCCCAATCCTGCAACTAGGATCCAGACAGAAATCTGGCTTGTAAACTGTGTTCTATTAAGCCGCCATCATAGAAAACTGTAAGGGATGCATAACATTGCAAAGAAGGTAGAAGTTTGGGCTAAGGCTAATATCCCATATCCCAAGGCTGAAACAGCATGTCATCAACAAAGATGAAGGCATTTTTGTCGAGTGGCAGAAGCAAAAGAAGAACAAGGAGAACAAAACCAAGTGTTCACAGACTTTAGAACAAAAGGAGTCAAAGTGGATGGAAGGATTTTAAGATCTCTTTGACATAGCACATGCAAAAACACTGGAAATATGTATATTTATGGTTCAATTGTATGTGAAGTCCTGGTTTACTGCTCCTTCATCAATGATCTTCAGCTTATCAAAAACATTTAGAAGTATGACACCTCTGCAATAGCAAAAACTGCACTGAACACATTTCAAGGTCACCTATGGTCCATGTCAGAAGAAATAGTGGCACTGGCATTTTTTGGCGATGGCGATGATGTTGACATCAAATGCAAGCTGGTGAGTTGCTTAAGTACTTCTGGATTCGGGAATCCACTGAAAAAGAACCACTGCTGATCCAGTCTAAAAAACTTCAGTCACCCAAACACTTTGTTCAACATCTAGACTTCCTTACCAAGGATGCATCAAACTGGGAATACAACAACATATTGAGAATTGGCAAAATTTCTGTGTACAGCTTTAGGGTTGTGAATAACATTGTGGAACGTGGTGTGGCTTTGATGGATGACTACAATAAGCTTCACACCAACAGCGAAGAACAGAAACAGTTTTTGTTATTTGTAGTCAGTCAATACAGACGCAGTTATCCGGACAGAAATATTCCTACTCTTATAAAACTATTTTTGGAAAATTAAATAATATTCAAACTCGTGTTTCTACCAACAGTTAAAAATTTTGAATAGGTGTTGTTATACTGTAAATGCTGTGACAGCTGGTGCTACTTGGTGTAACAAATCTCTGCTTGTTATCAGTAGTAAAAATAGTTTTACAAAGTTCTTACAATTGTAGCAACTTCTAAATATGCATTACATTTCACCAAAATTTCACAGATTTATTTTTATATAGTTAGAAATCAAAGTGTGACTTTAGATTTCTGAGCTAGACTGGTTCTACAATTTATATCAACCAAGACAGTCCTCTGTTCAATCCTGAGCTTGGTCGAGGATAAATGCCTAGTTTTTTTATTCTTTTTAAAACTTAACTAGGTTTTATTCTCACTAATATTTCTAATTCTGTATCACATTTAGCTTGGGGAGACCAATGCATTTGAACAAGTATATAAATAAAATGCATCTCATGTCACCTCCTGGTTATTAGATATATTGTATAATTGTGTTCATTCCTGGCAACATACACAAGATACATTAAATAAAAATGCAAAACATAACACAAAATATGATATCTAAGCATCATTAAATAGTTCACTGCACACGATTCAGCATTCAGTTCATGTAGTTTGCAAATGCACCTCTTACTAAAATGAGCACTAGAAGATCCAAGGCTGTGCCTCTGAGTCACATTTATGAATTTCAAGACTAAATCCTATTACCTAGTTCTATATTTATACAGCTGTGATTGTTTATGCTATTTGACTTTTGTTATGGTAAATACTACACTGCCTATTAAACTTGTTATAATTCTTCATATCAATATTTCATATCATTTTTGCTGATTGTGTAATAGTAAAACAAGCAGTCTTTTTTCCAGGTTCAGAAAAAAATGCACTCAAATTTAAATGCTCTTTTTCCAGATGTGATTTTGACTTTACAGACAATCTGACAGTGGCATCACTAGTAGGTGACACCAAAATTTTTTGCAGTGTTTCATCAAAAATTTTGTTGCTCTTGTGCATGTACTGAAAGAATGCACTACGGTTTTTCTTGCTGCTTGTTTTTTTTTTTTTTTATAGTCGCATATTTGGTCATATTTTCTGGTATTTAGCTACACTATTGTAGTAATTAACGTAGTAATATTTCTGAACCTTCAGGGAAAAAAAAAACTTAGAATGTAGTAAGTAAGTGAAGGAAAGGAAATAAACACTTGGTTACAGTGCTATAGGCATGCACTCTTATTTTTGTTACTCTTTGTGTTATTTAGTCGCTGATTAATTCCAAACAATATTACGGTTCTGTTTGGTGAGATATGGGAGGAGGTTCTTGCGGAGAAGGATGTGACACACATCCAGAGTTACCAAACTGGCTGAAACAAACCACAGTGATGTCACTGCACTCCAAAAATCAACGAATAAGACAACTGTTGTTGGAATTTACTTATGATTGTTTGATGATTGGAGTTGGCTTTATGCACTTTTGATGAATGACAGCATTGATCTTCAGTCTAATATTCAGACCTTCCATAATATAAACTTTAATCATTTTGTTTAGCTTTATTTATTTTATCCTATTTTTTTCCCCTTAATTGCTTTTTGATATTGTGCCATTTTTTTGTGGTATATTCATCCAAATTCACACCACCCATGTTGGAGCTGAGCTGCCACCTGTTAAAGGCAGCAGGCTGCGTGACGCACACTGCATGCTCACACATCTCTGTCAATTATCATTATGAAACAAACAGTTGAAAACTTGTCATGTAACTCAGCTGGAGGGAACAAGAGAATTTTTTTTCCTCTGTATGCTTTGTAAATTTTAGCTATTCAATGACTCAATTCAAATATGATTTGTTGTGGTATTTCTTTTTCCACATGCAATGATTATTTAAGCACTTTCTGCATGAATGCTCTACTATCACACCTGATTTATGTAGACTGAAATATTCAGGTGTAAACAGTGGTTTGGTTTGCTTGCTAAGGGAGAGAACACAGGGTTACTTTTCAAGGCAGTGTGCAATGTATAGATTTTTCTTCCCTTGGGCATCAAAAAAAAAGTTTTTATTATTATCTGTGGGAAGGATATTAAACAGATGACGGTATTTTATGTCAGTGGTACCTTAGGGGACAGTTATGGGTCCTGACAGTTATGAAACATTACAAAGATGATATCTGAAAGCTGTGTCTGATTTTGCAGTGCTTTTACCACAATCTCTTTTCTTGCCTGACATATTTGTTGATTATGCAGCCGCTTCTGAGTCTCTGTACAAAAACATCACGTCACTGAAGATTGTGCAAAGTGTAAACAAGGCTGTAGATACAGGTTATACAAGTACTGGAGGTGATGCAGTGATGCAAGACCAAGAGAGAAGCAAAATTCCCAGATAAACGCAACAGCAGCAACACATCACATAAATCAAATCGCTTTCATTTGCAAACAACCATCTGTGAATAATTATTAATATTCTAAAAAACAAGGACTCATGTACTATATCACTTCTCTGTGAACAAATGCAACCCTATACTTAACCTGTACATATTATACTCTATATCGCAACAAAGTTGATATCTAAAAAGCACAAATATGACTTGAATTTATAAAGCTATTTTTGTTGACATCTAACCTAAAAAAATGAAAATTGTGAATAAACACCAAGCCTTTAAAAAACTAAAAGAAAGACATTGTTAAAGACAGATGTCAATTCAAAATAATAAATTAACACATCTGGAAAAACAAATGAGTTTGCTGAAAGAGCAAAATGACAGCCTGCATATCTGATTACAGAAGAAGGATGATACTTGGGGAGGCCTTGTGTGTAAAAAAAAAAAAAAAAAAAGTAAACAGTTACTTTAACAGCTAATTGAGTTAACACTAGTATCACAGAGATGTGTGTGTTGTTGGTGTATTTTAATGCTGCTTTAGCAAGGGTGCTAACTGCTGAGCCACTGTGCTGTCCTCAGGAGTGTACACAGCATACCAAATTCACACTCATATAAAGAGTGGAAGAGACTGTTTATAATCTTGTTCATGATAGCTTTTTAAAAGTACACATTGCTGTGTGTATTAACTAAGATAAACAGAAGTACTGACTCAAATGCAGGACCCCTACAGCTACAGTATATAATCAGTGGATAGAAATCAATTTCTGTTGGAGTCAAGCAGCTTTAAAAGATATCAAAGTACTAAGCAAGATGTTTCCCCAGTGTGTAATTTAAACACATATTGGAGTCATGTTGACATTTTAAATGTGAGTGACTTACAGAAATGTACAAATAGTAGAAATCTGCGTGATAAAATGACACTCACTCACATTCGGTAACTCCTTTATCCTGATCAGAGTCGCAGTGGAGCCTGAGCCTATGCTGGAAACACTGGGTGTGATGCAGAAATACATCCTGGATCAGATGCTAGTCAGTTTGCAGGTCACCATGCACACTTACTGTAGCACACCCAAGAGCAATTCATCATAGCTATTGCACCTACTGGCCTGTTTTTGGAAAGAAACCAGAGAGCTGAGAGGAAAGCCTTGAGGACTCAGGCACAGAATCTCTACACTGAGAGTGACGTGAGCTTAGAGACTGTATCACAGGATTTAGCTGCTTTTTAGACCCCTTAGCAACTTTAATAAAAATAAAATGAGAAAAGCAACTTTTTGAGAACACATTAGTGACTCTCTAGATACCCACAGGTTTATGAAAGGTTGCTCAAAAAGTTCTTACATTATTAAGCATGTAAGGTTTAGCTATTATTACACATTGACATCTTTCATGTCTGCATGCTAGGCGGCGCAGTGGCTTAGTGGTTAGCACTGTAGGCTTGCACTTCCAGGCTCCGAGTTTGATTCTGTGTGCGTGGGGTTTTCATGTTCTCCCCATGCTTGGTGGGTTTCCTCCGGGTACTCCGGTTTCATTTCACAGTCCAAAAACATGCAGATTAGGTTAACTGACGTTCACCAAATAGTGGGGACTGGCACCCTGTGACCATTTTCACACCACTCACTTCAGGTAGTTTAGAAACAATAATTAGCCTACCCTACATGTCTTTGAATTGTGGGAGGAAATAGTAGCACCTGGAGGAAACCCACCAAGCACAAGGAGAACATGCAAACACCATGCACACCCAGATGCCAGGACTTGAACCCTTGTCTCTGGAGGTGTGCACAGTGCTAACCACTACGCCAGCACGCTTCATGCATGTTAATCTATTATTTTCTATTTTGAGGAAAATTTTTACTTTTTTCTATTCTATTCAACTTTACTCATTTTGTGAGTAAAAATCTTCCTTCTTCCCTTCTTCAGGTATAATTTAATGTGCCAATGATCAGGATGAATAAGCAAAAATGCAAATTTGCCCATGACGAGACCGAGCAACTTCTACTGACCTGTTGCATGTTCTTTAGCTAATTTGTTCTGAAAAAAAATCAAGAACACTAATCACAGTTCACACAGTAAAATGTAAAAACGTATAGCATCCATATTGAAGTGCTATCATAAACTGACTGAATGAAAGTGTGAATATGAAATATTAGGATTGAGATTCTAGAGTGATTTGCCAGAGATGCCAATATTTAATTAAAAATACTTACAAACATTTAGATTTTTGATACAATTAGTCAGAAATAAATAAATAAAGAAAAAATATTTGCAGTGGAACCTCGGTTCATGAACATAATTCATAAGATCTGGTCGTGACACGATTTGATCATAAACCGGTTCAGTTTTTTCCATAGAAATACATGTAAATTCCATAGAAATACATGTAAATATAATTAATCAGTTCTCTGTAATACATTTTAGTATTTATTTTACTTACATAACAAACTATAAAACAAAGTATGAAAAAGTCTTAATTAAAGAAAAATAATACAGCACTAAATATAAATGCACAAAAGGGACATAAGGTGTAGCACTCCACTTTGCACAAAATTCTTTTAGCATGTGCATGATCCGTGACCGCGGACTGATGCTGGGTGATGGCCTCATGCTTTTGTTCAGCTTATAGCAGAAGCTTGGGATGGGGGTTCAGGAGACAAAGCTTAGATAAATTTTTGGGTCGTAAACCGAGTTTTTTTGTACTCCAGGTGTTCGTGAACCAAGGTTCCACTGTATATCCATCCATCTATCCATCTAGGAACCTCTGTAGTCCAACTACTATAGGGACCGTGGAGACCAATAATGTCCATTGTATTACTCTCATTTTGTATGACCGTGGTAGGACATTTGGTCAACATTCACACACTACTGGACATTTCGGAACGCCAATTAGCCTACCCTACATGTCTTTGAACTGTGGGAGAAAAGCAGAGTGCATGAAACCCCACCAAGCACAGGGAGAACATGCAAATTCCACGTACACAGACCCGTTGCAGGAATCAAATCCAGGACCTGGAGGTGCAGGGTGACAGTGTTAACCACTAAGCCAACGTGCGGATATATTCTGGCAATAAAAAAAATCTCCAAACAAAAAAAATCTCTTTATTATTAGACAATATGGTGTGTCTGTGCTACAAGCTCCTGTATATCAACTGTTATTATAGAAACAGAGAAACAATATCTATTATAACAAGTGTCTTCATGTAAACCTGTCGTTTATGACAGCTGGAACTACATTTGCTAGATATGTAGAAGCTTAGTTGGAATTTCAAGTTAAACATTTGTTAGTTTTAAAATGATAAAGTAATGCTACATGAGCTGTTAATGGCTGATAATTCCACTATACTCCACTGCCTCTCCAGGGCAGTGGCGATTTCTTTAAGACTGCAAGGGAAGCTCAGCTTCCCCTATAATGTCACAAAATTAATGGTCAAATTAT
>JAQMYJ010000018.1:10887072-10900076 GCA_030014305.1 Clarias laeviceps | reverse complement strand
TATGGTGTTGACTCTTTTAGTGTTCATACAAATACTTACACATTAAGTTTACTGAAAGTAAAAACAGTTGAAAGTCAAAGGACGTTTCTTTTTTTGCTGAGTATACATATACGCTACATATACTGAGTATTGAGAACTGTACGTACATGTATATATAGAGAATCCTAGACCTCAGTTAATTGTATCCTTTTCTAACGAATAACCATTAACAAGGGTCTTATTATATATTATATTATTATATTTGTATGAATTTGCAGCACACCACTTCTTTGGATAATTGGACTAGTTAAACGATAGACTAGGGATAGTTGATGGTCTTATGATAAAATGATAAAGAAAAAAAGAGGAGAAAAAGTGCTGATTCCTTGAAAACACTTTTTACGAGAAACGTGCAAGGTGTTTGCCACCAGCCATCATGTAAAATAATGATCGAGAGCAGGGTCAGTAATTCCCACCAGACACACAGAAAGAACTATGTCATGGTTAACAGCATCCACCACAGGCACAAGGTCAAGGAAATAGAGAATATTTTTACAAAGAGAGAGTAAAGGTCATATATGGCTTTTAAAAGCCTCAAAAAACTTTTATCACAATGTGGGTATAAATGGGTTACACAATTCTATAGAATGTCTTTGTAGCTTTAAGCATTTGTAGCATTTCACTTTGCTAAAACTAAGAGCAGTTAACACCTAGTAGCAATGAGTCTTTTGCTCCATGATCCCTAATTTGATACAGAATTAGAAGTAGACAATTGTATAGAATGTCTCTTAATGTAGCTTAAAGATTTCCCTTTGCTAAAACTAAGATGCCTAGGCCAAATTGGTTCCATCATGACAATGCACCTATGCAAAGGTCCACAAAGACAAATTTCAAGTGAAAGACCTGAAGTGCCCTGCACAGAGCCCTAATCTATGCCATTACACTTTTGAGATGAACTAGAACAGGAAATGAACCCCAGGGCTCCTCACCTAATAACAGTGCCTCAGCTCACCACTGTTCTGATAGTTGCTGCAGGGATCAGGCCTCTAGTCCTTGGCATTGTCTGATGCCGGTGGACAGAGGAATCAAAAGCAGTCTCCGCAGGGAAGCGGGAGTCTATGCTAGGCTAAAAACAAACCCTAGGCTCTCCCATCCATCCTTGAACTACATCCGACAATAAGTTGGACTACATCCGACTCCAGCAGACTACACGCCATGAGTTCAGAGACTGCTGCTTCCAGCAACAGATTTCCAGACGCCGCCATTCAGCTAGATAGGCTAGCCTCATTTCATGCCAACAGAAATACAGATCTGAGTGGTAAGGCTTACGGCGGTATTTGCATCAACACAAAATGATGTAAGAACTCTAGCTATTGCTCATCTTTGGTGGAGTTTGTGACTGCTAAATGCCACCATTTTATTTACCATGCAAATTCACCACTGTACAATAAATCCCCAACATATGAATGAGTTTCATTCCAAGAGCTTTTTCGTAAGTCCAATTTGTTTGTAAATCCAACAAACTAGGTACTCTAACACAATTGGCTATACACAGTAAAAACTAACAGGTTCCATGTTCTGGTACTTGTTCTTTAGAATCGTGTTGATGGTTGAGCAATTCATGTTAAAAGAATGAGCAATGTCTGCCATCTTTTCACCTCACTCCATTCACTCAATTAATTTCTCTTTTGTCTCTTTTGTTATTGCTTGGGGCTTCTTAGCAGTACTAGCTTCATCGGTGCTGCATGTACGCTTGTATGGTAATTCCAGAAGACCACTTGTCAGATGATCAAAATGTTCTGAAGCAGATGAAAACCTGGCCAGCAGGAGCCATGCTCTCTTTAGGACTGTTTTTTGAGAACACTTACTGGAACATGTTCAGGGAGGCGGTGACTTATCGTACCTTCACCAACTAGTGACCAGCTACATTAACAAGTGCACCAATGACATCACTCTATCCAAGAATGCCCTCTCATACCCCAAATATCATGGATTACGGTGTACTGTAGGCGCGCACACTTCTGAAGACCTGAGACACTGTCTTTAGAGTGGGGGATAAGGTGGCCCTGTCCAAACTGGCCCTGTAATTCCAGAAGACCACTTGTCAGATGATCAAAATGTTCTGAAGCAGATGAAAACCTGGCCAGCAGGAGTCATGTTCTCTTTAGGACTGTTTTTTGAGAACACTTACTGGAACATGTTCAGGGAGGCTGTGACTTATCGTACCTTCACCAACTAGTGACCAGCTACATTAACAAGTGCACCAATGACATCACTCTATCCAAGAATGCCCTCTCATACCCCAAATATCATGGATTACGGTGTACTGTAGGCGCGCACACTTCTGAAGACCTGAGACACTGTCTTTAGAGTGGGGGATAAGGTGGCCCTGTCCAAACTGTACGGGCCATCAAAGAGGCAAAGTGACAGGGCATATAAACCATCAACAACTACAGGACATCATCACCTATGTACCTATGACAGTGACGGCTCCCTTAGATGCACTGCACAGATGCGCTTTGTTTAAAGCGCAGAACGAGGAAGACCACCCATCCTGCCTACGACCAGCAACTCCAGCAAGACCACACTGAGCAAATCACAGTGGTAGATCTAACCATATGGTGGGTCTAATCAGCAAGAATGGCTAATCAATATACAGACAGAAACTACAGAGGCTAATGGACTGATGTCTCAACAATAACATGTCTCTGAATGTTGATAAAACAAGGATGGTTGTTGGCTTCAGGAGGACTCTGACTTCAGGAGCAACAACTCTCCCCTAAACATCAACGGTTCTGAACATCAACTGAACATCAACGAGATTGTCAAGAGCACCAAATTCCTTGGTGTCCACTTGGCAGTAAAACAAACCTGGTCTCTCTTTAAAAAAAAGAAAGCCCAGCAGTGTCTCTTCTTCCTGAGGAGGCTGAAGAAGGCACAGCTTCCACCACCAATTACCTCCTTTTTCTATAAAGGGACTATTGAGAGAATCCTGAGCTGAATCTCTGTGTGGTTTGGGAATTGTGCCATTTTGAACAGCAAGAACCTACAGCGGATAGTCAAGACAGCTGAGAGAATCATCGGGGTCTCTCTTCCCTCTATAATGGACATCTATGCCACACGCTGCATCTGCTAAGCCACCAGCATTGTGGCTGATCATACACACTCCACACCCTCCTGCCATCTAGAAAAAGGTATCAAAGCATTCAGGCCCTCACATCCAGACTGTGTAACAGTTTCTTCCCACAAGCTATGCGATACCCCCATACAACAGGACATGACAATAAAAGCTCACTTGCCTTCAAAGGGCAAATCTCCACTGCTGCATGCCTAATTGTAGGGAAAGACTGTGTCAATGTTCATGGTGCAAGTTTAAATAGCAGCAATGAGGAATTCATCAGGAATAAGCACATGTGGGTGTGATGATTAGTTGTTCACAGACTTTGGCCATACAGTGTAGCAATGCTGCCTCACTGCTCCAGGGTCCTGGGTTCAATCCTGATCTCAAGTTACTATCTGTCATGTTCTCGCAGGAGTGTGTGTGTGTGTGTGTGTGTGCGCACGCTCACACATTCATGCACACACTATGGCCAATATATGTAAATGCCATTTAGCCTAATCTACATGTCTTTGCATTGGATTACACGGAGGAAACCAACCGGGGGAAAATATTTCAACTCCACACACACAGATTCAAGGTGGGATTTGAATCCTCAACCCTGGATGTGTGAAGCCACCGTGCTAACCACTACGCCACTGTGCTGCCTTAGGGTGTATTACTTCCTATACTGTATATTTCTGTTCTGGATCCCCATGATCTTAACTAATATAAAGCTGGTATTGAATTAATCAATACATTAATTTATTCAATAATCACCATGAATTGTTCAGTGACTAGTGAAATAATATAAAATACACATAGTTATGTTATCTAGACTCTATTACTTACAGTGCAATGTTACAGCAAAATTATCACTTGTTATGTGTTGAAGAAAGAGAGAAAAAGATACATTTTTTTTTGTACATTTCAGCTTTAGGTTGGTGTGTATTACTGTGCATAGAGTAATGTTCAAAAGTCTTGACCCACCCCTTATTTGTTCAATTCAATTTAATTAAAGATATAAGAACAAATGTTGTACTGTGACAGGCTGCAATGTGCCTAAAGAAACAAATTTAAAATTGGCATTAAATATAACAACCTTAGCAGCAACCTCATTTCCCTTCTTGTCTGTTCCAACCACTCAGCATTCAAAATCGGCAGTATACTTAACACTGGCCTGATCATCTGTCATCATATGCACCTGTTTCTCGCTGGTTCATGTCTTAAGTTAGATTTTTAGTTTTTTAGTTTTCCATAACAAGAATACTTACTGATATTCATACAGTTTTGTAACTTAGTATTGAGGAACTATACTTAAACTAACCAATTAAACATCCTTTTAAATTAATATTTAAATAGAAATTTGAGATTGATGATGCACATCACCAACCTCTATGTTGTTATGGAAACTGTTGAGTTGCATGCTTACGGTAATGTTGTGCTTCCACTTGACAGATTGCACACCACAATGAATTATTCCAACTTGAAAAACCATTAGTTCACGCCTCCCCCTCACTGTGTTCCCCCCACTCACACTCTCCCTTGCTCTTTCATGCTCTCTCTCTCTCTCTCTCTCTCTCTCTCTCTCTCCCTGACTTGCAAACAGTAAGTAGAATGGTTCAACATGCATGAGAGGTTCCATTTTCCAGCCTTGTTTTGAATTAACAACCTAGATTCTGTCTTATATCTCAGAGAAATCTTTGCTGAGTGTGTAATAAATCTCAACTGACACGCTGATTTCCACTCACACTGACACATCATCTACTAAACTTAAAGCATTTTGGTTGCTACATTATTACCGTTTGTCAGTAAATAGTTTTGTTTTTAAATACAATTTAATAACAGCATTCAGCTCACAGCAAGTTTCAGCAGTTGAATAGAGTCGTTCTAAATTTTGTGGAATTCTATTAATAAAAACAACATGGACTGAGTTCTTTAGTGATATTAAATAACATGCAGTAATGATGATAGATGTTACTCCATCCTATTGTGGAACATAAGTGGAGAAAATTAAAGCAGTCAGAGAATCTATATTTGTAAGGATGGATGAGTGTAAAAGCATATTTTGCAAAATATCAACAAAAGAATATTGTATTTTAAGGGCACTATTAAGACAACATTAATTCAACAATTTTTCAGAAGACTGTCTGTCGTTTTTTACGTTTTTAATATTGCTTAGGGAAGAATATGTCTGATTAGATAAAGAAGAGTCTCTATTAGAACACGTGGGGATTACATTACAAGTATGTGTACATATTAGTAATAAGGTAAAAAGCCTTTAGGACCAAAAAACTCTGTAGAGAAATATATATACCAGTCAAATATATACCAGTATATACCAATAATATATATATTTAGTACCAGTCAAAAGTTTAGTCACAAGTTTGGGTAAAAGTTTTATTCTAGAACAATGCTGAGGAAGAACACATATGGCATTAATTAATTAAGTAACAACAACAGTCAGTTGTTATTTTAAGACACGAATGTCAGCTGTTTCTGGAATAGTTCTTGCAAGAACAGCATTGTCAAGTGCATTTGCAAAACTCATCAAGCATCATGATGAAACTGGCTCTCGTGAAGACCATCCCTGGAAAGCAAGATCAAAACTTACCTCTGCTGAATAGGAAAAGTTCATTTAGAGTTACCAGCCTCAAATCACCAATTAACAGCATCTCAGATTAGAGCCATTATAAAGGATTTACAGAGCATAAATAGCAGATGCATCTCAATCTTAAGGAAGATTATTGCAAAATTTGCATATTAAAATCAGGAAAGGACCATGTATGTCCAAACCTTTGACTGGTAGTGTATGCATATATATATACAGTATTAATGAATTTTAAACTGGTGATGTTGCCCTGTAGAATAGACATGTACCATACCTGTACTTCATGCCAGTGAGTTTGCCTGTGGATTCCTTCAGTGAGATGTGGTGTCGGTGTGTAAAGGATCCCAGGCTTCGAGCGATTAGTGCCACTGTGCGGAACCGAGCCCGGGCTGCACTTGTCGTGTTTGGACTCGTTGTGTTTTGCTTGGTTGGCTCATTGTTCCGTGGTGCCTTGAGCCCATGATCTGTACATGCAAAGGACACCTGCATGGCTAAAAGAGAACAGACTGAATCCTAGGCAAGAGCAAAATGAGGTATGGGAGGATGAGGGGGCAAAAACTTCACAGGGTCCGAGGTGGAACTTGCTTCTGTTAATTCAAAGCCTGTAGCTTTTACAGAAACCAACGATGTCCTGTCTTATTCGCGCTGCATGCTTCTGTGTGTCCAAAAAAAAAACACTGAGATGATGGAATGTCCTGGAGGTTCCCGTGCTCAGAGAATTTGCTTCATAAAGTGACAGTCCAGAGTCCAGAGCGTGGCACATGCTGCATTCAGCCTTGCTTGTTTGAGACTTACTCTGATGTTCTGTCTCTCTCTCTCTCTTTCTCTCTCTCTTTCTCTCTCTCACTCTTTCACTAACTCACTCGCACTCTTTCTGCTTGAGGGACACTAAGCTGTTCCACTCTCTGACAACAATGATGTCTTCTTCTTCTGATTCTGCTCCACTTCTCCCTCTGTTCCTTTCTCTCTATTTTCTTCTTTTTCTTCTTCTTCTTCCTCTTCCTCTTCCTGTTCTTCTTTATTTTTATCCAACTATGTTTTCTGCTTCAGTAAGTCTCCCCCTCCCCCTTAGGATACCAAGGTAGGGGGTTTCCCTGACTACCGCAATAAGACCGCCAGTCAGAAACAGCTACAGACGTTTTGATCAAAGTCTTAAACTCTTTCCCACGGAGTGAGAGATCCAAAGAGAGGCAAGGTTAGGACAAGCCAAATATAAACCAGGAAGCCATGTCCTTTCGAAACAGGTTCCCACTGAAGTGCTGAGAAGACAGAGGTCAAAGCTAGATTTTTGTTTAACCCTTTTTGTCCAGAACTAGCAGGATGCAGCTTGGCTGATGCAGTGCTGACTTGGAGGAAAGAACCGCTTGAAGAAGATACATGTGAATGACAAAAGACAGGCGAAAGAGAGGAGTGAAGGAGAGTGAGAGAGAGGAGGGAGAGGAGAATGAGGCATGATCGCAGTGCCAAGTGCTGGAAGAGAGGGAGGCAGAGTCTGGGAGAGCGAGTGTGATGAAAGCAGAGGGAAGGGGTGAAAAGAGAGAGAGGGTAATAGAGAGGAGAGATGTGAAAGGAGAGGAGAACGAAAGTGAGAAAGTAAAAGTGGGTGAGAGAGATGCAGGATCACTGAAATAACAGCAAACTCTCACTAAATGCATCTCAGTGGTATTTGTGAGGTGTGTGTGTGTGTGTGTGTGTGTGTGTGTGTGTGTGTGTGTGTGTGTGTGTGTGAGTGTGTCCGCAACCTGGGCAGCATTCAGGGACTTATGCATGTACTGTAACTCCATTTTCCTGTAAAGGAATATCTCACAGCCTGTCCACATGCCCCATCTGCATCATACTCACAGAAGAAATGTAACCACGATGTGTTAAATTATTCACTGAAAGCACAAAGAGGGAAACCTAATACTGTGACAGAGGGTTCATTTCATCACACAGATTAAATACATGAATCATCTGGGGACAGTGACTCTGGACATTTTTCAGAAAGATCTACTATGTTTTTCGAATCTGACACCTGCATTATACACACTTCGCTGTTGCCAGATGCCATGTACCCCTCAGCCTTGAACTACATCTGCATGCGCTAATGCAGTATTATGCAGCTTGGAAAGCTCAACGCTCTTCAAGCAAGACACTTGCCTTTGGCAAAAACAATGCTTTGAGCATCCTTACTTTTTACTATTTTTAACTATGAGGTGAAAACTGACACGCTCCCTATGGTTCACTCATTCTCCCTCAGTAACTGATTCACCCTGGTTAAAGGTGGATGGAAAACAATCTACACGCATGCTTACTTTAAAAGTGCAGGTGATTTTACAGTATGTGGCCGATCCACATATTGGTTCAATTTGCAAGGGGTGTTCAAATCAACCCAGGACTTTCATTGTGCAGAATAAGAGAACACTGTTATAAGAGTAAAAACTATCATTATTATCAACTACCATTATAGGATGTGGCAATATCTCCCAGCCGGGTTCCTGTAATGAGCAAGTGGTGTTTGTAAATGATTGTGTGGGTCTCGTCTGCAAGTTGGTGACATGTTATCTGTTAATTTTTTCAAGGATCAGGCATTCAACTTTCTGAATGTTTACAGGAACAACTGCAGTGGGCTTCAAGCCACCTCCTGCAGGATTGTGGTTCACAGACATACAGTAATGAGGAAACAAAATTAACTTAAATGATTTTAGCAAATGGCTGCAATATAACAAAGAGTGAAAAATTTAAGGGGGTCTGAATACTTTCCGTACCCACTGTATAAGATATTGACCTTGAAAAATGTGAGGTGAGATGTTAAGAAAGTAGAAGCAAATTTCACTTTTTTTACACATGAACTGCTAATGTTTCATAAATTGCCATGCCTATTCTGATCAAAGGTTGCAGGCTGCTTGTTAGTACCCCATACTATGAAAACTACAGCAGAGGGCAGAGCTTTGTCTTACAAGCCTCAAAGTTAATTGGAAGTCTATTCCATAATGTTTGGGACGCTGAGGCTGAAAACCTATTTATTTAGCCAAACATTTTGTAAACATTTTGTGAAGAGATTACGGTGGACTGCTATGTTTTTCTACTGTCTTCTCCACTCTCATTGATCACACACAGGTTTGTTGATGGTTGCAGTGACTGGTTGCTTCTGGCTCTCCCTTTTAGTTATGCTGTCAAAGTTGGTCCTGCCGGAGTCTCTGCTTGCACAATGGCACTAAATATACATTCACTTTATAAATGTGACTGTGACCATACCTAACTGTTATCTCTTTTTCTCTTCTTTTCTTTTCTCTCACTTTTTCTCTTTTTCTACTGAGCTACACCTGCTCATAAGCTGCCAGTGATCCAGACCCCCTCTGCCCTCTGTACCTGTCTGACTCATCCCGGTGCTCTGACTTTGGTTAGCGATCTCTAACCCAGTGACTGGGGACGGTTCCACATGACACATGAAAATGGTCTTGGACTTGGCTGATGCAGACAGCTGTTCAGCATGTTGTCCAGCTGTTCACAACGGTTCAGCATGTAATGAAATTTGCTTCTACTTTCTTCACATCTCACCTCACATTTTTCAAGGTCAATATCTCACACCTCCCAGCAGCATCCATACAATAATTCAAATGGAGGAAACCCAGAAGGGGCTTGCAGAACTACTTGTATTGCAACTAAAAAAACATTCTGAGCATACTTTTGAATGAAGCGTAATAAAATCACAATATGAGATTCTTATCTGCATGTTTTGTCATAGAGGCAAAGTCAATAGTAACAGGACAAGAGACAGTTTAGTGTATTGTCTAAATCTAAATGGTCCTTCTGGGCAGTTACTTTTTAGTTTTAGTGTCCTGCATCACTTGATACAAGAAAAATAGGACAGAAAAGAACAGTTTTTGGCTGGACTGACTGTCAATCAAAGATGAAGATGTGTCTCAGGACTTTGTTTTATGACAGCTCCTAAGGGGAATCCCCTCAAAGCGTAAGGAGATAAAGTTCTCACTGAAAACCACACACTAGTAGACATTCATGTCCCCACCCAATGTGCCCTATCCAATGCCATGCTTTAAACCATCTTATACAGTACATAAAATCATCGATCTAATGAATATTTATGAATGTAACTTCTAGTTTGATTGGCTGATGAAGCGCATCGGAAATCCTGTGTGGGATGAGAAGAAAAAGTGGGTTAAAAAGGGAAAAGGGAGAGGAACATGTGGAAATCAAACCTGTGGGAATAGTTTTCAGAGTAATGTCCCCATTCTGAAGGAGGAGAGATTGGAAAAGAGCAGGGAGTGGAAAAAGGTTGTTAGAGAATGAGAGGAGGAGCTTTGTAACTCCTAATACCTAATCATATGTTCAATTGAAAGGTCATGAAAGAAGGTCTCATCTCGCGCTCTCGGCTTACCTCTGACTTCATGATGATGATGTCAGTGTGGCACAGGCAGGACAGCAGCTGTACCATGCGCCTAATGAACATGCTGCATTTGGACATTGACTGAATTTGGACATGGGACATTGGTGCAGGTCAGGGATGGCATGATGATGAACTTGGTGGAAGTTATCTTCATTATTTCACGGATGGACGTGACTACATGGTGACATATAACATTTTCATCTAGGCTTTAAGAGAGAGGGATGTAGATCCTTGACAGGCAGTGCTGGGACTATGGACACAAATGATGCAGGCTGCATAGAGAGCATTGTGTTGTTGGTTTTGTGTGTGTGATGATTAGCAATTTGAAATACTACTGATAAAATAATAATAATATAAAAAAAAAAAAAGACATACACTAGTGTCTTCTGTCTGTTTATCACTTAATAACTCCACCTCTCATCCTCATCCATCATGTGACCATGCCCTTCCCTACACAGAATCCTGTTTTTTTTTTTTTTAACCAAGACCTGAGATGTATGACATCAACAGCTGAAACCAGTCTGAAACTGGTTTTCAAGAGGATTTGGATTTTTCAATTCGCATTTAAATAGGTCAGACAAGATACAGGTATCTCAACAAATCTTCATAAACAGACTTTATGCTTTCTTTGTATTATTTGAAATCTATTGTATGAGCATTTGTTCCTTCTGACATTCATCTTACTGCTTCTCTGCCAACATTAAGTGAGTGTAAGTGTGCCATTTGAGTGAGCCATCCAACAATGTCACACTTTGCACTCCCAGGTGAGACACTATTCCTGGGTGCCCTGAAGTGAAGATCTCCTCAAAATTCCCTCTGTTAATGAGCCTGGGAGATGGAGCACTGAGAGCATCACATTGCTCTCATAAGAACAAGCACACCCAGCAAATGAGTTTAATAAAATGCCACTGTTAGAAGACCTCCTGGGGCATTGTTGCTAATTTCCCCTGTTCTTAATTTAACCAGAAACGTTTATTGTTGGTTAAGAACAAGCTCTCCTCTCTAAGAATGATATACAGTATGTGTCAGATTCAACTGTGAATAAGATTACGGTACATTTGATATGAGCTGTACTTTGTTACTTTTATCTCTCCACACCCTGTAGTGGATCCTTACAGATCAGAGTTCAGACTTGACTTCTTACATTCATGTTGAGCGCTCGTGCTGTGCGCTTTCTGTCTCTCGACTCTATGAGGAATTTGTCTCAGCATCACATTCCTTTCCTCCAACCTCAACAGCACATCTGGTCTTTAAGATTTTTTTTAGTTCTTATGATTAGCACCCTGCCAGAGTGTGAGTTTGTGTGAGACAAAAACACAACATAACAGTAGGTATAATGCTAATGCTAACTCTAATGACTTATAGAATTAACAGAAGAGTGTGTGTGTATACAGAGAATTGTGTAAGAAAATAGTTTGGAATATATAGGATAAATATTCTATTTTTGGGAAGCAAGAAATTAATGCAGATGAATTAAGGAAGCAATTTAAGGTAGAAGGAAATTTTCTGTACCTTACAGTTTAAAGAGCTTCATTTATCATTGATTACAGTTGTGTTAATGTTATCAGAGGACAAACAAGGCAGATATCAATTGGCAATAAATGACAAAGCAAGATTTGTCAAAAGATTTGACAGCAAATTTACAATAGTGGCCAAAAGTACCAAGACAACATATGCCATGTATTATAGTTCTAGAGATGTATTTGTCAGAGATTTCACAAATTAGTTCTAGATTATCTGGTACTAGTTGTACTAGTTAACTGAAAAAGTGGCTATGTGACAATAATATTTAGCTTCTGGTGCCATGGCCTGGGTCATCTTGCAACCTAAATCCAATAGAAAACTGTTGGACAATGATAAAGATGCCAGTAGTGATCAAGAACCCGTACATGATACATGACCTTCTGTAATGCAATCAAGCAGGCATGGATTGAACAAGTGACACCAGAGTAATGCAGATATATTTTGCTCAGATCCACTAGATTTTGAAAAAAGAATAAAGGGCTTCATCATAGATATTGATTGTTGTTCAGACAATTTCATTGCCTAAAATCTTCACTCTTTTTATAGGGATGCATTTATTTTGTTCTAATCAGCCATGTTATATTTGACTTACATGCCTAATTAGGTTGCCTAATTTAAACCTTATAGATTATAAGATATAAGATATAAATGCTGCTAAAATGTTCTTGTGTTAATTGCACCTGGTGTCATTATAAAAGATTGGGAAAATAAATAAAGATTGGTTGAGAAAATACTCTCTCTCTCTCTCTCTCTCTCTCTCTCTCTCTTTCTCTCTCTGTCAAGCTACACATGTCCTACTCTTTGTTGGAATTCTCATCACATGAAGACCACTCACTGGTGCTGAGCAGAACCCCATATAGATACATGTGACTGCTCTAAGTACACTTCCACTAAGAAACCACAAAGATGGCTGGATTTGTGCACTTTTAGCACACAGTTACAGAAGGGATTTATTTATGGTTGCGCTATTGTCAGTGAACTAACCTGAGGTGACCAGAAGATGTAGCTTTAGCGGTTAGCCCTCTTGTACGTGGATGGTAAACCCAACCCGAGGATCCGACGTACGGTGTAAGCAGGGGCACCGTCTATGATTCCGGGAGGAGGAGCAGGGGGGGTGGGTGGAATCATCGGAGAAGTGATGAAGGGTTTAAGCTGTGAAGTGTGGAAGACTGGGTGAATTCGGAGCGCCGCAGGCAGCTGGAGCCGGTAGGTGAGAGGGTTGATGCGGAGTGTAATATGGTAAGGACCAATGAATCTGGGCGAGAGCTTTTTTGACTCTGTGTGGAGGTGCAGATTCTTGGTGGACAGCCATACTTTGTCACCTACATTGTACAATCGTCCCGGTGGGTGTCGACGGCGATGTTGGGCAGTGTAGCGGATGTTAGCTCGTCGGATGGCTTGGTTGG
>JAQMYJ010000018.1:10819795-10883470 GCA_030014305.1 Clarias laeviceps | reverse complement strand
TGCTGAGACATATAACTGTGTGTCGTCAGCATAACAATGAAAACTAATACCATGCTTACGGATTATGTTGCCCAAAGTAAGCATGTAAAGGGAGAAAAGCAGTGTCCCTAAAACCGAACCCTGTGGAAATTATAAGACAACATGATTGTCTTACACGGTGATTGTTGAGGCCAAGTCATCTGACGCAGCACTCTATCACTCTCCTTCTTAGACAAATAACTCTTACATAACATAGAGGTGTGTTTGTCCAGGTCATTGTCCTGTTGGAAAATGCTGCAAAGTGCTGTAGCCATGCTGGCTACAACATTAACACCAGTCAACAACATTATCACTCCTCCATGCTTCCCAGTGGGAACCACACATTCAAGAACCATCTGTTCACCTCTCTACTCCTGAAAAAAACGAAAAATCGCAACTTTGGAGTCATCAAACCAATTGACAATTTTCTACTGATTTAATGTTTCTTTGTCACAAAAAACTTTGACCATAAATGCCTGACTCATGCAGTCTCCTCTGAACATTGGATGTTGAAATGTGTGTGCACTTAAACTCTGAGAAGCATTTAGGTGAGCTCTAATCTAAGGTGCAATAAATCAGCGGTTTTTGATGTTGGTCATTAATAAACTAATAAACGTATCCTCTGCAGCAAGAGGTAGCTGGTGGTCTTCATTTTCTAGGATGGTCCTCATGAGAGCCAGTTCCATCATAACATTTGATGGTTTTGACAACTGCACTTGGGGATACATTCAAAGTTCTTGGGAATTTTTGGATTGACTGACCTTCATTTCTTAAAGTAATGATGGACATTTGTTTGTCTTTACTTAACTGAGTGTTTCTTGCCATAATATGGATTTATACAGTAAGTGTACTAGTAAAAGGGCTAATGACTCTGTACGCATCATTTCACTAGACAAAACAACTTCTAATCAAAAGCACATTAAGAAGGCAAGAAATTTCACAAATTAACTCTTGACAACCTGCACTGTAAACCCGAATAAGTTGGCAAAACTCAAAAAATTTGAGGTAATCAGTTACATAAATCTTTTTAAGTAATGATGTTTCCAGTTTTAAGTAAACGGAACTACTGTATGAGTTTTTGAGTTTGTTGTACTCATTCATATTAATCGTTCTTTACTTGCATTATTGAGTAGCCTAACTCATACTATTTTATAGCAATTATCTTTTTTTTTTTTAGTTGTTGCGATAAATTGCCCAAAGTAAGCATGTAAATTGCCCAAAGTAAGCATGTAAAGGGAGAAAAGCCCTGTTGTTGGTTGTTGGTCTTTCGGCTGCTTCCGGCAATGGGTCGCTATAGCAGACAATCCAGTCCGCACACAAGCTTGGCACAGGTTTTTCACCAGATGCCCTTCGTGACACAACCCTCCCATTTTATCACCATTTAATCTGATGAGAGAATGCCATGAGTGTGCCAAGTTGTGATAAATGCTAAATGTAGCTACTTTGTACAATAATAATAATAATAATAATAATAATAATAAAACATATTCTCAGTTGTTTAACACTTTCTAGTTTACTAAATAATTCAATTTGTTTTCTTTCATAGTTTGGATGTCTTCAGTATTGTGCAATGTGCAATTTTGAAAATAATAACAATAGAGAAAAAAACTTTGAAGGAGAAGGTGTGTCCAAACTTTTCACTGGTAGTGTAAATTAATGCAAGCTTAGAAGTTCTTGAAGGATGAATTTCATGAACAGCATATTTTTTGTGTAAATGGTCCAACAAAATGCAAATACAATACACCATAACCATACGAATAAATTCCCATATTTGTAGCTTAAATAAGGCATGTAATGTGATGGAACTTATCAAATATAGCTTTCTCACACAAATAGGCATACACTGTACATAAATACACCTTTACAGTGCCTTGCAAAAGTATTCATACCCCTTGAACTTCTCTCCAATTCTTTACAAATAAAAGTCTGAAATGTGTGGTGTGCATTTGTATTCATCCCCCTTTACTCTTAACTAAAATCCAGTAATACCCTTAACTAAAATCCAGTGGAACTAATTGCCTTCAGAAGTCACCTAATTTGTAAACCTGTGTGTAATTTATTCTTAGTATAAATAAAGCCCCTAGTGGTTAGAGTCTGCAAAAGTTTTGAGACTGGGGTTCACCTTCCAGCAGGACATCGACCCTAAACATACCATCAGAGATACAATAAAATGTTTTAGATCAAAGTATATTCATGTGTTAGAATGGCTCAGTCAAATTCCAAACCTAAATCCAATTGGGAATCTGTAGCAAGACTTAAAAATTGCTGTTCACAGATGTTCGCCATCCAATCTGACTGAGCTTGAGCTATTTTGCAAAGAAAAATGGGCAAAAATGTCATGTGCAAGGCTGGTAGACACAAAAGACTTGCTGTAAATGGAGCAAAAGGTGGCTCTGCAAAGTATTGACTTGTGGAGGCTGGATACAAATGCACACTACACTTTTCAAGTATTTATTTGTAAAAGGATTTCTTAAAACCCAATAATTTTACTTCCAATTTAGAAGTACATGTATGTGCCACTTTTGATTTTATCCCATACAATCCTAATAAAATGCATTTATGTTTGTGGTTGTAATGTGACAAAATGTGGAAAGGTTTAAGGGGTGTAAATACTTTTGCACTGTAAGGACATGAGGAATTGGCCTTAGGTAATAGCTTACATACAGCTTTACACATCAGAGATAGATAGATAGATAGATAGATAGATAGATAGATAGATAGATAGATAGATAGATAGATAGATATTCAAGAATTTCAATAAGGAAGGAGGGGAGAGAAATTTCTTTTAAAATTGAAAATGAATAAAACATTTATGTCAGGTGCATTAATGAACACTGTTAACAATTTAAGGTGCATTAATGGGGTAAGAATTCTTTTTACATTTAAGGTGAATTAAAGAGGTAGAAAATGCCATCAAATAATATGAATATAAAAATACTGCTTCTATGTACACATGCATGATAACTGTATACACAGGTGGGAACGAAATTACATAAGGTGCACCAGTAAGTAGTAATAGACTAGTAATTAGTAGTTAGTAAGTAGTAATAACTGAACTGTGGTGCAAACACATGCACCTGCCCATTACTAAGGAATATTTTCCACAGAACAAATAACTTTATATTTTAGAAGATGTACTGTAAAAGAGCATCACGACTCTCACTAGGTGAAATGATCCTTCAAGAGGCACACCTCAGAGTTGCTGTGTTTGCAAAATGCACTGGCATGATTCACATAAGAAAAGCTCTGGGTCAGCAAGTTTTTATGTTACATAATCAGGAACAAAGTTTCTTGAATCTTCATAGACACTGCTGACTGTAATGACATTTCTTTTTTTTGTTTGTTTTACAACTGCAGGGAAATTTTCCTCAGCCTTGAAGCAAACAAACGAAAAAAACATCCAGGTAAAAATTTAAGAATAATTAATAGTGATGTTTGTTCCGGTGCAGTTTAAGTCCTTTAAAAGAGCTGTTAAGTTTCCTTAACCAACGAACAATGGAGTCCGATTTTTTTTCTACCCATATGCTACTTTTAGTCATGTTATGAATATTATCAGTTTTTTACCCAACATGCCCTTTCATGAACCACAAAGCAGTTTAATTAATAATGTCAAGAAGAACAAATAGACGATCTAGTATAATTTACTCAGACTCTATTGGTCATTTATAAATAAATAATAAAACAATAATCAGAATAACAGAATAAAATAACAGTTTATAGTTCATCATTACAAATATTCATAGCTAAATATGTTTTAGTGGATATTTCTCCATCTTCACCCGCATTTACGGCATCCTGTTTCAGACTTTCACTGAGTCCTGAAGAGAAAGGCAGTGGTGCACAAACTCCTCTGGCTGCTGGAGCTCAGAGACAGATGTTGCTCTAGCTGCGTCCACCTTTGGTTTCAGCTTCTTCAGGCTTTTCTTAGAACACAGTCCTGCTCTTTGTCTGGGAAGCCTGCTGGATGATGCTTTGTACAGGTACATTGCAACCATGACATCAACAATGAAATCAGGGTATTTAAACTCAAACAAGCCTTCTTCATTTTTAAAGTGAGTTGTTAAAAATGAGTCAGGTGCATGTTTGGGATGGCTGCCTGGGATGCATGGCAGAACTTTTCTTCTCCTTATCAGGACGTTATCAGTTCATGGGATGGGTGATAAAGAATAATGCTCACATTCAGGTCCATAATCTTATTTTCTATTCATTTTAACGGTAAGTCTCAGATTTAGTGGTAAATCAGAGGCTGATGTCTGCTGACTGGGTATGCTCTGTGAATTTACTGAACACAGTCAAACCTGTCAGCTTGTGCTATGAGTTGATGCAAAGCCAAAGCAAATGTGAAACATGTGGCTAAATAAATTAATATATCAGTGCACCCTGCAAAGCCACTGTCTTATTCACTTCACAAGCAAACACTATCAGCCACTGCACCACACAATATTCACTAATATTCCGTTAGCAAAATAAAGTTAAGTTAAGCCTTTATTACTGTACAATAAAAAAAAAATCTTCAGCTATCCCAAAGTTTAGTCAGCAATGATACAGCGCTCTGACCCCAACTTACTAGGAAGTAGACAGGGTTAAGGACCATGCTCAAGGGTCCAACAGTAGCAACTTGGTGGAGCTGGGGCTTAAACCGTCGACCTTTCAATGAGTAACTCTGAGCCTTAACACACTGAGCTACGTATCACCACACCCAGTATGAGAAAGAGAAAATAGCTCTGCGATGGATTGGCACACCATGCATACAGTATGTGAGGACTCGAGACTATGAGTCTGACATAATTGTATTACATTGTTTGCAACACTCGAGGCCCTCAGGGAACAGTCCTGGCTCCGTTTCTCTTCACCGTCTGCGCTGCAGACCTCATGTTCAGCAACCTGTCACCTGCAGAAGTTCTCAGATGTCTCATGATGACAGGGAGTACAGAGGACTGATTCAGAACTTGGTGGACTGGTGCCAATGGAACTGCCTCCAGATACAATAAAATTCGGGGAAGACCAAAGAACTGGTGGTGGACTACCGCAGGCACAAACACACTTCACTATAACCAGTGAACAATTAAAGAAAAGACATTGAGAGAGTGGACTCTGCGTGTTCATCTATGCAAAAAACTTGACTGGTCAGACAACAGATGCAATTTACAGAAAAGGATAGAGCACTCATTCTGTTGAGAAGACTAAGGTCCCTTGGAGGACCTTAGACCTTTTTTTGATTCTACTGCAGACAAGAAGAGACTGGACAAGCTGATAAAGAAGGCCAGTTCAGTTCTGGGAATTCCCCTAGACTATGTATATGAGGTGGGAGAAAGGAGGATGGTAGCTCAGCTATCACCATTGCTGGAGAATCTTTGCTGCTATAATTTAGAAATTTCCCTACTGTGGGATGAATAAAGGTATATCTTATCTTACCATGCCCAGTACCTAAGTACCTGAGGCTGAAAGACAGAGGAAGAATAAAAATAAAAAGAATGAGCAGATAAAAGAAGAGAACTGCAAAACGATTTAAGGAACAGAATAATAACAGAGTAAAGATAAAGAGAGTGTTTCTGGGTTTTAGGCAAGTGACAAGTGTTTTTCACCGTGAGTACAATTACGAATTCCTGCAGTATCTGATGCTCCTTAGTTCTTTTTAACTTTATATCCTGATTCATTAGGAAGCTCAAGTGACATAACCTGAGAGCACAGATCCTTGACCTCTACCTATTGAAAAGCTTTGAGGATGGGAATAAAACAATCACATAAATTTGGAATGTAATAAAACATAATTTTTAAAATTTTAACATATAGCCTCTGTACATCCCCAAACTAAATTCGAAATAAAAAAAAACTCAAGATGTAAGCGAAGTCAAGACATTAAGATTTAATTCAAGTGGCTTGAGAAAAGTGTGGCATAACCATTTAAGAATTACAACCATTTTCGTACACATATAAATAATGGAACAAAGTAACATAATTACAAACATAGGAATTGCCCTTAATACATGCATGGAAATAATTTGCAGTCAATGATTGTCTGAAGTCCCGAACTCATGTGCTGTACATGACCAAAATACTAAGATTCCATCATCAAGATGCTTTGCCAGGCTTTTACTGCAGCTGCCTTTAGCTGTTGCTTGTCTTCAGTAAGTGCATGTCCTATTTGGTTGAGAACAGGTGACTCATTTGGCCAGTGAACAATATCCCATTTCTTTGCCTTGAGAAGCTTTTGGGTAGCTTTTGCCGTATGTTTTGGATCATTATCTATCTGCAATATGAAACAATGTCCTATCAGTTTTTCACAGACAGTATGACCATGTGCACTTCAGAATTCACACCCTGTTACTTTTATCAGAAGTCAGGTCATCAATACACACCAGTGGCCTGGTTCTGGTGGTTTGCACCTTGTTGTGAAGCATCTGTAATTTATTTCATAAAGTTGTCTATTTACTGTAGACTTAGACAATGACACTTCTGCCTTCTCAAAAGTGTTTTTGACTTGTCTAGATATTTTCAAAGGGTTCTTCTTCATCATGGACAGAATTCTACAGTTCTCCAATTTAGTTCTATGTTCAAATGGTTTGTTTTCTTTGAAGTAACAGATGTACATGTCTCCAGGTATTTGACAAAAAATTACAAAAACTTGACTAAAGTGAATTATCTGACACCCAACATGTTTGCGTATTTGACTGTGGCTCTCCGGACATTGGTAAGCTTATCAAACCATAGCAGACAATTTTACATCTTAACATTAAGAATGTTCCAAACTGCACTATTGAGCACTCTTCATGTTTTTACTATCTTTCTGATAGGTTAATATTTGTTTTTTAACCTAAAAAATGTCCGACTTCACTTTCATAGACACCTCTTTGGACCTCTTTAGACGCCATATTAAGAGTTCGAGTGAACAGCTACCAAATGCAAGAATAACATTTTGAACCTTCCTGAGTGTTATTAAGGACCCTGCAGAAATCATACCTGACTTTCCAACCAAGGTTAAGGTCTTCCTCCTAGTGCACTAGCCACTTAACAACATTGATAAGCTTAAAGGATCCTGAAGTGGCACGATTCATGGTTCTTTGGTTCTTTGCACTTCAGTTCACTTATGTTTGTTTCATCTGCAGCATCGTCCAGCCAATTAGACCAGGCATAACAGACCAGTGTGCTAGGGATTCCTGCTTTGTTTTTCCTGGACTGCAATATATATATATATGCTATTAGTATGGAAGATGATATAGGTAGGGCCAAGTGATGATAAAAATGCAACATTATTGCTTTTTACAGTATATCACAGTGTAGGGGCTCTATGAGCCATAGCATTTCCCATCAAGCTGCACAGCCAGAATAAACTCTGTGCATTGTGATGAGTGCTAGCAATAGGCTCAAAGTCACACAATGTAGGCAACTTAAGCACTCGTTTCCCTGGATATTAATGATGTAGTTTTATATAGGGCTATTTAATGGACAAACACACATGTACGCGCACACACACATCGGAACAGTTGTAGTCTCGGCTGGAGAACCTGGTTTTAACAGAACTGTTTTGGTTTTCCTCCTTGTCCTTAACAAACTGTCATTAATTTTACTTTTCTTTGAAATATCACTTATCACATGTGTGTGTGTGTGTTTGTATATATTCCTTCCCAAATGTGTGTGTTTGCATCATTGCTTTAAATCTATTACAACTTATTGGTTGTCCTATATATAAACTCAATAGATACTATGTTTTGTGAAACATTACACCTCTTACTTGGTCTTGGAATTCCAACTGTAGGTCCAGATGCCACTCGAGTGGGTCTATGGATGATGATGACTGTCCCTGTATAACCCCAGCAGATGAGCTGCACTTTTTTTTGTTGCAATTATTAAAATAAATATTTAATTGACAATAGAGTGTAATGCAGATTAAACACCGGTGTTTCAAGCATTCATTTGTGTTAGATGTTTCAGATTTAGCCTACCTCTGGTCAGCGATCTGTGTCTGTATGCATAATTGAGATGCCAAGCAGGGATGTGCACAGACATTATGAGAGGCTGTAGCTCCATGCTGAAGAAAGGGCAACCTCCCTGACTGTAAATGTCATCCATGAGCAGGAACCGGAATTATGTAACATATGGTCATTTAACTAATCCCAAATTAATTTGATGTTTTTTTCCTCTAAATTAGAAATCTATTAAGTTAACTGTAAAAGACAAGTACTTATATGTGTTTCATCTATTACTATGGAAGCTCTGGAAATTGGAACAAAATGCAGTAACTGGCTAGATATACAAACAAACCATAATCTGTTGATAATGTGTGTGAACTGTTGAATATAAGAAATATTACACTTGAGGTCAGGCTGTGCCCTTGTGTCTATGGCCAAAGCTGTACTGATATTCAAGCACAACAGCTCTCCCTCTCCTGTGTTATTGCTGTATATGATTACATTATGATTTTAGACTCATCATATATATACTATATTCTTTCATGTTTCCTGATTATCTAACATGTCTTTTGACAAACTCCAGGATTTTGTATGACTTTTTAAAAAGTTGTGGATCTCTCTCTAGCTCTTTCACAGTTACTCTTAGCTTATTTTTTGCTTTTCTAAATGAGTTGGTCACTGACTTTTAGTGTCCTGTAAAGTCGTGGCTGTGCCGTGTTCTTTATCATGTTTAATAACAGAATATGAGTGCACTGCCAGATGTTATTTCGAGATCATGTGGCACTTCAACAACATAAATTGTATTCGATTCAATTATGTTAAGTCAGTGGGTTGGAAAAGAACCAAATTCCAAAGAAATGGGTGTGATTTGACATTTGTAAACAATTTTGCTAACTACACTGCAAATACTATATTGTAAATAAATATACTACAAAATATAAAATAATATATCTATATATAATTCCAAAAAAAAATGTATGGCACTTAATAGCATTTCTTTTTTTATGGAGAAAAAATAGGATTCCTGCCTGTATAAATCCCACACAACTCCAAGATTCTGATTACGTGCATTTCAGCATCATGCATCTGCCCTCTGCAGGCCGAATCCTCTTCTTACATTTTTTCATCCATGTTTTCCATTAAAATAACTAAAATATTTATTTTATATACAGTACTGCACCGATCAGATGACAAGTAAAAGTAAAATAGAATTTAGATTAAGGATGTATACCAAAAAAATGTTTTCATTAATACTTACAGTAGCTAATACAAATACTCAGCTAAAGCTTTTTTTGTGGAACATGATTCACTGTTTTACCACAAACACTTTAATTGCTTTATCCTAGTCAGAATCTCAGCTGATCAAGAGCCAATTCAAGGCATATTTTACAGTAAACCCAGCTCAGGGCCAGTCACAATGCCCATGATGAACCCTGTCCATCCCTAAAAGGTATAGTGTGCATCAAACCTATACAGAACAATGAAATTTGGTGGTCTCGGCTCATCATTCACATTTTCCTTTACATCATTTGAATAGTCAGGTGTATATACAGTAAGTGTGTTATCTAGGGAAGAGGCACCAGGCCAACAGAGTGCCCTAACGTCAGTGGCCTCTTTCATTCAGTAGATTAATGTGTGCTGTCACATTGGTCAAAAAATGTCTTCAGGAATGGTTTGAAGAACATGGAAAAAAAGGTTTAAGGTGTTCGCTTGGCCTCCAATTTCCCCATATATCAATCCAATATCATTCAACCTCAAAGGGTAATAACTGCTTTGGCAGCATAAGGCAGGAACTACACTAACATGAGACTTTATTGTTATGGCTGATATGACACATAATTGTGAAGTGGAAGGAAAATTATGAATGTTTTTTTGATAAATATTTTACAAATAAATATCTGAAAAGTTTGGCATGCATTTTTATTCAGGCCTCCAAGTCAGTACTTTGTAGAACCTTCTTTTGCTGCAATTCTTTTGGGGTATGTTTCTACCAAATTTTTGCCTATTTTTCTGGACTTTGACTGGACGAATATGCTTTGATCTAAACCATTCCATTATAGCTCTAGTGGTATGTTTAAGGTCATTGTCCTGCTAGAAGGTGAACCGCTGTCCCAGTCTCAAATCTTTTGCAGACTCTAACAGGTTATTTTTTTAAGATTGCCTTGTATTTGGCTATATCCAACTTTCCTTTAACTCTAACCACCTCCCCTTTCTCTGCTGAAGAAAAGCATTCCTACAACATGATACAACAGGCTTTTTTCTTGCCACTGTTTCATAAACGCCAGATTTGCAGAGTACATGACTAATAGTTGTTCTGTGGACAGATTCTCTCACTTAAGCTGTGGATCTCTGCAGATCCCCCAGAGTTACCATGGGCCTCCTGGCTGCTCCTCTGATTATTGCTCTCCTTCCCCGGCCTGTCAGTGTACTGTACAGTAGGTGGACGACGATGTCTTGGTAGGTTTGCAGTTGTGTCATACTCTTCCCATTTTTTGATGATGGATTGAGCAGTGCTCCGTGAGATGATCCAAGCTTAGAATATTTTTTTTAAACTTAATCCTTAAAAAACTTCTCCAAAACTTTATCACTGATCTGTCTGGTGTGTTCAGTGTGCTTCATGATGCTGGTCGTTCACTAATGTTCTCTATCAAACTTCTGGGGGCTTCACAGAACAGCTGTAGTTATCAAATTACACAAAGATAAACTCTACAGTACTAATTAAGTTACTTCTGAAATTTCCACTGGATTTTAGTTAGGGGTATCAGTGTTAAAGGGGGCTGAATGCAAATACAGTACACGCCACATTTAAAAAAATATTAGTAAAATTGTTTGAAAACCATTAATGTTTTTACCTTCCACTTCACAATTACAGTATGTGCCACTTTTGGTTGGTCTATGACATAAAAATCCAATAAAATACATTTCCATTTGTGGTGATAAAATGTGGAAAGGTTCAAAAGGTATGAATACTTTTGCAAGGCACTGTAATCCAAACAAGGTCAACAGAAAACCGTTCAGAAAAAATAAAAAGTGTGCTCTCCTGAATCCAGAAACTTAAATATTAAACAATCAGAAAGGTAACTGTAAACTCCTCATGTTTTGATAATTTCATTCTTAATGAACTGTATTTATATATTAACATAAACAGTGATAAAGTAATATTTTTTACACATTTTAAACTGACGCAAACCTTTCAACTGAAGGCTGAAGTCAAAATGGACCATATTTTAAATGTATGAGAGAGAGAGAGAGAGAGAGAAAGAGTACCTCGATCTATCCTTTTTTATTTTCATTTTGCTAAAAAATACAAAAAAAATATTAATACATTTTTAAAACATAGTCTACAAAGTAAATACTCACAGGACACTATATTTTTCAATTGAAATCCATTTTGGTTTTTATTTTTTATTCTTTTTTTTCATTCATAACAGCAAGAGTCAAATAAAACAATAATAAATGTGCATAAAACATTTTTAAAACATAGTACAAGATCTTAGCAACTGTAAGCAAAGAGTGAGCGTGAGATTACATGGTGAGTGTGAAGCGTTCATTAAAGCAGGTGCTTTCAGCAGGTAGGGACCACCGGCGGTTTCACTGTGGCAGACGCAGAGCAGAGCTGTGCATTGCGTCTGTTCGGATGAAAGTGATGCTTTGGTTTATTAGCACTTGTGCAGCAGCGGTAAGTGAGTCAAAACCTCAAACGGCGATCAGAAGTTTTACATTCATTGTGTTTCCTTTGTTTTGGTGGTTGACCTTTTCCTGCTGAAGGCACGGTTGCCTTGTTACACACACGCTGTGTGTGTGTGTGTGTGTCTATGTGTGTGCACGTAATATGGTGTGTAAGGCTTATGCTAGCATGTCTGGTCATTTTGAATTCATTAGTTTACTGTGTTACCCACATTTGTCCTTATGGATTTGAATAAATGTGTCACTTAACGTATGCTGAGAATTGTCACTACTTTTTAATGACATTTTTTAAATGGCAATTGCAGTATTGTGCGAACTTATTGACATACCTACTTATCTAAAAGGTGGATTTTATCTGGTTAAATGTCTACATGCAGCTAACAACATTCAGGCCCAAGTAAAACTTTTAGTGATTTCCTTATTAGGGTACATGTGACATTTTGGAGACAGTCTTCATGTTTGACAGGCAGTAAATACTGTTAGACACTCTGGAGTCTTTCTATCAGAAATTTAACAAAGCCTAATTTCTCTGCAGTCATTTAGGAGAATCAGTCGGATAAATTTGTCATTAATTACATAGAAATATTTGTTTTTTGTAACTGTTACAGTCCAATGGTTTATCCTCATTATGCTCTACTTTGGTAAATTTTTCACAGAAAAACAGTGTCTGCTTTTAATGCAGGTCACACACATGATGAGAAAACTTGCCAAAATGTCAGCACTGAGGTTTGAACAACAGGCAGCGCACATGATTAAGGCGGAGTGATGTTGAGCTTTTCCATTTTTTTAAAGCAATGATTTGAAGTAATAATAATAATAATAATAATAATAATAAAGGGAGCTGAGCCACTTCTGCAAGCAAATTCAGTTAGCTGGTCTATTACTCTATTATCCTTAAATTATCCTAACAAAATTTCTCATAGAATCTTTTATTATTCAAAATAAGATCTCCATATTATACATGTTTTCTTTTCCTTGTTTTATATTGACTATATACACAAGTGCAAAATTCGACCTTTGTCCCTCGGGTCATGGCTCTCTCACTTCTAGCCAAAGTCCCTACAACATAGCCTCTTATTACCATCAGCATCATCGTCTAAATATTCAGTATTATATGTATATTTATATATATAGATTTTTGGCCTGACATTCAGGGATGTTTTTTTTTCTTCAAAATATCAAAATACAATTTTATGTTTTAACATGGATACAATAGAAAATAACTTTTTACTCTCCTCATATGCTCTATAAGTAAACCAAAAAGAGTTCTTAAATTTGTTAAATTAAGAAATGTCATACTGGTTCATTTCACCTCAACAATTTTTCAAAATCAATATAAAAAAGGACAATCATTATCAAATAATAATAATAATAATAATAATAATAAAAAAAACATCAAAACATTCGAACGTAAATTGTCAAATAAAAGAGTAAAATGTACAACGAAAAAACTAAAATCACTAAATATTAATTAGAATAATGGAGACGGAGGGAGGGGGACAAAAGTGGGATGAAATGCATTTACAAGTCCAGAAAAAAGAATACAAAGTATTAAATCAAATATTACCAAATACAAAATAAGTAAATTCCACAAAGTAAACATGCAGCATGTTGAAATATGATTTTATCCAAGCTGGTGAATTAAACAACTGAGCAGTATGTGTTAAAATGATTACTAAAAATATAAGATATGCATAAACAATAAAAAGACTGAAACATCTGAGTGAAAACACTAACTGAAATCTAAGGCCTCAGTGAAAAAACAGCAACAGCTCCAGTGCTGGGCTCAACCACATTTTGGTTCAATCAATTGCCACGGCTGATGAGCTGAATTACACTTTACATTGAACATTTACTAATACATTTTAAATAGTCTTTTATCTCATTAACCTTGTAAATTGATTTGACCCCAACCCTGAATGATATATCTCTCTGTACACCAAAAATAGACTTAAGACCTATAGGCTCCACTGATCTAGATCTAACACCAACTGGGAGTCTAACATTTTTTAACTTCAGTCTCACTATGCTCTGAAATTACACCAGAAAATATGAAGTAGCTTCATTTATCTTTCTCTTAACTAGGTTTGGCCTTGATGATACCATGACCATTCACCATTCACAACTAGTAAAGACCGTAAAACTGACAAAAAAAAAAAAAAAACGAGAAAATTTACTTTGGCACGACTTAACAGAATGTTCAACATTATCATCTTTTTTTCTGTACATAGGCTAAAAGCTGTTTGAGATCAGGAATCATAAACATACAACACAAATGGCACCAAATCCATACAAAAGAAATCCTGAACCAAATACATATCTGGTCTGCTCATATACAAAATAAATCAAAACTAGGCTGACCATCAGGTTTAAGCAGCGCCCTCATTTATATTCTGCTTCGTGACTGTGACGTGCCTCTTCACGTCATGCAATTCTGAGTTACTCTGACAATGTAAAGTTTGACATTGCAGTGATCTCCGATACCTATTCTCAATTTCATGAATAAAAAGTCACGCCGTCATTCAAGGCAATAAAATCTCTATATATGGCAACAGGAAAAGGCAACCCTGTTTTCATGCAAGTCGAAAAGACATATTTAAGGTTCAATGGAGATCATTACATCGAGAGCATTACAAACAAACAGCAATAAAAAAAATCATTAGAAAATAAAAAAAAACTTTGACATGAAATTATGTATAAAAACAATCTCTGGTAAACAGAATAACACTGTCGATATAACACTTTCCATTTGTAGGCTATTGTTTATCTTGTGAAGCTTGATTTAAAGCTAAGATGTGCTTTAAAAGGTCAGAAGGATTCTGATTTGACATAAAAACATTCATTAGTCTTCTTTAATCCTGATCCTTCCTCTGCAAGTCTGCATTTTTAATGCAGCAACAAACCCACTTGCATTTCGCTGGATGTATTGTGCCATGAATAATTGTAAATATCTTTAAATTTAAGGTGCATTTTCACATTTTTGTAAACCACCCTTGTCAAATCAGTAACACCTCATATAATGTTACAGTTACCGCATCTCAGGAAAATATCTACAATGCTGATTCTTTATAGTTCAATAAATGAACAGGCATTGAATACGGCATGATGTTTTACCATTCACCATGCAGACATATCAAAACTAAAAACATGACTAACGAATGTACGTTAATTAAGACTGAAAGGTGAACTGTACCTGGTTTAAGAGGCACGCAACACAGACCTGCTTCTCTCTGTTCCATCTGAAGAAACATCTCTTTTACAATATTGTATGTTCCCATCACACCCGAGCTCAAAATTTAGAGTGGTCTTACCACTTTACTCACTATAAATAAAATAATGACCTTACAATTTACTATAGTTATTATAATATGACTCTTGCAATATTTCAGTCTGGGATGAAATTTCAGTGCAATGGTGTTCATTATCTACGCTTCAGCTTAATGTGTATGTGAAAAACACCAGCTCTACAATTTTAACCTTCAGTAAAGTGTTACTGACAAAGAACATCAATTAAATACCTAAGGGAAGTAAAAAAAAAAAAAAAAAAAAAAAACTAAAACTTTTGGTCTATTGTGATCATGTCTGTTGGTATCATTATTTAAATTGTTAGATTTGACTCTAACGGACTGTTTCTAGCTACTCTAAGTGTTTCTAAGTGTATGAACCCATCTTATGTACATCGATTTCTTTCCGCATGTCACTTCTAAGGGCACTGCATGTTTCTGCATATTGGTATGTCGTGGACTAGTCCTTTAAATATTATATAAATGAAACTAATGATACCCAAAGGGCTCAATGATGTAAATGAAATGTGAATATTCGTTGGTGTTAAATTGTATGTGTCTGTCCCAGGTAACAGATGAGCAGATTCATTTGATCTGAAATGAAAAGAAATAAAATAAAGATGACTCAATCAATAATTTACATAGAATCCTGTGTAGGTACCACTTTGTTGTGTTCTACAATTTCTTCAAACTCAATTATCAATAACATGAAATTTACAGAGAGTTTTATTATTTATATAATTTATTCCAATGTTTCTTGGTAATGCATTATAAAATACTTTTCTTGATGTTTGATTTATATCCATGTTTTCACAAGGAATGCCATTGGACTTTAATAAAGATGTCGGCAATTAAAAAGAACATAAGTTAGTGAAAAGACAAGAGCAAATTGTTTGAAAACAGGAAGTAAAAGACACTGACCTTGCCTCTTACTACATTTGAGTCAAATACTTGTGGCTAGTCAGATGTTCTGCCGATATTATTGGAATCTATTGGAAAGATAATATAATATGAACAGACGAAAGACATCAGCAAAATGTTAATTACTCATAGGAATATAAATTGTCTTACAGTACATAAAAATAATAGCCATTAAGTCATTGAATGGCAAATTGAAATTTTAAAAAATTTTTAATTAAATAAACAATACATCATACAATAATATCTAAAACAGTTCTTCTGCTATAACCTTCAGTCCAAATCAACAGTATATGCCCTATATGGATTGAACGATGACTGTATACATAAGAACTGGTTTCCCAAGAGAAAGTGGATCTGTGTGTGAGATCAGGTGATTAGATATGAAGTTAATAGGAGGCCACTATGATTAACATGTTATATGCAGCACCGTGGTCATGCAGTGATGCTTCAACAACATTAATGAATTCATTTTCAGTAACTGCTTCATCGTGTGCTGTTAACATTAATCTGTTTATCTGTTTATACTTTTGTAAATAAAACCAGCTAGATTTATATATGAAATATCAGGGGCAAGTAGAAACAAGAACAATAACTGCTGGGTAAAAAAAGTCCAGCACACACATCTGCCAGAAGTGTAAAGCTGCAAAAGTGAGTACCACTTAAAACCTTTGCTGTTTATACAGTTAATTCTGTACATTTATTAAAATCTTATTGTTAATACTGAACATTATTAAAGTATGAGGCGAAATATAAATGAATATAAGCAAAGTTGTGTGAGAAAATAACTAATTAGGATAAGAAGATTATTGAAATTCATGTAAAAAAATCAGTACTGCGGCTAAAACAAAAACAACTAGTATTTTATACATACCAATTGCATGTATTCGTTGGTAGTCAGCTTTGATAGAGAAGAGTCCTCAAAACAGAAAGAGACAAGAACATCATTAAAATGCGGTTCTAGTAATATAAGCATTCAAACATATGATAAAACACAAGTGGTGTCATAGAAAATATAATAAATCTGTCATGTCTTCTACAAGGGGGACAACTTTTTCCCAACTTTTCCTGAACTACAGATAATTGCTGGTCAGAAAATTGCTCAATTCTGTGAATAAAATGAGGGTTAAAAAGGATAACAAGAATTACACCCCTTACCCTGCCCGGGGGAAAAAAAATCTCTCCAGTCTTGAAAACAGTGAAAAAAAGGAAGGTGAATAAGTGGAGATGGTGAGAGAGAGAAAGAAAGAGCTATAAAGGGAGCAAACCTGATTGGCTGATGCGGTTGCGAAGGGAACAGTAGTGGCGGACGTGGTTGCTGCGGACACAGCAGCCGGTGAAGCGCCGTGCATCATGGGTACTTTTCAGAGGGGAGAATCATATAAGCACATATACAGAGGAGTGTAGCCAACAGGTGTACACATGTGAGAAGGGGACGGATGTGTGTGGGTAAATAGGGAGAGAATGGAGCAGGGGAAGCATTACTATTGTACATACGAGAACCACCAGCAGTAAGGTGGCGTATTATGATAAAAAACATGCTAACATGCTGGTTAACAAGGACCAGAAGCATGAACATGACCTCAGTAGTATGATAAAATTGCTTAAGTGATTTGCTCAAATAATTACGTAAAGATATTGAAATAAAGTCTTATAATAGTCTTAATCTGTTAAGAACAGTAGACTGACCAGTGAAACCCGCACATGAACTTTGTGTTTCACGTCATGTAAAAGAACAGCAAGACACACACAATACAGTAACATGTACTAACTGCACTACTGAGATCATTTACAATTCATTACTTATTTAAGACCAATTTGGTCAAATAATTAATGCAAGCTAAAATATATTGTTATTTAGTAAACAGCAGTGACAATAACGTAAAGCAATACTTTATTATACCAGTTCTGTTATTTTTAGACAGCCACATAGTAACACTGCTTTGTAGGAGGATTAAATATTGTAATTAAAATGAAATACAGTTAAAATCCAGAATTACTGGCAAAAGTTACACAATTTAATAAACACAATCGGGTACATAATGGAAAAAGCAATAAGATTTAAAAGACAAAGATAAGCCAAAAACTCAGAGTTCAATTGATTCAGTTGTGCAGTGTGATTGTGCAGTATAGTTGATTCCTTGGGTTTTGTAATCAAGAAATATAAATCTTTTCAAATTAACTGCTTGTATTTTTAACTGTATGCTAATTTACTGTAATTAACTGCATGTTAATTTACTGTAATTAACTGCAATGAAGGAAAATCCACCTGTAGATTATAGTACAGAATTTGTATCGATGATGCTTTGGGGCATGTAGTGACAGGCGGTTCAGGGGCTTATGTGAGGATTAACAGCTTAATGAGTTTTGTTAAATACCTATGAGTACATATGAATATTAATGGCTTTATGCCTTCTATACCTTCAATTATATGCCTTCAATTTGCACAGGAAGCGCAAACAAGAAGGTTTCCTTTGGCTATCTCAGGCTCGTCCTTTATATTGAAACCTAACAATATAAAGGAGCTTCGGGAAGAAGCAGTGGGCCAGGATCCCTCTATATGAGTCTGTATCATTGTTAGACATGACTCTAAAAGATGCTGTATTCTTTCTGGAGATGACTTTACCCAATATTAATTATAACGATGCTAGTATTCCTTAAAATAAAAGTGTACAGAACCTACACTGATCAGTCATAACATTAAATCCACCTGCTTAATACTGTGTACATGTAGGTCTCCCTTGTACTGTCAAATTAGTTCCTTCTTCCCATAGTGCATTCTGGTGCTTGCTCCTCTCGAGGTAAGTGACATGCACATACCCAGCTCTCCAGATAATGTAATAGAAAATGTCTTACAACAATCAGACCAGGGCACCTTCTCAGAATGCTATACTGTAAGTGCTTTCAGCAGTGGACAGGGGTCGCCATGGCGACTGACCGGTCGGCAGCCTCACTGCCTCATATAGAGCAGACTGTGTGTTCTGACACCCATCTATCACAGCCATCAATAACGTTTTCAGTAGTTTGTGCTGTAGTAGCGCTTTTGTGGGATCAGGCCCGAGAGGGTCTTCTTGTCTTCTCACTACCCATGACTATCAAATAACCCTGTCACTGGTTCTCCTGCAAATCGCAAAAGACCTGCTATGACCCATGCATCAAAATCTGGTCCCTGTTAAAGTAGCTCCGACCCTTAAGCATGGCAATTTTCAATGCTTCCAACACATAAAAAAAAAAAAACCTGACAGTTTACTTTATGATGACTATATTTCATCCCTTTCAATAGTGTTAATGTTATGGCTGATCAAAGTATATAGTATGTGCAGGTATATTGAATCTAATAGGACTTTCACAATTTTATTAAAAGTTCAAATAATTAAATTGTGTGCTAATTATACATTTAGACAATGCTTTAATGTACACATTAACATTCATTTCACATTAAACTATCTAGTTAGTGTGCACCACATGGATGGATACTTGGACAATTGCATGAAAGAACAAGAGTACAAGTGTTCCTATTAAAGTGGTCAATATATCCTGAAATCATCAAATAAGGATTACCTGAGCAGCTACAAAAGCCCTTATTGTAAACACTTATTTCAATATAAACTGCATTACTGTGCAGACATACAGTAATCACATACATGTAATCAGGACATTGAGAGATCTATTCTAGAAAGAAAGTGCACATCATCACCCACTGCATAATACACAACTGAAGGTGGAGGAATAATGAGAGGCGAACTTAGTTCTATCATTGGTGAGCACTGTGTTGATTTTACATTGCATTAATGTAAGGTGTGTAGAATTTGGCATGTGAGCAGCCAAAAGGGAGAAGGGTTAGAACACCTACCCACACTTGCTGCAGGAGTCATGCACAATATTGAGCCTGCCCATCATGCATTGCAACAGGAAGTGGATTGGAAAAAAGGGAGAAGAATCATATCAGCCCATCACAAGGTTGGTTAGATAAAAGAGAGACAAACAAAGGAAGGCAAAACAGAAAAGGTTACAGGGAATCATTCACAAAACAACTTATTAGTTATGGAATGTGTGATCTACAGTCAGGATGTGAGAGGGACGTGTGAGGGCGTTGATTGCAGACAGTAACAAGCTTTTACAAAAACTGATCACCTGATTGACACAAAGACTATCAACTTATGGCATGTGTGTCAGCATGATAATCTACAATAAGACCTCCAAATGACTGTCAAAGTGAGCTCAGGAATTATTGGCACCATTGGGAGTGACTGGGTTTATTAGATTAATAAATGTGACATGGTGTTTTGGTAAAAAAAAAAAAAAAATTGCAATTGGTTGCATTTATTTTCCTAGAATAAGTCATTCTTTTTTTAATTATAAAACTGACTGCAGTCACTGTATGTAAAAAAAAAAAAAACGTTTAAGGCTATAGATATATTCCCAACTACAATTCATGATTGTTCAATCATGAATTGTAGTCGGGAATATATCTATAGCCTTAAACGTTGTTGTTTTTTTTTCTTTTAATTTCTTGATCAGCCAAATCCTTAAAACCTTAAACTACATTGTGAGGCAGTTTTGAGGTTTGTGTTAAGTCATTTGGCTTGTTTTAAATCATGGGATGTGAATTACATACATACTGTATGCACACATCTACAGTATATATACAATTAATATTTACAAAAATGTCTTTTGCACATGGTGTGCTCACGTCTTCCTGTTGAACGCTTCATATGCTGTACACCTTAGTGTGATTTATTTCATATTGAGTAATGAATTTAAAGAATGACTATCATTAGCTGCAGTGTGTGTGAACAGTGTGGCAGGTCAGGCTTGTGATAAAAGGGTGGACAGGCTAGCTTAGGCCCCTACCTGAAGGAATAAATGCTGCCTGCTGCTGAAACTGCATGTTGGCCAGCGCCTGTTGGTACTGCAGCATGCCGGCATTGAACATGGTGGTGGCACCGTTGGCTTTCTCGAGGGCTGGTCTCTTTGGCAAAGGAGGAATTACGCTATGAGGAAGGCCCTGCTCAGGATGATGGGAAAAACGAGGAACAAGGATATAATGACAAGGAAGGAAAGAGAAAATATAGAAGTTATCATCACAGAAATTCACATTAGAGCACAAAAATATAAAAAAAGAAACAAACTAAAACAAAACAGCAGGCAAGCAGCAGCAGCCTATACATGACTACGCCACAAGCAGAAACAAAAGTGCCAAATCCCTGACTGGATATACACGCTAGCCTATATATATATCTACATCAACACGCTACTTCCGCTCTTAACATTACTCCATCAACTAGTCTGGTGCGAGTGCAAATGAAGCAAGCATCGCACTAAGAAAAGGTTTTGCCGACAAAAAAAAAAACTGAACGAAAATAAAACAAAACTTAAAGCATCAACTTAAAATAAAATAAAGCTGCACTGCTTTTGCCATGATATCTGTGAAATATGACACATAAGTTATTAATATCTGTTGCTCAGGTGGCACAGCTTCGCTACCACATAGCTGGTTACCCAGTTACCCAAATTATCTGGTTATACATGCATTTTAGAGCTACTCATCATGCACTATACAGAGACACTGAAGATATATGCTGATACTGCACACACACACACACTCACACACACACACACACACACACACACACACACAGACACACAGACACGCAGACAGAGACACACACACACACACAGTTACACAGCATAGTTTAGTCTGTCTGATCCTGTTTTTATGCTGCAGGAATGGCCTACATGTGATGATCTGATTGTGGTAGAGCTTTTTATAAAATGTTTTTCAGCGCCTTTGACAAACTCCCAATTATTTTTGCTGACGCTGATGCAATTTAATTTTTAAATTGATTCCGGTCTGCACGTTTTGTCTGTTTGCAAATGATTTCTTCTCCACAATCAGTTGATCACTAAACGTTACTTAAACAGCAGTAGGAAGAGAACATTAAGAAGCCAATTAAGAAACAGTCTACGCTAGCAAATTATTGCTTGTTAAGACACTACAACAAAGCAACATGCCAAGCCAAAAAGGTGAAAGGTCATAGTACCAGGTCAAAGGTGGCCTCGAGGGGTCGCTTCAGTGATTTGACAGCCGTCTTAATTAGCAGGCAGCGAGCACATGATGGCAATGGGCCAATGGGGTTCAAGCGCATAAACATAAACAGCAAGCAGAGGTGCATCATGGGGCAGCAGTGCATTTTTGGTGGTTGAGAAAAAAAAACAAATAAAAAACAAATCATTTGGAATGCAGTGTACAAAAGGGATATCAGGACTTAACATGCACATTAATGTAATTCAGGAAAAGATATCTAATGCACTATTAAAACTACAAACTACAGCAGGGTCCAGCAGGGATAATCGTCTAATCTTTTTAGCTTTTTCTTGCTAGAGAAATATAGTTTGCACAATTAGCTTCTTATGAAATGAAAAATAATTGGAATCCTTTGGACCCTGCTTTAGATAAAGCACATCACAACAGGGGCTCCAACAGTAATATGTGTCTAATACAAAAAGGTTCATTTTTTACAATCCTCATGTTGGGACGATTGAAATAATATTACAAAAAACACTGTACATGCTTAACCTGTGCACTGCCAGATCTATTCTTTCAAAAATGTTCACACTGACCCCTATTGGACAGGAATAATAGTAAATAGTAAATGTACTCTCTAACAGAACATGAAAGAAATTCAATCGGTGGTAATAATGAAACCTGAACCATCTGCCCTGAAACATTTATTTTATTACGATCATCAATCTAAGCGTCTGTATTAGCTCATATAAACATAGAAATCCATAGAGCTTTCAGTAAGTCAATATCTGTTCAAATATATCTCTGACATGCTAGAAAAAAAAAAAACTATATTTCACATAGTTGACACACTCACATAAAAAGCTTTTACAACCCTGTAATAGAATAGGATTGGCACATGAAAGATTTATAATAAGACTAATAATGATAATGAAATAAGCTACAGCATGGATATGACAAATTACATTTATAAATAAAACAGTGTGCAGTTTTCCTGAATAACTAAATAAATAGGGCCACTTTAGTGCATCATTTAATTCCTTGCTCTTTGTAATGTCAAGGTGTGTAATCAAATTATTATAACATTATTATTTAGAGAAACTTACACTAGTTTGTATGGTTACCATGGATTTATTAAATTTGTTTCATTTTCATTTGTCATGTGCGTATAAGGGTCTGTCCTAATAATTACCTGGTAAGAAAGATATACAGGGTGCTGTGTATTCCTGGACAACTGCTGATGTGAAAACATGATATCCAGTAAGCATTATGACTTTTACAGTGACTGTAATAAGGCCAATAGGAAAGAGTTATAGGTGTAATAGTTAGCAATCTAAGGCTGAACTTGCTCAGCATGTGTCTCATTTAAGCCTTAAAAACACCTGATCTTTTCAGTTATGGTCGGAAAGACCCACTTTATAAAGCATTGTATTACATTCTCTGCTTGATAAACGTAATGAAATATGAAACTATCAGAGATGCCCTTTATAATGCATGTCTTTATGTCCTCCCTGTATGCGTATATGGTGGCACAGGAGGGAACCGTGCCAATCTGAGATGAAACAATCATTAACATAAGCATGCTCTGAAGATGCGTCTGTTCCATGTTAATATGTTAGTCTCTACTGTATGATTCTACTGTATGAATGGAAGGAATATGTACTAATGTACGTACTGAACTTCTCACTACACTGTGAATGTACCCGTGTAAAAGCGAGTGTTTGTGTGTCCTGTACTCACCATGGCTGCGGTGGCTGTGGCCTGGTTCACCTGGTGCTGTGCTGCTTTGATCTTGGCCTGCAGGTGTGCCGGAGGATGGAAGTATTTGCATTTGTCCCGTGAGCAGCGACCCTTGATGTAGTCCATACACACGGTGACAGTGTTCTCACTGGAGTCTATCATGGTGCTGTCAGCCGGGTGTGCAAATCTGCAGTCTGTTTCACCGCGAGAGCAGTTACCACGCTGGTACTCGCGACACACCTGACACACATTATGATATATTACAACAGACATGAGGACGGTAACAATATCACCAGGCACATGTATGCACATGTACACAGCTACATAAATGTGTGAGCGAACAAATAAGTCATGCTTTATATGTCAATTCGTATTAACATAACGCACATACAGTACAGCGCATTAGATGGTTGTCAGTTAACATTGTTGTGCTCAGTAAGTGATCTGCAATCACATTTACATACAGTCACAAAGTAACCATTACAATTCCGTATTGAACTGTTTCTAACGTCAAATGAGTTGTTTAATAACATTCAATAACAACCAGTGTTGGGGGACGTTACTTTTTAAAGTAACTAATTACATTACAAAATTACTGTCTTCAAAAAGTAATCATTTACATTACAGCGTTACTTTCTGATAAAAGTAACTAGTTAGAGTCCTTTTCCATTGCAGAAAATGAAAACTCCTTTGTGATTCCTCATGCATGTTGTTTTAGTCAAGACCTTTATAATTATTCTACCATCATCACTCAGCGAAGTTTGGCACACAATTTGTTAGCTATCTCACCTACGCGGTTTTGCGCGGTGGCCATAAATACGGTTCATCATGATTCACCGTCAGTTTTGGCGCTGTGATTAGGTTTCCATCTTTCCGCGCGTCGGTCCTCTCATAGTCAAACCGCATAGTAACTTTTATAGGGGTGTAACAGCAGGAATAACAGAGGGGGGCGAGTTATCGGGGGCGGGACTTGTAGGACGACTTTCACTCACACACACACACACACTAACTGATTGGGAATGACTGCTGTCTGGCTTACGGATTACATAAATTGTCTGAATAATGGATTACATTTTTGAAAAAAATAACTAAATAACTGAGTACTTAAATGAGAGGAGAAGAAAAGAAAGTCTCTATATTCTTTGTACTGATACTCTAAAGATAAGATGGATTTACCCTTTATTACTAGCATGTCGTTTTTATTTTGGTGAAACTGTAATGGCAATGTTAATAAAATGCCGATGGCTGAGAGCAGATTGTGCCTTCAGTGATTAAATGTGTGGCATGACCGCTCCAATTACTGTCCGACATTCACTACATTTTTATTTAATAGGTGTGTACAGTAGGGGGCAGCAAAATCCACAGGCATTTTGTTCTAACCAACACTATAATTTTTTTTTCCTGTAATCTGTGAGATCCCTGAAAATACCATAGTCCCTCTTCTTGTTTAACAAATGCAAAGACTGCCTCCAATTTATGATTTATTATTTTCACTAGCAAAATCACTTTAGCAAAGAATGAGCAGGAAGTATATGAGATACTGGTTTTCACAAGACAAGTGTCCATTTTGACGCTCCAAATGTAACAGATGCCCATAATAAAATTTTTAGAGAAATATTTTAAATAAATTTTCATTTTCATTTTGAATGCCTAACTTGGCTCCTAATCATCTAGAGAGCTCCATTGTACAACTGATGAAGCAGAATAGCAGTGGAAGTGTTCAGTATCTAATTATAAAATTTATTATAACACAATATACAAAAAAGCTCATAAAAAAAATCTGAGTAAATAATGACAGTATGCAATTGACTCGAGCTGTAATTACGTACAGTTCACGTTGTAGGTTTGTTCCTACTTTGTTCTTGGGAGCTACTCTTTATTCACTAGTTTGGGGCATCAATGAAAAATAAATAAAGTCGAGGTGATTAATGTTATTAGACACCGACTGCATCTGTAACAGACATGGTACCCTTTCCCTCTGTGTCATACCTCCAGGCGGTCAGTGCGCAGAAGTTTCTGGGCAGCTGCGTTGGCTGTGGAGGTCACAGGTGCCACGGCAGCAGGATTCCCACCGATCAGGACTGGCGCGCTGGGCAGGATGTCAGCAGCAGTGGGCACTAGAGCTGGCGATACGGGACTCAGGTATGGGTTAAAGGAAGCCGCCGCTGCTGCAGCTGCTGCTGCTGCTGCACTGGCATTAGTGGCCAAGTTTGGCGTAACAGAAATGAAGGGCTGCAGAAATGAGTGAGAGACAGAGACAAACAGAAGAACAAAGGTCAGGTGGGAAAATGGATGATTAGAATGTGCAACAAATCACTTAATCCTGATGTATCACGAGGCATTTCAAAATGTAACAGCAACAACAACAACAACCTTTTTCATTCGACGGGTCTCACTTCTATTACAACATTGCTGTGAAAAGCAAAACATGCACAACTGCACAGGGTCAAATGATCTAATCTAAAAATGTTCATGTTTGGCTGCTTACATAAAGAGACTCCATTAGAAGGGTACTTTGCATCAATGACATTGTGCACTCTTACTTTAAATAACCAAGTAATTACTTTAGATTTTTAAGGGCTTAATGTGTGATGAAAATCCCAATTTTGCATGAATTGTCTAATGCTGCACCACGCTGACTAAACCATGACCCCCATTTCAACAAACACACTAAAACATGCTATAAACACATCGTCAGACTACAAATAATGAGGGCCATATGACTATGACAGAGATAGACTTTCTCTGACTCATAATCTGCAGTAGAGTTAGCTGCTCACAGAGCATATCAATGTGATGACTATTACAATTATTTTAGTTAAGTCTAATCAAAGCTTAAAATAAATAATTTATACATTATTTACAATTATTTATCATTTTTATCGTTTTTAGGTATAGATTCTTGAAAGTAAAGTTGCAAAATGCATAAGTGTAAAAGAAGAATAAGCAAAATGCAAGAGTGCAAAAGAAAAAAAAAGACGTAATGTTATTCACTCTAAAAGTTAAGCTTTGGTGACTCTGTACTGGGTCCTGGTGGGAAATTAAGCATTTAAGCATCTATTTTCTAATTACCCTGTCCATTGAAACCAGCCGCTTACTGTTGAACTTGTGACTGACTGCATTAGGCGAGCGGCAGTTAAAGAAGTCACTAGGTGTGGTGTTATTGGTGTACTGTTTTGCATAATAATATAATCGTTACTATTTAAATCGTACAATAATTTTTGCTTTCAGATAATTTTATAAAAAATAATGCGGTAATATGGTTACACAATCGTGTTTAGACGTGCTAGCTATGCAAGCAACTCAGGGCAGGTCAGAGCAGAAATCTACCTCTTTAGCACTTCATAACCTCCTCTGAACTTATTGAACAGAACAAGGTTTAACACTGACTATCAGGACTATCAGGAGTTATGATGCTATGATAATGTGCGTTATAATAAAATGGCAGAAGAAGTGGCAGAAAAGTCAGCATGAGATATAGTGGTACTGTATATCAGGACATTAAACCTTATTAAAATTTCTGTCCTGTCGATTAAAAAAAAAAAGACTACAAGCACATTTTTAAAACAGGAGCGTATGTGAGGTACATGTATGAGATGAAAATTAAATAGTTTCGAAAAATCTCCAGTAAGCTTGATCCTCTTTTTGCTTAATAATACTCTTATCATTTGAACACCTGTTTCACCAGTGCAGTGTTAAAGTCATGTAAGTTACCCTGCCTAAAAGCATGTAAACTGAAAGCATGATTTAGCTCCTCCTCACCATTGGCTGAAGCTGGCTGCCGGGCATGATGGCACTGGCGATCTGCATCTGCTGGGCGAGCATGGCCATGTTCTTCTGCTGGATCAGGTTATTGCGGCCATTTATCTCCAGCTGCGTTTTCAGGTGGGGAGGCGGGTGCAGGTACTTACAGTTCTCTCTGGAACAGCGTCCCTGAAGACAGATAAGAGGGATGTTCAGAGGATAGGGAGAAAGGAGGAAGAGAGAGAGTGAGAGAGAGAGAGAGAGAGAGAAATCCATTAGGTTCATTACAGCCATTTCCATTTACTAGCTTGAGTGACTAATGGAATTTACTGGTAATCTCAAATTTTTCTACCATAATATTTTGCATCACATCAGTTATTAGGTTTACAGTCTAGTAGCAGATGTGTTTGGTCCAGAAGCTAGTCACTGTCACTGTAACATCAGTTAAGAGAACACACTGTTATTTCCCAGAGGCAAGTGTCTTTATTCCACAGGTTTCGTGAAAATCTATTTTATTCATTCATGTGGCTGCGAGGTAGTGATGCAGCTGATGAATTTGTGGTTTCAGGTGGTTTGTGTCTGCAAGCAAAGTTCATTTATCTGCAGAATATATCTACAGTCAGCTCCAGCACTAGTAATGTAAAAAAAACAAAAAAAACCCACACATATGGCTCGCGTAATCCACTGGAAATATAAGGGATTTTCTCCCTAATTTAGTCGTATACAATTCCCACCCGTCGCTAGGGGTCTCCCACATCAAAGCTACTTGAGGGTCGAAGACCATCACTTGATTCTTCTGAACCACATGACACTAGCCGACCTCATCTTTTTAAACTGCTCACTCACGCATCGTTGTGACACACAGAATGGCATAACACACTCAGAGGAGCGCTATCCACTCCTTGCGCTTGCGTAAGCTCACAGACACCCATGATTGGCTGTAGAGCTGTGATTGATGTGAGAGCACTAAGTGCCTCCCATCCCACCCCACCCCATTGAGAGAGCTTGGCCAATCAGCTCTCTCCAGGCCACCGGCTGCGGGATGCTACAGCTTCACCCAGGAATCGAACTCGCGATCCCCAGGTTGACAGGGCGAGCACTTTACCACTCAGGGGCCTGAAGTAAAATGTATGTTAATTAATAGGTTCAGCGAAAGGCCCAGGTTCAATTCCCAGCCAGTGCCCAAACCCCAGCCATTGGATGCAGTGCCAGTCCCAAGCCTGGATAAAATGGGAGGGTTACGTCAGGAAGGGCATCTGGCGTAAAACCTATGCCAAGCTTGTATGTGTGGACCGGATGATCCGCTGTGGCGACCCCTTGCCGGGAACAGCCGAAAGACCAACAACAACTAGTTGTTACTAGTAAATGTTAGTGATTCTACATATGTTCAAATGATTCTTTAAAATTTTCAAATAGCCCAAATGATTCCTCAAATGATCAAAAGGACTTTTTACTGTGAATTGTAATATATTCAATTGAACATACTGTAATAACGAGGTGAGAACAAATGCTGTCATTGTTTAATAACTTGCACTCCGTGCATTATGGTTGTTATTGCTTTCAGTAAACATTTTGACTTCTAATAGTAAAGAAGGAGAAATCCTTCTTAGGAAATTCTATTTAAACTTGCATGTTTGCTTAAACCTATTAAAGCAATTCTCTGAAGTGAGCAAAGTCTTTCACTGCATTTTTTATGTGCCTCAATATTCTTAGTACAGCTGCCTGGCTCTTCTCCTCTTACCCCCATGTCTGCTAACAGATGAATGCCTGGTGTGTTCCTGTTCTACCCTGAGTGTGTCCTGTTCCCGTCTCGCTGCACTCTCCGCCTCACTATCTATTTACGACTATTAATACATTCATGTGATACTCTGCAAGAAAGACTGAGACATGAGGGTAAGTTCAGGTCAGCATGATCAAGTATGACTGTGTGCTAGAGCATATGTAGAACTTGGATCTCCAGCACAAAATGTCAATTATATAAATGACCTGCATGTGAGGCCATAATCATAATGCAAACGTATAGACTTGAATCACAACCTAAAAAACAACTTGACTTTCTGAAATACAGATGCAAGAAAGCAAGAAAACAAGGCGGCTAGTGCTGAGACTGAATTTGTGGTGTTCTCAGTGGACAAGCATTTCCCTCTGGATAATTCATTATTACACACAGGGCAAAGTAAAGAGTGGAGAGTTCTTCCAGCTCAAAATGTACATTCTGGATATCGGAATAGGCAAAATTACAATAAAAATGTAAAATGTGATGCAAAAAAAGCTGTTACAAGACCCCTAAAAACCCAGAGGTTAGGGCTTAGCGGTGTTCAGTATTTAATACTTCTGTGGTTTAAGATTGTTAGGTAACTGCAACGTTTAAATAGTTTATGTTTCAGAGCGCTGTCTAGACAGAGTTGTCTGAATTCAGTTTAGTGTCTCTCACTGCTGCCTCAGACAGTGTAATATACACCAATTAGCCATAATATCATGACCACATGCCTAACATTGAGTAGGGCCCTTTTTGAAAAACAGCCCTGGCCCAACCAGGCATGGACTCGCCTCTGCACCTCTGAATGTGTACTGTGGTATCTGGCACCAACCCGTCAGTAGCAGATCTGTGAGATGTTGAATTGGATTGAGATCTGGAGAATTTAGAGGCCATGTCAATACCTCAAACCATTATTGCAGTGTGAAAGAGAAAGCCATTAGGGAACACTGTTTTTATGAAGAAGTGTACTTGGTCTACCTCAACATTTAGGTAGTTAGTGCATGTCAAAGTAACATCCAGATGAATGGCAGGACCCAAGGTTTCCCAGCAGAACATTGCCCAAACCCTCCAGCTTGCATTTTCTCCACAGTTCTTCTCCAGGTAAGCGATAGACATGCACCAGGCCGTTCACACGATGTTAAAGAAAACGTGATTCATCTGCCCAGGCCACCTTCTTTAACTGCTCTGCCCATGGGAGGTGCTTATGGCAGTTTTTCTGCTTCCAACACATCAACTTCAGCAAATAAATGTTCACTTACTGCGTAATATTTCTCAACCACTTCAAAGTGCCATTGCAATGAGATAATCAATATTATTCACTTCACCTGTCAGTGGTCAGAATCTTACTGACTGGTGCATAAAACTGATTATATAACAGGTTCATACTGTATATATACAGCAAGTGTTTTACTTCAACATTAACTGCAAAGAAAGACACACATTAAACGAAATAGAAACAAAGAGGAGTGGGAACGCATCTCAACATGTATAAACCCAGTGAAGAATCAATGAAGTGGCAGAGGCCAGATTTCAAGCACTGCAACAACAACACTTCAAATAGTGTTTATACATACAGTAGTGCACCTCATAATGTGTGACAAAAAAGATCAAGACACCAGCTTGTCTAACTCTATCTAACTAAATCTGATGTACCGGCATTGTTTAATAGTTTCTGATTGAGAGTTTTATTACAGAAACAAACATACACTTTCTATAAACTTTATAGCCTATGCTCTCTTCTGTTCTCAACACTTGTTGAGAGAACATATTTCCTTAATTATACATCTATAAAATAATCTGGGATTAAATTCCTTTTACATAAATCTACTTTGGTCATGTTTGCAGCCACATCTGTACTGAATCTATTATACAACATAATGCTCAAGGATTGATTATGAGATTTTAATTACACATGTACCAATGACAAAATCAATAAGCAAAAAAGTATTATATCACGTTTATATTTCCTGACCTTTTTTTAACTTGTTCATTTCTGGTCAACACTAAATAACTGAACAAAGAAGTCTAAGCTTACAAACCTTTTAAACCTGTCTCACAATTTCAACAAGGTGAGCACACTTTCAGAAAAGTAATCATCACTGCTCAGGGCCCAAACCTGCCCCTGTGCAGAATCATGAATCATCATTAGATACCAAAGCAAAAATCAATACAAACTCCCTAAGAACCTAAAAGGGCTTTTTCAGATCTATCAAAGTCAATTACAGTATGGACGTGGCTACACAACACAAAGTCTGGAATGTCATAGTAACCGCAGTTTTTAAATATTTTCCTTTTACTCAAATTACCTAGAAATAATATTTTGGCATGGTGCATCACATTTTACCGGTCATATTTACTATGACCTATGAACAGATTTGCATCAGTATACAACATACACGAGTCAATTAAAGAAGATAACTGAGACAAATGGAGGCCGACATTTTCCACTGACCCAGAAACTAGTTATGTTTTTGTGGTTCTCTGAGGCAGCCATTATCTGCCATGCACCATGTGCTAACTTAACACAGGAAGGATCTTTAAAAAAAAATCAAGATCTGTCATCTACAATACAATAGCCGTGCTGAAAACAGGCAGTACAATGAAATATGTAGCTCTACAAAAAACACTGGAACACATGACTCACACTCACAGTCATCAGACCGATTCTGATCCTCAGTCTAAGCATGAAGCTTTTTAAGATCATCATACTGTAAGTCATCTTTTTGTCATTCTCTCAAATTAATCTCTATGTTTTTTTTTAATGACATCTGAAGTGGAAGAAAATAACAGCTTACAAGCTGATCCTCAAGTCTGCAAATAGTTACCTTTTAATGGACATGACCCTGCACATAATTTACATAACCCATCAATACTAATTCATTCAGAAGAAGCAGGACATAGATGTTCATCTGGTTAGTCAGACGGGGAACTTCAGCCAATGAATCAGCCAACTTCAGCCAATGAATCAAATCCCAATAAAACACTCATAGGCTTAGAGCCTGTCCCAGGATACCTGGGATACTAGGCAGGGTACACCCTGGGCAGGACACAAGCACACACACTCTTCCACTCACTACTGATGATTTGAAAACATTAATTAGTCTAATCTGAATGTCTTTGGACTGTGGAAGGAAAACGGAGTATGCAATGGAAACCCACCAAGCACAGGGACTCCACACGGACAGACCTGATGTGGGACTTGAAACCTCAAACCTTGAGGTGCAAGGTCACAGTGATAACACCTTTGCCACCAAGCCACCCCAACAAACAACATTTGTTAAAAATTTGCAAAAAAAAAAAAGGACTAATATCAATCTGAATATCTATACAATGAACAAAACAATATTGATATGTATCCCAATGTATGAAACAGACCAAACCCTATTTAAGATAAGAGGAACATTATTTATTTATTTATTTATTTACTTTATTTATTTATTTACTGTACTAAAATGATCATAGATCCAAAGTCAGATTGGTTTTTTATTGTTATTGCAGTACAGTACATAGTGAAATGAGTTCCTCCAAAACCATGGTGCTACCGTATATAAAACAATAGACTAAACATATCTAAAAGAAAATTATACTCAAGGACAAGAGAATGGGCATAGTTAAAAACAGTTTAGTGCTGACCAGTCCAAAAGTTCTCATATACTGCAAGTGTAGCAACAAGAATTAGTTCTTTTTGTTCGTGAATTTGTTCTTGAATTTGATGATAAAATTCAATAGGTGGAAACATGAAATGTTGCTTGGAAGCCATAATGCAGATCAATGACGCACAGCAGTTTGAGTGTTTTAGCAGCAGACAGTTCAAGAAAAAAAGAGAAATTAGAAGAATACTGAAATGAAATGGTGTCCAGTTTAGTGTGTGTGTGTATGTCCAATCCTTGGATATTGAGAAGTTTGATGGCTTAGATGCTTCAGTAATTGCAACTGAAATTACAATATAATGTTGTAATGTCCTCTGATTTTAATATGAATTTGTCCTTTTCCGAGGCTTTAACACTGGCCCTGGAGCAGGTGTTCACAAGTGTAAGTGTCACACCAGTCTGAACTAGACTTTCACTGTGTGAAATATACAATTGTTTATTTGAACCCAGGGTGTTTTGAACATTTGGTTCCAGCCTTTGGTGACTATCGAACAAAATGGAAGGAAGTTTACTGTTTGCCATTATACTGTATGTACTGCAAAAAGTGAAATGTGAAAATATCTTGCATGTAGTCAAATAATCTACAATTACTTAATATAAGATACAAGCATACGTTTCCTGTTGTACTGGAATATAATTTTGCTAGTTTAAAGCTTTTTCTTTATTGAAAAAACTGCTTAAAATTGTATGCTAGAAATAGGTCTACAATACAATAAATGTGTCTAGAAATAGACTTAATGATCATATTTGCCTTGTTTTAATCCTAAATTTAAAAAATAGTTATATTTGACTAGATTGAAGATATTTTCATTTCATTCTGGCCTTGCCTTTGAACGCAGTGCCTATAGAGTGTATAGCCATGCCACTCAGGGTCCAAGTGAGTGTTAAGTGCATTTTACATAAGTGGACTTATGTCCCTTACATCCTAATTCACATGTCACACACTGCATCAACCATAAACTATGTTTGAGACAGCATGATAGAAGGGTAGCTCAGAAAAAAGGTAGACAGGAAAAATATACTTCTATATATATTGAGAAAGAAAGGCAGACTGGATGCGTGAGGCTGGAGCGCTGTGTTCAGCAAGCTCCCCTCCATTACTGTTACTTCCAAACAGGGCCTATGCTCCCTAATGACTTCAGCAGATGCTACACTTCAGTTTATTCTAATCCCAGTACCACCGCCCATGCACTAAAAACAATTTATTCTTTTACTTAACCCAGAAGGGGAAAAAAGTTTCTTACAAGATCTTACGTAGCTGTTCAATCATGTAGAAACATGTCTTATACTGTACAGTGAGAAACTTCAGATATACTTCATGAAAATAATTTAGGGATGTGCCAATGTTTAAAAATATTTATGCACACCATATTTAAGTACATTGTCAAAGCTGTTGCTTGAAGGTTAAGTGTTAGGAAGATAAAAGTTACAGCATGTCCACACATGTCCTGTGTCTGAGATGGAGAAATGTTTAGAAAAGGTGTGACAAGACCTGAGGCAATCAACTGAACATGTGTAAATGCTGGAGAAGTAAGCTTAGAAGTGAGAGCAAGAAAAATGGAGGGGGGAGAGAAAGAGAGAGTCTGATGAGGGGGTTATGATTACAAGGTTTTATGTTTTATAGAGACTGTAGGAATGAAGGAATTCAGCTGCTGTCAGCTCCCCATAACCTCCTATGACCCTTATCAGGTTCCCTTCCTCTAAAAGCAGTAAAAAATAACTGAATCAGTTGTGCTTTTTTTAGCGCATGGCCTGGTCAACACACCGAGCCTGATCCTGGTTCAGTGTATTGCAGTGCACTCAGATGCTCAATAGTGCAGATTTTCTGCTGAGTCACTGCTATTTTATTCACTCTGAAGTTCACAGACTATAATCAACATCAAGTGGTCACTGTAATAACTACATACAGTAGTTACTGTAACTACATACATATTGTAGCATCCTATTTTTATTGTTATTATTAGTAGTAGTAGTAGCAGAGCGATCAGTACCAACATTTGGCCACCTGACTATGTCTGTGCAAGCTATACACTTTGTTTTATAATTTAAAATGATAAGGTGCACAGCTAACATGTACTCCCTGCTCTTTATTATTTTATCTGCAGATAGGGAAGTTGTTTTCATTACATAGTTGGAAATCACAGCTGAACTTCATACAGAGCCACTTCAAAAATTCACCTTCAAACACTTCATATTAATATTTTAACAGCAGCCAAGATTTACTTTGTAATGAAATTCTGGGCGACATGATCTATTTTCACTTTGGTTAATACATATCTACATTAGTCATAATGATTACCTGCCGCTAGTGGTGGCAGTATGATTTAGGCATTGCTTCGTCTCTGCTACAGAGACTGATATGGTGTTTTACTATTTTAAGCTCTAATATATTTTAGATTCCAAGTTCTTAGTATTTATAAACGCTTTTGAATTCGTTTTCAGAAGCTAACTGGTGAAAACTGACAGTTATTTTCCATGTATGTACTTGTATTGCAATATATATGTATAGTAGGTACTTTAGTGTAACAGTTTCCTTTTAGGAACTCACTTAAGCCCTGGGATTCTAGAATATGAGCTACCCATTTAAAGTATTTGGCTATACCATTAGTGGCATTATGGCTAGTACCATTTAAAAATTTGGACACAACACTCAAAGATTTGGACAAAATATATCAATTATTTTCTAGATTCTAGAACATAAGTAATAATAACAGTCAGATGTTATTTTAAGACACGACGGTCAGATGTTCTAGAATAGTTCTTGCAACAGTATTGTCAAGTGCATTTGCAAAAGCATCATGATGGAACTGGCTCTCATGAAGACCATCCCAGAAAAGCAAGACCAAAACCTACCTTTCGCCGAGGAGAAGTTCATTTAAAGTTAACTGTTAACTAACAGCGCCTTAGACTGGAGCTGTTATGAAGCAGCATAAGTAACAGACACATCTCATATTTTTGGATGCCTTCAGCTTTGTTTTACAATGTAGAAAGAAATAAAAATCAGGAAAGACCATGGTATGTCCAAACTTTTGATTGGTACTTTTGATTGTGTAAAGCTGCTTTGCGACAATGGCAATTGTTAAAAGTGCTACACAAATAAAATTGAGTATGAATGTAGTGTACATACTGTAGAACCTCACGAATGACTTCTGAACCCAATATTTATCCCTTTTTAAATTGCACTTCTTTTCAACACAAAAGGGAAACTGGCACCATAACAATACTGATAAGGAAGCAATCTGCATTTTATTTTAAATCAAGATAAACAGCAATTACTAGAATAAAACACATTGGAGGAGCAATCATTTGTGAAATGTTACTGTGGTACTGCTTCCAAATGACAGCTGTGTCTAGAGGAAGATGGTTTTAGTTTTAGCATTATCTGCTGGAGCTGAAGTTCTAGTACAGCACACTGATTGTTAGTTAAAAAGGGAACCGTTTTCACCACAGAAATTATTAATTACTGTTTAGGTAACAGTATGTACAGTACATTTTTACTTATTCATTATGCACTGTCTGTCAGTCACACACATTTCTTTAACGTTTTTAATTGTGTTGTTATAATTCATGTGTGAAAACGATTCCTCAAGCTCCGAGAACCACTATTTCACAATCTAAGCCCTGTAAACTCCATAGATATGATAACCTGGTCATTCAGTACATTCAGTTAGTCAGCTGACTTCATTTTACTGCCACATGCTGTAACAGACCTGACAAACTGAAGCAACCCTAGATCATGACACTGCCTACAGAGGGCACTATGCATGATGGGGGCATCACCCATCAATCTGGAACAGGGTCAGTCTAAACTCATCAGACCACATGACCTTCTTCCATTGCTCTAAAGTATAATCTTTATAAACTCTAGCAAACTGAACCTTTTTTTCTGATTTGCCTCACTAACAAGTAGTTTTCTTACAGTCACACAGCTGTTTAGCCTTAATCCTCTTAGTTTTTATCACATTGTGTGCATATGGAAATATAATAGTACATCAGTCGTACTGAGACTTTGACTATTAAACATTGTTTTTTACTGTTGAATTTTTACCACGTATCATCACCAAATGTTTAAGGGATCTCTGTTTATGATTTTTTTCCCAACCACATTTCTCCCATAAAATTTTACGATTCAGCACTATCATTCCTGGTTTTGATGATGTGTTAAAAGGGTTCTTCACCTACAGTACTTCCAGAAGTTTCAAATCTCATATATATGCTATGTCAACTCCGTCCCTTTTTGCTGCCTCTCCATTTCTTTTTGTCTCAGTACGACTGATGTTTTAGATAGAGGGATGGATGGATTTCCTGTCTCTAGGAGCTGTGGTGACTCAGCACCCTATAGCACACAGGAAGCGTGCTATCCAGTCCCAGCCCAGATATCCCAGAAAGCTGAGTCACTCTTTGTAATCATACCCCCACCCTGCTGTTATGCACACAAAACACCTATCTTTATACACACTCTAATATATGATGTTATAGGGAGATATTTAGCATACACATGGGTTAATTAAATGAATCATTGCAGCTTCTTCATGACATAATACTGTATGTCAACCCAGTACTTGTATGCATACACCAATGATGTCATACAGTATATTAGACACTGGATCAATATCTGTGCACAGAGAAGCCACACTGGCAATTATTAGTTATTTACAGCAATACAATCAGGAGTCCAATAACCCAAAGTGGATCAAGCCACTTTCACTGTTAAATTCTGGTGTGGTTCCAGTAACAACAACAACAAAAAAAACATTTCTCCAGGAGATTAATGACACAACACTATTTACACCTGTTTCTATGGTAACAGTGATCATCAGACCATATAGTATATAGAGAGAGCTGATTGTCCGAGCTCTCTCAGAGGGGAGGGATGAGAGTTACTTAGTGCTCCCACATTAATCACGGCTCTACAGCTCATGCAAGCGGAAGGAGCGGATAGCGCTGTCCTCCAAGTGTTTCGCCGTCCCCAACGGTGCGTGAGTGAGCAGTTCGAAAAGATGCGGTCGGCTGGCGTCACGGAGGAAACACGTGATAGAGTGGTAGTAGTAGCCTTAATGTGGGAGCCCCCTAGTGACGGGGAGGAATTGGACACAACTAAATTAGGGAGAAAATTGGGGGAAAATCCCAAAAATAAATAAATAAATAAACGTACACATAAACCTATCCATGCCCTAGCGCACGCCACAGCTAAAGAGAAGCCATTTAAGATTCCCCTCGCCAATAGTTCAATAGTTATCTCACCTGAAGTATAGCTCACTAATGTGAAAGCTGTATTAGTACTGCTGTTCAAAAGACTAGCTAATATGTTAACAAATAGAGCATTCAGGTTCAGCTGTTCTGTTTTTACTATCACGTCCAAGTAGCAAACCCACAATAGCTGTTTCTCCTCCGTATTTCATCACATTGAGTCAAAATGTTATTAATAAAGTTTGGCTGTTGCATTTGGCATGGAGATAAAAATTTACTGTGTTTTATGGACTTTACAAGAAGTAATATTATTCACACACACACACACACACACACACACACACACACACACACACGTGTGTCTATATATATATATATATATATATATATATATATATATATACACACATTTCAGGAAAAGAAAAATAGTATGATGTATATTATATTAATATACTATGAATAATAAATATTATCATACTATTTTCATATATAAAACATCTAACAATAAATGTAGTAAATTTTATAAAATAAAGTTGTTGTATATGCACATCAGCAGTACACTATATGATATAAGCCAAATACCACAAAGCCAAAATTATAGAAACTCCTTTAAAAATCCTTTCTCTAATGGATTCTGTAGCCACAATGTGTTTATCCCCAGGAAGATGATGGTGCGTGAAAGTCACTGGCCTCATAATGAGATGAATGTAAAAAGCGTGTACACGACACACACATGCACGCACGCACACAAAAAGAGATCCACACACAAAGACACAAACAAACACACATACACACTTACTGCTGAGTGCAGTATGAATAGGTGTAGATATTGTCCTTGGTCAAGCTAATGTATTGGCAATATAGTGGCTTAAAACTGTTTGTGTGTGTCTTCTCAGTCTCTCACATACACGCACACACACTCACACTCAGTGCACAGCTCTCCATGCACATACTTTGTTGTGTCTGTGATGGCTATGGTAACCTAGCAACAGAGGTCTTTCTTCCTTCTACTTTGATCAGAATTACAAAACCGACACTGCATTTGAGAAAACCATGGAGTGAAAACTAAATATTTCTTAAAGCGACAAATGTCACAGCTTTCAGATTAAATGCACAAAGAGAAAGTCAAGGAGAAAAAAAGATGATCTAAAGGAAATATGAATTAAATGAAGAAAACAAATAGTCCGGTCTGAGTCCTGAGAAAAGCATGCTCAGTTTCCTAATTACAGTATGTTCGTCTATGTGTGACACAGAGGCATACACAGAGAATGAGACAGATAAATGGAGAAAAAGAATAGAGACACTGAGAGAGAGAGAGAGAGAGAGAGAGAGAGAGAGAGAGAGAGAGAGAGAGACTTTGGATTTTGTACTGCACTTTACCATTTTAATCAATATAAATCTTTTTTTTCCTTCATAATCCTGGAAAAAAAAATCCTCTAAATATATAAATCTGCGAATCAGCTAGAGACTGCAGTCTATATTAATGACCATAATCTTTGAAAAGCCGCCCCACTATACACATTAACTTTATACTGAAAACCTATTTAAACCTTTGACCGTTCCAAGGACAAAATCATTGAAAGTATGTTATGATAATACAATATGTACCACATCGGAATGTTAAGCTGTTTATTTTATTTTGCTTTAATGTTTATTTTTTTATTTTTTTTTTAAACACAAATTTTCCATCCTAATGAAATTACATGGAGACTGAAAGTGAGACAGCGAGAAAGAGAGAAAGATGAGCAGGAGGTATACATTTTTATTGTGTTACAGCAGACTGTGTTCTCTGGTGTCTTAATCCTACTGTGATCTGTCCCATGCATCCCATAATCCTGCAGTGACATGGCAACCATACAGCATGTGGCCAACAGATGTGTTTATGTATGTTCGTGTCTGTGTGTGCGAGAGAGAGAGAGAGAGAGAGAGAGAGAGAGAGAGAAAGAAAGAAAGAAACGAGTTCCCTCAGGCTGCAGAAGGAGCAGTAATCACTGCTAATAGCTTTAACCATCACCTTGGTATACAGCACAGAGACTAAAGCGCTTAACCTTAATAAAATTCCCTTACATTGTAAATGTATTGTTGACAGACATGCACATGTGTATGTGCATGAAGGCGTGTGTGTGTGTGGGGTGGGGGGGGGTTTGGTTTGGTGAGTCATGCATGAATTATACGCACATGACTGGCGTTTGGAATCTTGGCATGTGATCCTGACAGCACATGCACAACGAAAGAGCTCGAGCAAGAAACAGACAGAAAGAGAAGGATTGATTCCTCAAAACATGATTTTAAGGTACAAAAATCAAAATAAGGTATGAACAAAATGTCAGAGACTGACAGCTAACAAAGTAATTACTGTCATCTTAGACTCCTTATACTATTCCTGTCTCCAGACAGGTAAGGAGTGCCATTATGCAAGACAAACAAATGGAGAGTTGAACAGGAAAAGAAAAGAGGAATGAAATAAGAGAGAGACAGTGACTGCAGTGACTCATTTTTTCATAACTGACAGAGGGATTATATTATCACAAGGGACCATAAGAATGATTGAGGGATGGAATAGTAAGATTGATGAAAGGATGGAGTATAGTGAGAATGATGGACAAATGTCATGTAGTGAAAATTATAGAGGATAATGAGAATGATGGAAGAACAAAGTATAATGAAATTGATAAATGAATGAAATATACAGTAGTCATGGAGTATAGTATGGAATAAATCAAGAGTGGTGGAGGGACAGTTTAGTGAAAACGATGGAAGGATGGAGTATACTGGGAATGATGGAGGGTTGCAGTATAGTGAGAATGACAGGAATGGATTATAATGAGAATGATGAGGACGAAATGTAGTGAGAATGATGGAGGCGTGGAGTATAGTGAGACTGCTGGAGGGATGGTGTATAATCAGAACAACAACAGATGGATGGAATACAATCATAATAACTGAGGAATAAAGTATAGCAAGAATGACAGAGCAATGAGTCTAGCGAGAATAATGGAGGGATGGAGTATAGTGTAAATGATGGAAAAATGGATAATAGTGAGAATGATGGAGATGGAGTATAGTGAGTGATGAAGAGGTAGACTATAGTGAGAGATTATCGAGGGATAGAGTATAGTGAGGATGATTTAGAGATGGAGCAAAGTGAGCATGCTGGAGGGACGGAGAATAGTGAATGATGGAGATATGGAGTATAGTGATTGATAGAGCGAGGATGTTTATGAGACTAATGAGAGATTAAGTATAGTGAGACTGATTGAGATATTGAGTATAGTACAATGATGAAGGGATGGAGTATAGTAATGATGTATAATGGGACTGATGGAAGGATGGAGTAAGGTGACACTGATAGAGGGATGGTGTATACTGAGACTGATAAAGGGATATAGTACAGTAAGAATGATGGAGGAACTGAATATAGTAAAATTATGGAGAGATGGATTATAGAGAGACTGAGTACAGTGAGAATGATAGAGGGATGAAGTATAGTGAGACTCATGGAGAGATGGAGTATAGTGAGAATGATAGACGAATATATAGTACAGTAAGAATGATGGAGGAACTGAGTATAGTAAAAATTATGGAGAGATGAATTATATAGAGACTGATGGAGGGATGGAATAACCGATGTTCTGGTGTAGCAGACAATTCTAACAGTAACAGGATCCAGTATGGCCATGTAGCATGACCATTTCATTAGATTGGACTGTATGTCAACAATCTACACGTAGAAATCTGCAATGAGCGGAAAAAATATATATATGTACCAACAAGTTACGTGAAAGTTTGCATAATTTGCATATGTATCCTCTACTGCTATAAAATGCAACAACTATTTTGACACATCCAGTTTCCACCAGAAGTCGTATAAGGTGAATAGAGACCACCTGTGTGCATTAAAAGTGTCACAAGATCTTAATATCAATACACCTGTTCCTGATATTTAGTAGAGCTAAACAAACATCATCATGAAGACCACAGAACAATCCAAACAAGTCCAGAGTTTGTTTATAAACAGTGGCCCAAACTATAAACATCATGTGGAATGTCATTAAATCCACAATGGAAAGAGCATGGAATAAGCACGACTTATAAAATGAGTATGAAAATAATTAGTGTAGATAAGAGTTAATCTCCCAGTATACATGAATTACTCTAAAAAAAAAAAAGGTTTAAGTGCCTTTGTTTATGCTATCTGTTTGTGCAGTGTGGGAGGAGAATAGGAGTGGCAGTTTGGCTTAATGTGTGTGTGTGTGTGTGTGTGTGTGTGTGTGTGTGTGTGTAGAACCCAAGCTTTGGCACAGTAAATGTTGCAATGTGAACTTGAAGAATCTCTCTCTCCTACACACACACTAATAGTGTTCATCCTGGGTGTGTTGTGATGTAAGCTATAGATGCAGTGAGGGTGTGTAACAGGAGACGTATTCTGGAGATAGACAGCTGTAACTGAGACAGGATGAGAAGTGTGAGAGATTGTGTGTGGCTGCTGCTTTTAGCAGATAAGCAAGTTCCTGACTACTCATTTTCCTGATGGCACATATTTAAAGAGAAAGACTTTAAATATACCACGGCTGTTGTTATGAGATGATTAAATTATATGGTTAAATAAAGTAAAAGAATGTTTTAAAGGCCGCGAGGTTAACTGGGCCGGTTTTAAGATTAATTTGTCCAAAATATTGCAAAAAAACGTGTATTATCCTGTGGGTTGTTGTTAACCAATTGTTATAACTTATAAATTCTTACAGTCGCATTGTTGTGGGTTCTGGGGTAGGGCCTCCATGGATCAGACGTTCTTTTCTGGCACATCCCACGGGTGATCAATCGGATTGAAATCTGGGGAAATTGGAGGTCAGCAGCCTTGGGCTCTTTGCCTCCTGGGCGCTGTGTGTGGCGGGCTGTGGTGCACTGGGTGTTCTGGTGACTTTCTATCATGGGAAGCAATGGCTTTTCTGTGGGATCCGACAGGATGGCCTGGCTTTTGGTCCCGGTGGGCCTTGGGTACCAATGATCCTGTTTCCAGTTTAATGGTATATAATTAATTATCAGTGGTAATGTGTTAATGTTACTGTATGTGGTACTAACATTAATGTAATTACAGTGTGCTGTGCAGAGACAGAAAAGTGAAAGCCTCTAGCTGACGTTAGTCAGAGTTATTTCTGCAGTTCTGAAAGCTGACAAATGTCAAATAGATAACTAGCAACCTTAATAATAAAATACACATGCTAGCTATGTATCAAATGACTAATTACTGTTGCATGCCAAGTGATGTCATGTTTGAGAGTGTAAGAGAACAGTTGGACTGCTTGAAAAGCCACTATTTCAAAATGGTTATTGCAGTTCCTTAATGGAGAGTTAACATCAGTGTGAAGTACATTTTAGACTGTTTAGACCGCAACGTCATCAGCACACGCAGCACAGACCAGTCTCATCCTCTGACCTACACAGCCATAGCTGATAAAGTAGGTCGCTTTTATTAGGCATTGTGTAAAGCTTGACTTCCTTGTACTGTACTCTTCTTCTCTTTCCTTTTTAGCGGCTCACACACCAAGTAGGTTAACATTGCATATACTACTGTATAAGAGAATATAAATACACAAGTGTATTCAGGTACAGCACAATATTATCAAAGTAAAATCTAGCCAGGGGAAGAGAGAATTAAATGAATTGACCATCAAAAGATTGATTACACTGTATAATCGATTAAATCACAGAGTTCCACTGTTTCCTACTGGTAACACAACTATTTAACATGTCTACACACTGCACATCATCACACTATGTGAATTTTAGAGCTGCTATTATTCTTGATTGGTTTTTGACAGTGTGTCACGTCATGGCTCTGTGTTTAATTCTGTGGTAAAATCATATCTTCTCCAGCTGTCACTCCAGACTTCACAACAGCTGAAAGCAAGACTAATGTTTGCCTGAGTAGGCATGTCACTCAGCAAGCGCGACAGACTTCACTTGTATCCTTTGTTTTCTCCATGATGAGAGCTGCTATCTACACCATCACACAGTAGAATTAGGAAACGCCACAGACAGCACGTGACTCTGCTGCATTTGACTCAGCAGTTTAAGAATGAACTTCCCTGGTATGTAGTTAAGGCTTTGGGCTACTGATCTGGAGGTTGTGAGTCCAAATCCCTGGAGGCCGTGAGCAAGACCCTCAACTAATCCGTTGTAAGGCACTGATAGGGATAAAAGCAACAGACAAATAAATATTTCTAACAAACATGAGATCCCTGATTCTAATCAGGGAGTAACTGTGTAAAATAAAGATAAAAAGAATTATAAATATACTCCTAAGAGAATGTAAATTAACCCTGTGAAGAAGTTTTTCATTTATTTCTTTTAGGAGGAAAAATCTGCACTCCTTTATTTTTTCCAAAAGGTTTTCTCACTCACTCACTCACTCACTCACGGGTCACGGGGGGCCTGGAGCCTATCCCAGGAGACTTAGAGCACGAGGCGGGGTGCACCCTGGACATGGTGCCAATCCAGCGCAGGGCACGCAGACAAACACATTCATTCACACACTATGGGCAATTTGGGAACGCCAATTATCTGTAGGTTGTGGGAGGAATAATGTCTATGGGAGGAAACTAGAGTACCATGAGGAAACCCACCAAGCACAGGGAGAACATGCAAACCCCATGCACACGGACCCGAGGCGGGAACCGATCCCGCACCCTGGAGAGAGCTCCATAACTGGCCAATACAATCTACTGTCTTTGTATTTAACCATAAACATAAGCAGTACTTCCACTTCTTTGCCAGTTCACACTTAAGAAAAGGTCATAACTGTTTTCTATTCCTCTGGTCAGCCAAGGCTCTGTTCAACATCCCAATCCAGTCCAACCTTCAGGTTACCCCGACTCCTCTGCATCCTAAACCCACCTACTCCATCTTTAATCTGCTGAGTATTTAACCAGTTCACTATGGGCTACCCACTCTCAGGGCTGTGACGCATTTCTGTTTGAAAATGGCATAAATCTCCCATCTTCTGTCTGGACTGTCTACGTTTAGCAGTACAACGAGACAGCAACATCTGTTTTTCACTCTGAACATGAAGTCATAGCGCTAGGACAAAGTTAAATTTGGAATTCATTTCTATTAAAAGCTGTCTTCTTACCTTGTGTGACGTTTATGCATGATGAAACACACAATCCGACACGTCTCTCCAGGAACATTGAGAGTGTTCTTACATCCTGCACGCTCCGTGTGTAAAATTAAAACTGCCATTATAGTTCGAGACGGAAGCAGAAGTGCCATTTTAGCTATAATGCGGAAGTGTTTGTGTAAGTAGCCTGTTGTCAGGGCTTGGTGAGAGGATGCTAATATTGTCCAGGTGCAATGTTTTGTGCTGAAATTCTACCCGCTGATTTGGATCATTAATGAAGATGTACAGTTATATCAACATACGGTGTGAGAGATTCCTTCTGTTTTTTAAAATTTTTTTTAGCCATGCTGTTGTTTAACCTTTGCTATCACCCAATCTGCATGCTATTAAAAAAAATGTAGATGACCGACATGACCAGTTATGTCCTTCTGCCGTGAGCAAGTGTTTTCAGATTGTTTTTGCTTTTTCACGTGGATGAAGATATTTTCAGAAAAGACTGGACGTGTGGACTGGGCCCCAGTGAGAAGAGATTATTGTGGAAAAGTGAGAGTTCTTAAGGAAGCGGTTACGGCCCTGCCTTAGGGGACCGAAGTGGAAAGGAACATTCTTTTGGCGCCTGTTTGAAGTTCCTCAGCTTCCTCTCTGACATCATCGTTTTTCCCTTCGCGCCTTCACCACAGCTCGTCTACACTGTGCACAAAAATCAGTATCTGGGAAAATCATTTAGGAATTGAAACCTGCTCAGTTTTTATATCTGATCATGTATCTCAAATTAGTTTCTTAGCCACAGTCAGGTGTAGAGGAGTGTTCGCTATCTTATCTGGATCAGTCTGTGGAGCAGGTCACATTAATATGATACACGATTAACATAAATTTAGTGGTTGTTGCTAAGCTAAGCAACTGTAAAATATGATCATGTAATGTGAGCTAGCTAATGATCAATGTAGCTATGTTGCACATAGCCTAAATATTTAATGTTCCCAACATAAATGCTCCACGACAGTTGAAAGAAGACAGGCTCGTTGTTAATCTCAAGTTTGTCATTAGTTATGTTAGTGTATTAGAGCTGCACTGCAATTACACTACAAACTCTGATTTCTTGGCCTGGCACCGCGACCGAACTCTGAGCGGTCAACAAACCACCACTTCCAAAGCAGTAAATATTACAAGAGTGGGCAGTTCATGAGTAATCTTCTAATTATTGTGGTGAACATGTGACCCCCATCTGATGAGAGCGTCAGTGTGTGAGCGTTTAAAAATAACCCTGATATCCCACTGTTTATCTTTCTGGTCACTTGATATCTGGTCTAAGTATAAGCTCAGAAAGAAGGCCATCCTCTGTCTCACTTCAAATCTCTTTATTGTACTGCATTTCCTTTCTCACTCGCACACACGCAGGTTATGAGATATGAGATCTTAAAAAAAATAATAATAATATTCTCATGAGTTTTTATGCGGCTTGAAGAATTTGAACTTCACTTGATAAACTTGCACGTCTTCATCGAGGCAGGAGCTTTCGCGCCTAAAGCGTGACTGTGAAGCTCAGCGTGCACGGCCGTGACGTTGCCGAGATGTAAATATGTAAATATTAGCATACTGCGTAGCTGAACACAGGCAGTTATTGTTAGCAGCTCCTCTCAGTCTGCGCTCCACATGCTGCCTCGGCTGCTTTTCATTAGACGCGAAGTAAAGGCCTGCTCTCTCCCTCACGTCATCCACATGCCTTTCCACTGCATGAACTTTTATCCCTTTCTCTCAGTAAGTCTTGCATTGCCACTTGCCTCTCCCCTTACCTTAACTCACCTGTCTCTCTGTGTCTGCTCTTCTTTCATATCATATTATATCTTTGCACCTTTTAATGCATTTGTTTCAAAGCAATTTCCTAAATTCCTGTTCTTCTTTGAGAGTACCCTTCTGCTTAAGTAGCTGTGGCAAACAGATACATATCATTCTAAAAGTTGGTAGCTTCTTAAGATGAAGCTTCTGTGTGTGTGTGTGTGTGTGTGTGTGTCTGTCTGTCTGTGAGCGATCACATTTTGTTTAATGGCTTCTTTGCCTGAGTTGGCCCTTACTGGATACTGTGCTTTTACTAACTCTCACTGAGTCCACGTCAGTGTCCACACACACACACACACACACACACACACACACGAGTGCGCGCAAGATAGCTGTTAGACTCACATCTGCTGTTAGACAATTCCTTCACATTTCAAAATTACACACACACACACACACACACACACCATAAGCAGACCATGTGACAAGCTGTGAGTTTGAATGTCTGCTGCTGTCCTTGCACGTGACGACAGTGTTTAATAGCAACATCTGGCCTGTTGCCAAGGTCGCACAGCAGATCTATGAAGTAACTAAGCCCACCCCACCACCTCCCTGCCCCCCCTGCATGTGTGTGTGCATGTGGGTGTTTGCCTTCCTCCTGCCATGTAAAAATAGATGGAAAATTACAGAGTGGCGTTCCCCACTGCTCTCAGAGGAAGTGGTGCTCAGAGCGCGAACTGCGTACACACTTTTGCACACAAACACACTCACACACACACTATTAGCAACGACAAAACTGCACCACGCACGCTACAACAGAACTGTTCACCACCACAACTCTGAGGGCTGAAACAGAATTAAAGGCAGTAACGGACACCAATAAACACCAGATGTGTGCCGTCAACCGCATGACCTTCTTTTTGGAGTTTCAGTGTCTCGGTTTAAACACTCTACACAACCAGCGCAGGTTCAGCCGCTGTAGTAGCAAAGCACAGGCTGGGGATTTATAGAGAAAGCAAGCAGAAGAGCAGCATCACAAACCCTTTTAGTGCAGAGCAACACGCAACACTATGGAGATCATACGAGTGTCAAAAAAAAAGAAAAAGCTTCTAACACGAATACATGTGAAGCGCTCCAAAAAAAAAGGTTGCTATGCAACATTAAATAGCATCGGTGTGTGAAATGTGACGACAGTCTTAGCTCACTAACCACGAAGGGAGGGTGAGAAACATTCAACTTGGATGAACAGAACAGTACATATATGTATACACACTACTATACAAGCACAGACAATGGACACTAAACACTACAGCGATGGATAAACACTACAGCGTGTTTTATAATGTACTAATATAATAAACAGTGTAACTAACACACATCTGTTTATTTACTGCAGTGTGTACTAATGTACTGTCACACTCTGAAATCAAACACAGGTTGCTTGACAATAAGTGTAGAAACCTTATCTTCATCTACAAGTTAATCACACACTGTGCTTCTATACCACAATGTCGCTGAGCAGCTATGGTCTGAGAAACTTTATTTACACAGCTTTTATATTCGCATCACTTTCTGGCTTCATCATACTGTCCGTCAATTTTTTTTTTCTTACTCGAATGTCGCTTGCTAGATTGTCAGCATCCATTATATGTCCCAATTATTAAATAATGTCTTTAACAAGTTAACACTGGTCTCAGAGCTTCCCCAAAGTGTGTGTGTGTGTTACTACTCTAGATATAAATTAACACCTCTCAGACAATGCACTTTTTCACTCCTCCTTCAAATGCACAGCTTCAGTGTCTATGTAATGAGCCACAGCTGAGTCACGCCACACTAGATAACAACAGAGCTGAGCAACGTCCTAAGGGTATTTCTTATATGAGGATATTTTCTTATATGAGGTCACATTAGGGGGGACATTCTAATCGGTGTGTTTAAGCCCAGGTCAATACAAAAATAGAAAACTCTTTAAAAAAAAAAAAAAAAAAAATGGATGTTTGTTTGTACACACACACAATACAGAACAATCTCAATGTTTTAACATGACTTCAAAAGTCAAGTGTGCATACCATATAAGGTGCACTTTAAAACACAGCTAGTCCTTTTGCATTGAATGCACATACAGTAAGCATAATGTTTCATAAATCTTACAGTTGGACGGTTGTTATAAATAAAACAGGATAATTTTCATTAAGAGGAGCTTGTTGTCTGACTCGGATTGCTGCAAGAGAAAGTTTATTGCTATGCTCCAGTAAAAGTATTATATTTACAGTATTACAGAGATGCAAGGCAGCAAAACATTTGAATCGTTTGAACATTACAATTCAACCTTCGTAGAACCGGTTTTACTAAACAGGTCCTTGTCTAAGACATTCTCAGTTAGCCAGAAATTCAGTTGATTTGAATAACTGTCTGGCAAAATGAAACCTAGCTTTCCATAATAACGGAGCTCGCTTACTTCCTGTCAGATTCAGTAAGTACTTTAGCACGTATAAAGATGGGGAGAAGATGCAAAACTTAGAAACGTGAGTGTAGCATCAAACCTAGGACCCTGTGAATGTGAAACAGCAATGCTGATAATGTTCATAAACTACCAACACTGATATTGTTCAAACTAAGAATTAGAAGTCTTCAGGCACATGACACTTTTCAATATATTCCAGTCAAAAACATCATTCAAAACTTAAGCACTGAATTTAAAAATATATAGAAGGGAAATGTCAAATCACATGAACCAGTTTACTTGGATAATAAAAAAACAGTGTTATGTAGCAACCAGAATTGTGTTTTCTGGTGTTTATTAAAACCATGGCTCTGAAAGTGGTTTCTTCATGTTTTGCTTCCAAACAGCCAGACTTTCTTGCATTCTTTATGTAGTTTTAAGAAATAGTTCTCCAGGCTTCCTGAAGGACCTTTTTACCTCTCTTTTTTGGCAATTTTGTTGTTGTCAAATTTCCAGTCCAGTCCCTGTATGTGAGCAGTTTCAGAGGAAAGTTTTTTGTTTTAAGCTACACAGTGACCTATGAATCATTCAAACATAAAAAAACCCATCTAACTTAAGGCGTGATCCAGTGAGAAACAGGTGCAGATGATGACAGATGATCAGGCTGGTGATTAACATACTGGTCATACTGAATGCTGAGTGGTTGGAACAGACGAGAGGGGAAATGAGGTCGCTGCTAAGGTTGCCACAGTCCATAAACAACCAAGTTTTAAATTGTATCTTTAGGCACTTTCGCAGTAAAACATTTGTTCCTAATTCTTTAATTTAATATGACACATGCTTAAAAAGTATGATAGCATGTGCTATGTCTCCTGTACAGATAACGATAGTGAGTGCGTGCGTGTGTTTACAGGTTGGAAGATGCAGTAAAATTACAGTCAAAGATGTGTTAAGCTTTGTCAAAGCTTTAATACACTTCACACGGTCAGCAAAGACTAACAGTTTCCACACACGCCTTATGCTAATCGTGCCTCACGCACAACCTTATCACACGTTTCACTTGAGTAACACCAACTCAATTCATTGGCTTTAGAATTTTGAGTATTAATGCTGGAAACATCTAGGTGTGTTGAACGATTATCGTGTAATGTATGTTTCATATAATTATGACACCTAAACCATGTTATTCAGTACACAATAAAAAACACAAAAAACTCTAACAGATCGACTTGGTTCTCTAGATATACTACTACGGATACGTCCCTCTTCCCATTGTTTTCACAACGCTTCTGTTGTACGACACCTCAAGAGTAAAAAAACACACCCAGTGCCAGATCTTGGCACTGATGTGAAATCCTCTTGGCATGCCCAGGCCCATAATTGTGTGAGCTGGTTCAAGTTCAGAAAGATTCTTGTGTTGCTTGTGTGGATTAATGTCTCACTCTTGCTTGCTGTCTTACTCTCAAGTTCAAACCAACAGAGCAACTGCTTTGGGTGTGCTGACCTCCCGTATACTGCAGCAAAGACGATACAATATTCATGGTACGCTTTCAGGCTCTGCTTTTCTAAAATCCCAAAGTACTGATTTGTGTTTGCACTAGGAAGAACGGTGTGTTGTTTAGAGTATAGAGTAATACAAAGACTGTAAGACTTCTTAAAATAATAAATAAATAAAAATTCAAAAGACAATATGATCAAAATAAAACAGTGTAGACGCACTTACGCACTGTAACTGAATTACAATTATTTCTTTGTAGGTGTGATTGTGAAAAAACACTTGGCTCCATTAACACAAGTTATAATGTCCAAAGGTATTTAAATTATTTTAGGATCTAAAAACTTAAAGTAATTTTGTACGAAATAGGTTTATTCCTTTTAGTAGTGTTAATTTGGAATGTGATCTCTGTTCCTGAAATTCAGTTCCTGAATTTATTTGCACTGATGGAACCTGATACACTGCCTGGCCCCAAAAAAAGTTGCTGTTTCAGAAAGGTCAAATTATTAGCCTGCATCAAGCAAAGAAAACAACAAAGGAAGAAGAGAAATTACTGGAAGTGGGTTAAAAATAGTCCAGCACATTATTAAATCTGTGGAAGAAATGTAGTCTAGAAAAAAAATCAAACTTACTTAAACTCTTGATGAACTTGAAGTGCAAAAAATTGACAGCAGAAATCACAGCTGTGTTTAATAGGGAAAGTAAGAGCATCTCCATAAGCACACAATGTGACTGTTTGGCCAAAAGAAAACCACTTATTAATAACAATAATCAGTTTGCTTGGGAGAATGACGATTGGGCCTGTGGTTCAGTTTGTCCCTATTCCAGAGTGATGGGTGCGCCAGTTTAAGTAGGGAATCATTTAATAAACAATGCACCCATCATACATAGTGTCTACTGTACAAGACTCTGGAGGAAGTGCAATGATCTGGGGTTGTTTCCGTTGGTCAGGGCAACATTATGTGGCAATAAAATGAAGTCAGCTGCCGACCTGAATGTACTGAATGACCAGGTTAGCTCATCAACGCATTTTGTCCTGCTGTGACGACACAGTCTGACATTCAGGAACTGGATTGTGAAAGAGTCGATCTGGGAGCATGAGGAATCATTTTACACACAAGTTGGCCAACACATTGCGCAGCTAAAGAAAGATGAACAAAATCCTAATGTTGTGCAACTTTCTTTTTCTATGCGTATTTTGCACTTGTAGTTGCCTGTATCTAATCTTTGTGATGAACACTGTGTGTTTGAGTTTGCAAGTGAAAAAAATGCTAAAAAAAAAAAAAAAAAGCATTAAAAAAAAGTATGCCACCAGGATTCACCAGTAGCTATATGGCAAAGACAACGAAGACAAGCTAATGGGACAAACCTCAGAAGATCCTGCTAGTAAATCATTGATCATGGGCGGTCTGATTTGGTATACTGCGTCTGTCAGCTTGGACAGGATGGCAATTATAATGCAACCTTGTGTCTTTCTTCAGTGTTCATTTTCTGCCACTGATGAGCTTAAGTGCCTCATTCCCATCACGATATCACCAGCCCCAGCTAAGTTTTCTGGTCACACCCATTTCACAAAAAAGACATGAACTGCAAGTTCCTAGTTTAGTCTTTTTCTTAGCATGTCAGGGTCTGTTACTCTCACTCTGTGTCACGGTGTCTCACTCTTTCATTCTGTTTCTCATAATGTCTCAGTCTCCTTCACCACAGCTCTGACTTTCTTTCCTGCTCTTTTAATCTCTGTCTTAGTCAGTTATCCTTTCTTGCTTTTTCTCTCTCTCTCTCTCCCGTCTCAGTCTCTGAGTCACTCTGTAAGGCGTGTGCTATAATAATAATGCCATTAATGGGTTTACCTTGAGCGAGTCGAAGCAGGCGATTACTCGGCCGTTCTCCACCTGGCAGCTCTTGGCTGGATGGGCGAATTTGCACTCGGCGTCTGAGCGAGAGCACGTGCCCCTCTGGAACTCACGACACACCTCCAGTGTCAGCCATTTTGGGTCGCGAATGTGGGCCATGTTCATTGCCATGGCTAGCACAAAATTGTGTGTGTGTGTGTATATGTGTGTTCAAGGAGGATCTGCTGGGGTGTCCTTTAATAGGAAGTCTTTCTTTGCTTCTCTTTTTCAAACAATCAACATGAAGCCTATTCCACAACGAAGTGTGTGGGGGTCAAGGACACGACACACAATCACAGAGAATTCCCAGGCAGCAGAAAATAAAATGAAAATGGTTTACTTCTGGCTGTTTTCTTCTCTTTTTTTACACACAGGTGCGCACACGGACATAAAGAAAGCTCCAATTGTGAAAATGTTCCGACTCCAAACGATCCCACTGGCACTTGGCAGCTCCTGGGTTACTGCAGCTGTGTGGAAGGTGGTGCAAGTGGTAGGTCTGGGGTTGGCAGAGGTGGCAGGGGTTTGCAGGATCAGGGGTCAGAGGTCTCAGGTTAAGGATCCAGGCCTGGTTTGGGGAGCAAGCTTGCGAAAAGCAGAGACTGGCACTACAAGCGGGTCCAAGCTGCAGCAAGAGAGGGCACTACCTTCAGTACCCACCTGGAAGACAAAGAGAAGGAGAGAAAAAAAATCAACATCTTAATCATGCATGATTTTTTTGTGACCATATGGCTGTGTGGCTGTGTACAGATGCTGAATAAAGGGCATACAGGCCATTTCTCTTGGCACTGGTTAGCCAAAACTGTCACTTTAACCTCCTTTTACATTCTGTTTGCACTTTATCTCTCCGTCTATCCCTCTCTCCATGTCTCAGACTGGTTTCCCTGGCCAGCTGCACAAACCCTTCACCCACCAAAAATGCAAAGCAGTCTACTTAACACATCATGTAGGGCAAATAAAGCATTCTGCAGAATACTTTCTACTCTCATTCTCGTGCATTGTCAAACTCTTACACACACAAAGAAGACGCGTGTAAATTAGCCAGCGTCAGTGCAGGCTCTGGCATATCAACTCTAATAGCATATCACTTACAGTGCAGCACTCAGCGGTAAAGCCATGGCAAATCTATTTAAGGAGAGACAGACATAGAGATTGATACAGAAAGCGATAGAGAGAGACAGTTAGGGAAAGAAGTGGAAAGAAAAAGAGTGAGTTTGTTTCCCTTTTCTCAAAAGTGTTGCATGATGCCAGCTATCCAATCAGAGCAAGCGATGTTGCAACCGCATTCTGGGCCAGACGCCAAGCAGGGGGGGAGGGGAGAGAGGGAGAAAGAGAAAGAGAGAGAGACGGAGAGAGAAAAAGAGAGAGTGAGAGAGAGGGAGAGAGAGGGGGGGAGGGTGGAAGAGAGAGATGCATGTGCTCTCTAGTTTGTTTTTTGAATTTGCTGCATACACACTATCACACGTTGACACTCAGTAAGCAACAGATCCTCTGCAGCTAAAGACAGAACAGAAAACATTTCACCTCAAACAACTTTCAGAATTCGAACACAATGAACCTTTGGAACTTAAACAGTAGGAGTGATTACGGTCACAGGACCAGGAAGTGAGTGCGTTTGATAGAGTGTGTAAGTGCGTGTAGTCCTGTACATTGCATTTGTCAGCACTGTTATCAGATTCCTCTGTGAGCAGGCCAATGCCTGCACTGCTGAGCTTTGTGAACATTACTCTGATGATTAAAGGAGAATCATGTCTAGACTTGGAGCTTTTGATTTCTATCACTGCAGTGCAAGGAATGCATTGTGTGAGAGTGAGAACGTGTGTGAGAGAGAGAGATGTGTACTTTGCACATTTTATTACAGATAATTAAATATTTCAGCTGGGAAAAGTCTGTGTCTTATGTATACATGCATGTGTGTATGTGTGTATGTATGCATCTCTAGAATGCCAAGAGTGTATTGACTGTACATCATCCAAAACATGTTACATAGAAAACTGGTGTTACACACAGACAGCTGATTAGTGTTACAGTGTTACACACAGACTTATATAGTGCACAATGCCTGGACTGATATCACCAAAGCAAAATGACGGAGACACATTTGTATATGCAACTCAGGTGCGATGGTCTGCAGTCTATGGATATGCAATAAAGGTCTGCTCATTATGCAAACTCTGAATACAGCCATTAGACTGTCTTGTTTTCCAAGACTGCCAGTACTTCTATCACGAGAAATGCACTCTAACCCGCTGGTATGCAGAAGTGCTGTTTCACTTGATTGCTGATCATTTCATTCCGTTATCGTGTCACAGATGCCTGCTCCTTCTGCCTGTTAACTAACTCCAAGACATTACCCACAAAAGTTTCATACATTTTATACCGAGGAAGGAAAACACAGTTGCAGCGTTCCCATAAATGGCAGCTGATGTGCAGGTGTAAGTCACAGTGAGAAATGCAGGCTGTTTCCCTCTTACTGAAACTAAAAATCATTGTTTACACATTTACTTATCTCTGGTCAGGACAATGTTAGTTTTTGAGGTCAGAGAAAAAAAATACAAAAGTACATCATGAATGGCACGAGCCACAGCCAATAAAAGAGACTGTAAACACATCAAACACTCATCAGAGAGTAAAAGTGGTTAAAAGTACAGTATAAGAGGACAGGGATTCAGGGTTGATGTGGTGTTAGCTTATAGAATACAAACATCCAATAGAAACAACCAGACTTTATATATGTAGTTTTATTTTCTATGAAATGCTTAACTGCCCAGGAGGTGTCTTGGGAAAAGCATCTGTAAGATTAGCAGAATAACCATTTTCTCTTTCTTTCGAAGCTTATATTTTTTGCTACCGAGCTAACATTAAATAGCCAGTTCATTCTGTAAGCTATGTGCATTGTTTGGTATTGCAGGATGGGATGATCACAGTTACACTGCTGGATCAAGCCATCACAGTGAGAGCTATCCGGCTGATGGTAGCTAAAATCGTCTCTTACTGATGACACTAGAGATTATTGCATACAGCAGAGAAACAATACAGCGCAATACTTACTAAAACTAGGGCTGCGGGATTTGATAAAAAAAAAAATAATAATCATATCTGAGATATTTAACTATTAAATGTGCCATTTTGTATTAAAACATATTTATCTAGGCCAAAAAAATTGGATAATTGGACTAACACCAAATAATTAGATAAATGATCTCATTAAGAGGATGTTTGCCAATATTTATCACCTTAAAACTATTTTTTTTAAATGTATTTAAATTTCCGACAAACTCTTAACAAATTCCCAATTGTGCGTATATTTCCTGTAATAAATTGGTACAGTAGGTTAAATGATTGCATGTGTCCTAGAACATGTCCATATTGCGATTTTTATGTGATTTATTGTGCAACACTAACTAAAAATAAGTATAACCTAAAATTTCCACATCTAGCCCTCAGTAACATTAACCAGACTGGTAGATGTTTTAAAAACATACATCTGTAGCTTGAGTGCTTTAGTCTGAACGAATTCTTGAATCTGGCTCAGTGATGCAGTTTGGTCACAAACCCAGCAGCGGGCTTTAAAACAGTGTGTGGCCTCCTGGAAAGCATTATCAGTAAGCAGGTCAAGCTAAGGCCTGGAACAAATCCAGAATCCTACCAACCTCCTGTGCTTTCTGAGTAAACTAAACTGAGATAAACTAGTTTTAGATATTTGAAGTTTAAGGAGTGATCCTGTGGTCATGAAATCTTCATCTGCTTCTTTCAGAGGAGGTTTTGGGTGTAAAGTGTGGAGAGTGATGCTGACCAGTCATTAGAGAAACCACATCGCTGCACTTACATGACTCACACACGTAGGTAATGATATGTCTCAAAAAAAAAGGGAGGATTGAAAGACAGGGTTGTAAATGACAGTTGCTCTGGTGAAGTTACAGGCGACTCATTTAGAATTTGTTCAGCAATGACTAGCCAAAAAATAAAATAAAATCTGCCCAAAGATTGTGGTAAGGATATACAGTATCTAAGCATTTTATTCTGCTGCATCTGTTGAGCAAGAATTTCGACATTTCCTTGTGTTGTGAAATTTGTGAAACCCATCTCAAAAAAATAAACTCAAAATTGAAGTCTAAAAAGAGATTTTCAGGCCTGTTTATTTATTTCACCGTATAGAAAAATAAGTTCATAAACCTCTAAGATGTGTACAGAATATCAAGTGAAAATGCGCCGATGTCTACAGAACACCAGGGGCTGCTGATCACAGTCATAGAGTTTCTTTCAGTTTCTCCTGTCAAGGGGTCACCACAGCGGACCATCCGATCCACATGAGACTTGGCACAGGTCTTTACGCCGGATGTTCTTCCTGACGCAACCCTTCCATTATATCCGGGCTTGGGAGCGCACTGCATGCATGGGGATGTGGCAACCACCGACCGCCAGGGCTCGAACTTGGATCCCAAACTCCACAACATAGAGCCTTAGCCGCCTGAGCCACCACTCCAAAGTTGCTGATTGCAGCCATATTTGTGCTAATTTCCTTCGAGTATGAACAATGGATGGCAAGCAGATCCATATCCAAATCCACTCACACACAAACCTCTCCGTCATGTGTCTGTGTCCCAGACCAGGATCCACACAGATGTTCCGCTATGTCCAAATTCAAACACGACATATCTGTAAACACTTCCTGACAAACTGCCAGATTAGAAATCATTTACACTTTTGACAGCTTGTGGTCATGTCGCTATAGGTTCTTCTTCCTCCAACACACCAGAACAGAGTGTTAAAACACTAGGATTTGGGCTTTTTCCCACCTTCTTGCTAAAATCAAGAGCAGCTGAGAAGATGTCAGCTGAGCTCTAGAGCAAATAATCTTTTCAGTGAATCCTTGTGTTGTGACTTTGTTCTTTCTGTCGCTGCTGCAAAGATGGATGTGCGTGGGTCATTTCAGGGTGGAGGTCCGTCCACGCTGATGACCGATACGAGTCGCTCACGAAAATAAATGTGCCCCATCACACAAGCAGAGATCAGATTGTTTAAATAAATAGATAAATAGAACTGCAAACCTTGTAACTTGGACTGTTTCTGCGTCGTGTCCACACTTCATATCGAAACACACACACACACACACACAACACACAGCCGTGTACACCTGCACTAAATACAAACACACAGAAAGTGCAGAGAGTAAAATAAGCACATGGTGTATGCGTAAGCCCTAAAACTCCCGGATGAAATTCTTCAGTTAAACACATTACAGTCATTTTATAACATGTTAATACAATCCACGTTAACCTTCACAGTCCTGCACTCACAGCACGAAAAGATTCCAAACTGCACAACTGATTCCTCCCTGAGTAAACCGACTCCTATGAATCACTCCGACTTTCAACTCTGACCCAAAGACTCTCCTGTAACAGTGATATGGTTCAGGCCTGTGTAGATCCTCGATACCTCAACTCATCTTTGGGATGTTATACAGAAGTGTGTATTCTGTTTTGGGGTCGGGTTGTGTTCCATGCTTAGTTATAGAGATTTCTGCAAGTATTTAGTGTAAGCGTGAACCGGACGGATCTGCAGGAGAGGCGTTCACGCCCGGAGTGTGTGCCTCTCCCACCAACAGCATGTGATAGGACTTCCTTAGAACTTTCGCTTTTTCCTGTAAAGTGCGACACACACAAACACACAGACACTCCCAGCCCTTTCCTAAAGCATGGAACACAACACACCACTCCCAGGCTGTAATCTTTATGATATCGCCTGCATTCGGTGAACATTAAACCCTAATGAAAAGCTTGGCATACTCTTATTATGCCAGCCATAAACACCATGTGTTGTTTCAAATCCGACATATAGAAATGAACAAACTTCAAGAAACTGTTTCTGTCATCAGGGTAATAACAAGACGTAACCAGCTGCGGGTTACCAAGCGACATGCAATGATCGAAAACTCAGGAGGCTCAAGCTCACAGGTTCGCACCCGCGGGCATTAGTGTCGAGTTCAGTGCCGAGTACTTACATGGCGTCTTTCAAGAGGAGTGACGCACTCAAAGAGCAGCGATAACCATGCATAGACATCTCTTTCCCTCTCTCTCTGTCTCTATAGCCTCCTACTGATGGTCTCTCTCACGCAGATACAAACACACACAGACTCATCCAAACACACACGCACACATACACACCCTCTGTCTCACACACCCCGGTGGAATCCTAGAGTGGCTGGCAGGATCCTACTGAAACGCAGTGCACCCCATATTAGGAAGCGCCAACTAGACATGTCACACTTCATTTACATTTTGGGGGCGGGAAGCTCGGCATGCAGAGTGTATGCAAAAAAAAAAAAAAACAGACACACGCACACTTTAAACAAACAGACAAGGAAAGATAGAGACTGAGACAGAACAAGAAACGATAGAACAGCAACACGGATCAACACTGAACAAGCCACGTGCCGTTTCAATCTAAACAAGGGAAAAAAAAGGGAAACAGAAGCTGGGTCACACCTTCACTATGCTTCCTGACACACACACACACACACACACACACACACACACACACACACACACAAACACACACACACACTTGTGTGTCTGTGTGGAGTGACAGCTTTAACCTATTAAATTGACCTGTTTTCTGTGTGTGACAAACTAGTAGCCCTCCATGGGAATCCAAACATAGCCCCTACACACACACACACACACACACACCTACACAGACACACATACTCAGAAAGTCCTGCACTGCCTGAAGGCTTTCTGTTGCCGCAGCTGGCTTAGCTGTAGAAGAAACATAGAGATAATAAAGGGAATCCTTACCTCTTACATTGTGTTTCCCTGTAAGCCGGCTCTGTGTGTTTGTGTCTGTGTGTGTGTTTCTATATGTGTCTGTGTGTGTATGTGTGTGTGTGTGTGAGAGAGAGAGAGAGAGAGAGAGAGAGCGAGAGAGATCGTGATCAGATGCAGGCAGCAGGCCACGACAGCAGAGCCCCAGGCACCAGCTGGACCATTCTCAGAGAGAGAGAGAGAGAGAGAGAGAGAGAGAGAGAGAGATCCTAACCTAACATGTGTCTGCTTCCTTGCTGCTCCACTGCATGTAGATGTGTTTATTGGTTAACGTGAGCGAGCCCCTGCGCGTACCCCTGTGTGTGTGCGTGTGTGTGTGTGTGTGTGTGTGAGAGCCAAGCGCCTCAGCGGTGCAAGAGAGTAAAAGCAAGAGAGGAAGGAAGAGAGAGACAGGCAGAAAGAGTGCGTGCGTGTGCGCGCGCACGAGAGAGAGGGAGAGAGAGAGAGAGTGCGCGAGAGCAGCAACAGCAGCCTAACTGCACAACAGTACTGCGCAGAGCATCTAGCCAAGCGACCAATCATGAGCAAGCATAACCCTGCCCACTACCACCACCCAGGAAGTGTTGTCACAGCACCTCTGGGGGAATGAAAAGATGGACGGGGGGTGGGGGGGTGGAAGGAGAAAAAAAAGGAAGGAAAGAAAGGTATTTAAAAAAAAAAGGAAAACTGAGACGGGCTGTGTGAGAAACTATTTAGTGCTTTCCTTCAGTCTCTTGAGGATTTGCTTCAATGCAGTCTGCAGTGATATGGTAAACACACTCTCACACACACACCCACACACACACACACACACACACACACACACAAACCTATATACAGTATGTGCAGCAATGCATTAACCAAAACCAGGCATGCGGATCCCTGTTCGCTTATGGGTTTTTCTCTCCCTCTTTCTCTAACTAATGATTAAACTTGGACAATTTGAGCCCCATGAGACAGGAGACAGATAATTTGGTGTGAACTTGCTAACTATCAGGTCACGTTTAAGAATGTTAACTGTACACATTTCTGCACAGTAAACCTGATGAACCTTAATTAAGTAAAAATAAGTAGGTGTTTGGGGTTTAGAAAACTTTATGCCTTTTGGCCTCACATTATACACTATATACAGTTTCAAGTGCATTCTTTAAAACGCAGACATCACAGTGTTCATGTGTGTGTTCATAACTAACATTTTATTCGAGACTTGGCAAAATGCTATGTCTGAGTGGAGGAGATGTCAGTGAGGGGAAAATGGAATTTATAACAACCCAAAGTAAACACATAAGCTCTATAAATGCACACACATGCCAAGACCTTGACACACATCTGGTAAGAACTGATAAGCCAAAGGAAGAAGTCATGAACTGACGTGCTAGGTGTTTGGATGACCTGGCAGTGTGGAATCGCATGTACTTCAAAAGAGCTGTCCCTTTTACGCAATGTCCAGTCTGTGCCAACAATGACTGGAAGGTTATTCCAGGCTGATCATTTCCTGGGAGTTGAACGGCTTTTTTTCAACTGTGACCTCAGTAACGCCAAAAACGAAAGTGGACATACCTTTTGTCAGCTCACACGCATTGCTGAGAACCTCTAATCTAGCTGTGACAGCCCCCCTCCAAATGGTGGTGGGTCAAGTAGGATTAGATACTGACATCCAACCAGTGGCAACTAATGCAGTCTGTTGAACAATGCTGCTCACAATTACAATCCATAAGACACGGGGCAAAAAAACATTGACAGCATTAGAGAAGCTTTTTTCTTTCCTAAAGCAGGACATTCTAGGTCACATGTCCACCAATGACCAAGCTCTGTGCCCAGAGCGGTGCAATTCTGAGCCAACCTGCTTTATGCACAACGGCAAGTCCATGTATAAATAAACCGTGAAACAATTGTGCTCTTTGCCAGGGATACTCTTTGATCATGCTGCCAAAGAGAACCTGGAAAGAACGCGGATTTTGGAAATAAAATACCAGTACTGCAAAATAAACCAGCCATGAAGCTCCGATAGGCGACGAAATCTTGGTCCAGTGATCCTATAGCCACAAAGGTTTATTCTTCCTTATACAGTATAAGCCTAACTCTAACCCTGCTCTGATGATCCCCTTGCACAGAACCCAAATCGAAAAGGTAGATTGTATGGTTTAGAACAGGTTTCAGTATCAAACAATGAACATTCTAATCCTGGAGCAGAATAATTTTTCCTCCCATTCTGGAGTTGAGAGGGCTGAACTGGTTCAGATGCCTATGCATATGCTGGATATCCATATGGAGGACCACAAATGAACTTCTTAATATTTAAACACACTCCACGATTCATTTTCTCTCCACACACCTTAAATATTAAGGTGGTATGCAGTCGATCAGTCAGTTCTCAGGTGGTCCCAGCTGAGGGCAACTCATCTGCTGGAGCAATACAATGGTGCCACAAGCACACAGTCTGGACAACTGGCCCATGATTAGCCATGACATCCACTGTATGCTTTTCTGCCTCTGTTATCAGTCTCTAGGCCACAGTTATACCTTATACAGTTATTGAAAAGAACCTGCATAGTCCTGGATAGGGATTGGTGGTGATGTCTGGGTGTACAATTTCAAACTAGTCCACAAAGCACTTTTAAATAAATTACAAATAATGTTAGAGATTATGTTATATTTAAAGTTTTTTTTAAACATCTTTTTATTTCCTATTTCATTTTATTTATTTATTTTTTTTACTATTTTGAGTAGAAATATAACATTAACACCACCTGCCTATTGCCTATTGTGTAGGTCACCCCGTAACTAAAACAGACCCCTCGAGGTGTATCAAGCACATAGCATTAGCAGTAGATTACGTTACTCTTAACCTGTATGTTAAGAGGTGTGGCCTCCATAGATCAGAACTGTTAGTCCTTCCACAGGTGCTTGATTGGATTTAGATCAAAGGAATTTGTAGGTCATCACCCTGAACATTTTGTCATGTTATTGCAGCTTGCATCTCTATACACAGCAAGCTCTGATGTATTGCATTTTGACACTTTTATATCATAGCTAACATTATCCTTTTTATTAGCAATTTGTCCTTCATTAGCTCTTTGCTACGCTGGGGCTAGCCTTCACTCTGCACATGCATCAATGCGCCTTGGGTGCCTCTGACCCGGTCACTGGTCCACTGGTTGTCCTTGGACCACTCCTGGTAGGTACTAACCACTACATACAGGAAACACTTGATTAGATCTGCTGTTTCTGAGATGCTTTGATATAGGCCTCTAGTCGTCACAATTTATCAGATTCTTAAGCTTGCCAGATTTTCGCTACCAACACATCAACTTTGACAAGTGACTGTTAACTTGATGCCTTACTATATCTCACACCTAGACAAATGCCTTTGTAAAGAAATAATCAACATTATTTACCTCACCTCTTAGTGGTTTTAATTTAATGGCTGTTCTTTAAATACTGTAAGTACAAGTGTATTGTGGCTGCTTTAGTGCAAGGCTGGCTTCAGAACTATTGAGATCTTAAACAAACAAACAAACAAACAAAAAACCCTTTAATCCACTTGGCAATTTAAAGCTCAAGCTTGAGCATTGCTGTGGTTGACCTTGGCATGGTGGTATTGTAAGTCTATGGCAGTTTGCACAATTAAATCTCAAGCCAATGTGACAATCCAACAATTGTTTATGACACTGGTCCTCTCTCTTCCTCATTTTTGCTTTCTCAGTAATTCATTCAGATATTATGCACAGGGAAAATATTTCCTGGCTCTATTTAATTATTTATTTATCTCCCACTTGGCTAGCATTCCTCTGTCAGTGTTTCAAGTGAAGACCATTCTAGACATACGGCAGAGTTTAGTCAGAGACAGTGAGGGAGAAGTCACAGTTTCCAGACCTCTTGGTCTTTCCGATCATTTCTAAAAATTTCCATTCATAAAAGAAACAAACACTTATCCTGAAACTATCCTTTGTATATGTTCTGTTAAGCTCTTGCTTTTCGCTAACAATTTTGTAACTTTCCACCAGAGAAGGACTCAAAGATATAGTCCCTAATCATACATCGCAGCCTCCCACCTACATGCTGAAAAATAAGTGTGTGAAAAACAAACACACACACACACACACACACACACATATACACTACCGTTCAAAAGTTTTATAACACTTTCTAACTCCATGATGGTTCCTGATTTTTATTTCTTTCTACATTGTAAAGGAATGCTGAAGGCGTCCAAAA